>JAYKAV010001445.1:2629912-2872724 GCA_035582835.1 Phoebastria nigripes | reverse complement strand
GCAACTCCCTGCGCTCCCGTGCAATGCCCCCCCCCCCCCCCCCCCCCCCGCGGAAGAATTGGGGGTGCTGCGGGGTGGGGGGGGGGTGGCTGGAGAAGATCCCGTACCCCGAAGTCACTGCCCCGCACCTCCCCAGCTGTGGATTTCCCGCTGGAGGAAACCACCATCTAGTGGAGTGCGGGGTAATAGCAAGGGTTGTTTTTGTTTTTTTTTTTTTAATATTTAAGAGATGAGCGATACAGGTATATCCAAGAAGGGAAATGCGGGGACACCCCCCCCCCCCCCAAGCACAAGTTTTGCAAGAAGACAGCAAATACTGAGCAGAATCTAACACTTTATAAAGGATAAATAAAACGTGTTTATTTGTGGGCACAGCAAAACGATGTCAAACGTCCGATCCATGCACGACTTGTGCTTCATGGAATAAGCGACGCTGGTACCTTTGCAGCATTTCCTAGTGCCCCGTTGCTTTGCGGACAGGGAAGCTCGGAGGCGAGTAAGAGACGTGCTCAGGTGTCAGGAGATGGCGAGGGAGGCAGACGTGATGGGATCGAGGCAAACCAGGAGCTGAACCCTCCCCCCATGGGTGAATCCACTCCCCAAAAGTGGCTGCGTGCTCTGGTGGGTGCTGGAGAAAGGAAAACTTCGGATTTGCGCACCCTTTGGCTTAAAAAGCAATGCACATGGCTGAATCTGTCCCATTTGGGGGGAAAAAATAAGTAGCGGGGAGATAAAGGCTGCCCAAAGCCACCAGAAATGCCCTGTCCCACGTGCAGGAGCATCGATCCCGCAGCAGGACCAGGAGATGTGGGGCACCAAGTTGCTTCCAGCAGCTCCTATACGCAAATCACAGAATCACAGAATCATTTAGGTTGGAAAAGACCTTTAAGATCATCGAGTCCAACCATTAACCTAGCACGGCCAAGTCCACCACTAAACCATGTCCCCAGGCACCACATCTATACATCTTTTAATACCCTCAGGGATGGTGACTCCACCACTTCCCTGGGCAGCCTGTTCCARTGCTTGACAACCCTTTCGGKGAAGAAATTTTTCCTAATATCCAATCTAAACCTCCCCTGGAGCAACTTGAGGCCATTTCCTCTCGTCCTATCGCTTGTTACTTGGGAGAAGAGACCGACCCCCACCTCGCTGCAACCTCCTTTCAGGTAGTTGTAGAACGCGATAAGGTCTCCCCTCAGCCTCCTCTTCTCCAGGCTAAACAGTCCCAGTTCCCTCAGCCGCTCCTCATTAGACTTGCTCTCCAGACCCTTCACCAGCTTCGTTGCCCTTCTCTGGACACGCTCCAGCACCTCAATGTCCTTCTTGTAGTGAGGGGCCCAAAACTGAACACAGTATTCGAGGTGCGGCCTCACCAGTGCCGAGTACAGGGGGACGATCCCTTCCCTACTCCTGCTGGCCACACTATTTCTGATACAGGCCAGGRTGCYRTTGGCCTTCTTGGCCACCTGGGCACACTGCCGGCTCATATTCAGCCGGATGTCGGCCAACACCCCCAGGTCCTTTTCTGCCGGGCAGCTTTCCAGCCACTCTTCCCCCAGCCTGTAGCGTTGCATGGGGTTGTTGTGACCCAAGTGCAGGACCCGGCACTTGGCCTTGTTGAACCTCATACAGTTGGCCTCAGCCCATCAATCCGGAGYCTTCCTACCCTCAAGCAGATCAACACTCCCGCCCAACTTGGTGTCGTTGGCAAACTTATTGAGGGTGCACTCCATCCCCTCRTCCAGATCGTTGATAAAGAGATTAAACAGAACTGGCCCCAATACCGAGCCCTGGGGAACACCACTTGTGACCGGCCACCAACCGGATTTCGCTCCATTCACCACAACTCTTTGGGCCCACCTCACCCCGCTTACGAGTTTGCATGTAACATGCTTTAGCTTTCAGTATGTCTGGTGACTAATTAAACAAACAGGAGCGGAGTTCCCTGCCAACAAACCCCAGCCATCTGTCTCATTCTCCGGCACCATCCTAATAAATGGTCAATCAAAGAGCCCCTTTCCCCTCACCTTGGTGCCGACAGTCCCCCCGCCGTCCGGGCGTGCTGAGGGACGGCCCGTGGAGCTGCGAGGATTCACCACCTGCCACACTGGTGTGCACGTCTTGCACGGGAAGATGGAGCGARGCTCATTAAACCATCGGCGTTAACAGCACCGGGAGCTCCAGGCAGAATGCCGCGCGCTTGCACGTTGCTAATTTAAGGGTTGCCAAGCTTGCTTCACCGATAACGCCTCTCAGGTTTTGCATTTTGCACATCTAAAGCAGTAATAGCAGCGATCAGAAGAATATTTAGGGCTGAAACATCAAATGCAGCCCTCTGCGAGGCTGGGCAGATCGGCGAGAGGCAGTGTCCCCTGACACGCAGCAAGTCATGAACGAGTGAGAGTAAAAGGACTGAAGCCACAGAATCTGTCCCATGCTCCAGGAGACATCAAGAGCGGCRCCTGATAATAAAACCAAAAACAATCATCCGCCACTCGGGACCCCGCAGTACCTATTCCCCATAGCATCCCCAGGAAGCAGATGCAGAGGAGCGAGATCCTGACCTAACAGCATACGCTGTGATGTTTGGAAGTTTCTATGATAATTAAAAAATATATCTGCGACCCGTGGAAGAAATACCCTGCCGCATCACTAGATGCATTGCGGGGTGGGTACCTGCACAGATCAGTGCGATATAAGGATCCCCAAGCTGGCTGGAAGCAAATCTCCTTTTCTGGGGCTAATCAGCTGGGGTGGAGGGACTCATCAACACCTCCCTGGTCAACTCTCTTCCCCGCGGATGGAGCATCCAATGTACAGCCACTGTGTCCTGGGAGCAGGGACGCCCCAACCAGCTCTGCACAAACACAAGGCAGAGCGAGTGGAGAAGCAGGATAATTCTATTTGATATGGCAATCCCTGGGGGGACCCTGGGATCTTCACAGATCCAGCCAGAGCATTTCTGCAGGGCTGCAAGTCCCGGGGCAGAGAGCGGAGGCTGTTAGCGGGGTTTGGCATCGCCCGTGCTGTTGTTATTTGGCYGGGGCAGAGCTGACGGCGTGGTCTGGCCGACCTCCACTGCCGGCATCCCGGGGTGGCTTGGTACAGCAACATCTAAGCACCATCTACGTTTCTGTTTACCTATTCAGAGAAAAAACAAGAGGCCTGCAGTAATATTAGCCAAGCAGGTGGTCTAAGCAAATTAGTGCATATTGACGGCTCATGAGTTCAAAGGAAGCAGTTGCTCATCTCCATGGAAGCTATCCGATAGCATATTTAGCTGAAGAATGGATGAGTATATCCACCAGCACACAAAGGCCCAGATTTCCTAGCTCATTAAACCCAAGTATTAGTGAAAATAGCATGGTAGGCAGGCTGAGATAATTAAATAAAACATCTCTTCCATTTGTTCCTAAAGAAAGTGTGGGAATTGGCCACTGGGATGCTAGAGTTTTCCTTACCTTGGGTGGTAAAGTGGAGCTGTGCAATTCGTACAAATAAGCCCCGCCAAAAACAAACACAAAAAAGGAAATATAAGAAAAGTAAAAATAAAAAGTAAACAATAAAACCTACATGGGTCTATATTTCCAAACTGGATGGGGCAGCCGTTAAAAATTTGTATTTACACTCACACTCCTGTGCCCAGTCTGGGGTTTGGGGATGACCTCGGGTCTGAATTCACCGTGAAAGCAGCTGCRATCTTCCAAGGTCTGTCCTACACGTATCTACTTCAGGCTGGGGGAGGAGGACACAGATCTCTTCTGCACTGAAGAAAATAGAAGAAAAGACGATCCTGGCCCTGGAATACCTAATCTGGCCCTATGTACACCRCGTTTTGCTGGCATCGTTTTGGGGCAGGGTGTGAAATGCCCATCTTCCAGCTGTACTGCATGACCCCGCCACGTAGATCAGCTCTCAGTCTGGATGTACAACCGCTCCTTCTTGAGCCCCGTTAGTGGTAAATTAGGTGTTGTAGCCTAAAACCTCGTGAAGGCAGCGTGCGCTGACTCGCCTGATGCAGGAGGCAGTGATCGCCGGGCGATGGGGGACGAGGGCTGGGAGGAAGAGCRCATTTAACCCTCTGGCTTGAGCTGCACCGGGGGATCAGTGCACGGCTGAAGGTGAAAGAGAAGAAGTGGCAGGATCTGGGTGCTAGTGAAAGCGCTAGGAAATACTGTATAACATGGGAAGCGCTGCTCACGTTGTATTTGTTTAGCCGTTGTCAAGGGGTTGCTTTGAGAAGACCCTGTTTCGTCACTGAGAACACCGTCGTGTTGTGCTGTGAGGGCACTGGCATCTGCCTCTCCAGCCATGTCATCTCAGCCCTGTGCCGTTGATGAGTTGGCTCACAGGGACCCCAGGGACACGGAGGCAAYAAAATAAATCAGCTTAACTAACGGACCTCAAAAAAGTGCCCCTTGCAAATGTATCACAGGCTGCTCTCCCGCCCGGTGACGCACGCAGAATMGGTGATGAAGAGGAGCTGAGGAAGAAGGGGATGCGAAGGATTTATTTAACCAGGCAGGCAGTAAGTTTCATTGGGCTCTTCCAGTTTCAAATAGCCCCTTGAACAYAAATGCAGGCTTTTACATTTCAAAACCTTATCGTCCCATCAACAGCAAGTGAATATTTGCAGAATTTGTTTTTGCAAAACTGAGACCTCTGTGTGCGTTGAGGGCAAAGCCTGACTCAAGCCCCGCTGGCCCTTCGGGGCAGCCTGGTTATTAGGCGTGCTGGTTTGCGCGGCATAAGAGATATGTCCCATCCCACCCCCTCCGACCGGCCGTCGGCACAGGCACGGAGCACAGCTCCAGCTCACGCCTCGGATGGGTCTGCAGCAAGATGCCTGAGCGGCTCTGGGCCCCTCTTCATGCACGCTAACACCCCGTAAATGCCTGCTGGTAAGATAACTCCCTGGATGGCTATATCCCATAGCCTCACGTCATGTTTACCTACAACACTCAGATTTTTCAAACCATTTCCAGCCAGCAATGAAAGCAGCTTGTTGTAGGACTCGGAGCTGACTGAGGCTGTGTTGCAAGCAGATGGCCCTGATGAAACAAGACACTGATCCCCAAGGAGGCACCATTCAACGGAGCTGCTCGACTCCCCGGCTCCAGCAGCTCCAAGAGAAGCTTGAAGATGTGCATTAGCATGCACCATCGAGGAAATTGCTTCCCTAACTACCCCTTTCAAGCAATTCTCTTTGGAAGCCTGGTTCCAACTCAAGACATGTGTCAGCAGCGCTGGTACTACTGGTACTACAGTTTTCCTACTTAATTATTAATAACGAAGCATGCCTGGTGCTGACAAAATGATGGTAATTTAAGGTGAATTTCCTTAAAGGAGAGTGGAAGAGTTGCCAGGCTGGGTGAGGGTTTAGGCAGGATGCTGGAGTGGAGGAAAACCTTCATGCTCTCACCTGATGAAATGGCAGGGGATCCAAGCGTGAAAGGCAAACACGGGGGGAAACAGCTCGCATTGATTCTCCTGCTCCTGGCTCCAAACATGCAGCTTTCGGCAAAACCTACATAAGTAACACCTAGAGCTGCACAGAAATAACAAGCGTGTGTGCACACAGCTAGAATAGGTATAAATAGAGATGATCCACTGGGACCTCTAAGGGGTATTCTGCATTTTGCCCGAGTCCTCTGAAGACGTTGCAAGAAGTGGCAAGAAGGGGACAAGACATGGAAACCGAGTGAGCTGGGGAGAGGGGCTCCACGTACTTAGGAGGTAGGATGGGTTTGGCAGAGAGGATCCAGTCTCAGCCATGCCCTGCACACCGTCCTCGCGTCTCTCTCCATCCCACCACATCTCAGGCCGCTCGCTTGCCCAGGATGCTTCTCGGGAGTTTCTCAGGAGTCCTCAGGAGAGCTCCATAAATGAAGGCTGGCACGTCTATGAAGGGCTAACGGCAAACTGGGTAATACCAGCCCCAACTCCCTGATGAACCAGACTGGTCGTATGATGCTCCACCAGATGCTTAAATTGCTGCTCAGATATATTTACATGTTTCCTTGAAAAACAGGGAATAAATAAATATGTAAAATTGTAAATGTTGCTCTGTATATACCAAACTCGGCTATCCCAGCTCGTCTCCAGCCACCACCCAGCAGAGCACAGCGGAGGTCACCGCTTCCCTGAGGAGCCCAGCATGGGGAGCGGGGAACCCTGGCAGCTCTGCCCGGGGGCCACCCAACACGCTCAGTGCAATATGCCAAAATGCCCCAAAACCGTCACTCCTGTCTTCATGGGTATCAAGAAGTTTCTCTGCAAGAGGTAGGAAAAGAAAAAGAGGAGAAGATTCTCATGGAAATGAGGAAACACAAAAAGGGGATAGAACACCGTATTGGATCGGATTTGTGCAGGTAGGGTCTCTCAGCCAGACCAAGGTCCATCTCCAGCCATCTCAGCCAGACCAAGGTCCATCTCCAAATCCTGCTACAAAGGAGTATGTTGCTCCAAATAAGAGACATACAAAAGACTGAAAATCATTCCTACTCTCATGCTTTAAGGAGTTCATTTGGAGAAACAAGGCTCTTGATCAAAAGTCAGTGGATACATCTTTGGCTTTGCCTTGCCCTTGTATGGATTTGTCCTGCTCCCTGCAGCAGAGACTACCACATACTTAAAATACGAGATCATGCATCATGTTCCAGTGTAGACGGCTGTGGTTAAAACTGGTGCCGGCTCCGGGGCAAAGATTTTCAACCTACCAAGTTTTCTGTGATTGTCCCCAACTTCACCAGCATTCAGCCACCTCTCTGTCCCCACCACCTCTTTCAGGAGCCTTCAGACTACGTGGGACAAGGGAAATATTGGCTGTGCTGGAGGACATGGTTTTTATGGGAATCTTTAGAGAATGAGCACTTAATGCGCAGCAACCGGGAACATTTAAGGACGCTATTGAAAATGTGGCCTAATGGAGGTCCACCTATTCCAGTTAGCTACAGCAGATGTATCTGGAGGGGGATAGCGGAGCCCCGCATTGCCGAGGTCTCACCTGGCAGCAGTCATTGGCAGCAAGAGCAGGATGAATCGCAGAGAAATCTGCACATTGCCAGCCTGCCTGTCAAACCCAGCAAAATAAAGCCCAGCAAAAGGAGTGGCAAAGTACTGCTGAGGGTACAACTCTGCAAAGCCTGGAAATTTCTGAGTCCATGAGGTGCTGTGAAATAAGCGTCTAATGGGTTACTGCGAGTAGATCCAACAGTTAGATGGTGGGAACACCAAGGTAGAGGTTGCTAAAATGAAGGATATAAATGACCCCATCAAAACACATTATAGTGTCAAGAGTCCTTTATATTATCAAATACCTTTTTCGGGACAGGAGAAAAGCAAATGGTTTGTTAATGATAGAGCATTAAATGCTGTTGGACTTGATGGAGACTTTTTCGTTAAAAAGTTGGCGCTGAAAGGCAAAACTGGAGCTGGCAGACTTATTTACACGTTTTCATGCCTCTGGGAAGATACTTAAAGATTGAAAGACTGGAAAAGCTATAGCCATTCTTAAATGTGAATCCACCAGCTCCTGGCAAACATCTTTCTTTGGTCCTGTAGCAAAATGTAAAGGTAACTTCTTGTGTGATTCAAGCTGGCCTTGGAGCAAGCTGTCCCAGCGGAGGAGGGTTTGGCTGATGCCGCAGCCGCTCCAGCCAGGGTCTGGTACTGACCACCTAGGAAGAAGCCAGCTTTCAAAAGAAAGGCAGCAGCTGGGTTGTCAATCTTGTCCCCGTGTATGGCAGCGCCCAGTGAAAAGCATTGCTTTTCAAGCTGTCGTATGCCATAAATCGCTGCCCTGTTCTTACTTTGATCAATGAAATGCGCCGCCATAGAAAGGGGTCTGCTAACCTTGGCAAGTGGAGCAGCCACATGAGAAAACGCGGTGCCTGACTCCATCGGGGCTCCCCGCTTGCCGTAATTATCCTCTGCCTCACTGCCAGCAATATCCCACCCCAGGCTTCCTGCAAGCTGGTGCATTTTGAGCTTGCAGTCTAGGATCTTTCCCTACAGGGGAAATCCTTGAAATTGAGGACCCTCAGGAACTGGAGACCAAAACCAAATAGCTTCGAGCATGGTGTCTGTGTTGCATTTGACCAGCTAAGAAGCAACAGAACATCTGTATCTCACAGTCAATTCTGGTGGCAGGAGATTGACGCAGGATGACCCCTGGTAGATCTCTGGGGTCTCACTGCCTCCGAACTCAATAGCATCTGCAGAGTTAAAAGAAAAAAAGAAGAGGAGGAACAACTATCAAAATAATTCACAAGTTAGCAATCCTCCCTCTAGCCTGGTTGTTAAAATATTGCTCACAAGGAGCTGATAGACACTGAAATAAATAGCACTATGAAAGAGGTAAGTGATGCATTAGACTTCTCACTAGTCCCCTGACTACAGCTACTATCGAAAAATCTGCCAAGAAATATTAGATGTGAAGTGGCTATGCAATGGGAAAGTAAAAAATATTAGGAACCGCCAAAACCCCTCATCTGATGGAGACAAAAAGCTGGAGGAGGCATCTAAAACCTAGAAAAGCTTTCTAGGTAGAAATCTTCTGCTGATACGAGGACGCCGCAGGCTGAGGATATAAAACACAGGTAGCAACTAATTGTCCACATAATTTATTGCTGGTCCCACAGAAGTAATTCTGGAATTCACTCGACCCTCAGGAGCACCCGGACACTGCAGTACAGGTGTTTTCTAAAGAATGGAAATGCAGTGACTCATCACATCATGACTGTGGCAAATGTCACAGTATTGCCCTTTCTATGGCCGAGCAGCACATGTGTAGGGAGGAGTAAAAGGAGTTTTTTGGGTTTCTCTGAACCCTGATGAAGGCTCAGTAACCTCAGCGTGAATTTATAATCTGTCATTGCTTTTCAAAATACTGTCGGAAAAACAGAGAGACTCCTCACTTTGGACATCAGACTCCATTGAAGACTTCATCTAGTCTTTAGACTATGTTTAGATATGGCATTTACATATTTTCATATGGCATTTACTTATTTTTACTGTTTTAAATCATTCCCATTATGAGATGGCATAATTAAAGCAGGAACTCTCCTAGCTCAGATGCAGCAGCATCCAGACAAAGGTGCCTTTATGTAGGTGTTGCACATTCCTACAAATTTATGGAACCAAACCAGCAGAAGCCCCTTTTTACAGGTATAACCATCGCTGCACTACAAGCTCGTATCTCCCTACCCACATCGCTCACGGACACGAGGGAGTAAAAGCAATACAGAAACAATGTGTAGAGCCACCTGAGTGACTCCACACTGTCCAGCAGAGACCTTCTGAGCCCCAGTGTGGTCACTAGCTGGGCAAACATCCCAGGGCATTGTGGCTAGCACTGCTTCAGAGAGCGGTGGCAAGGCAGGGAGCGGGGTCTGGCTGTTTTTGGGGGACCCTGCAAAGCATGGGACTCTCTAGTGCTCGGTTGTGGCCTGATAGCTGTACTCAGGTACGTGTTTGCATTACGAGGCCACTGTATGCCATCAAAGCAACGTTAAAATGGTAGTAATACTAAAGTTATCCAGAAATATAACCCTAATCCTGGTTTTCTCTTTGCCCTTCCTGCCCAGCATAATCCAGCAGGACAATACCAAGCCTTTCTAATGGCTTAGTTCAGAGGAGGACTTTTGCTGTATCAGATAAAATTCAGCTATTCCTGGCATTAATTACATTAGCTATAAACATACAGGACACCAGGGACAGCCTTTGCAGGGGCTGCACGTCCGCTGCAGTGACAGAGGCCAGTCCTTGTTTATTCTGGGTATCAGGACAACTGAGCAAATGGTGACTGGTGGCCAGTTACTGCAGAGGCTTCCCTGTTACGCATGTCAGCCCCAGACCTCCTTCACCTGGCAGAGCTTCATCAGGGCATGGGGGGACTGAGCAATGCACAAACTAGCAGGAGAAACTCAGACCCTGATTCCTGACTCCTTTTACCATACTTAACAGTTTTAAGTTTGATGTTAGCAAGCAAATTAATCATTTTAATCAGATTGACACAGAAGCTTGTCTTAAAGCTGAACAAAACATGTACCTGGGTTCTCATCTGCTCAGACCCACCAAAACATGAGATGATGAACTCACCCTTCCCTTCTTCCCTGATGGGGAACAGCATCGTGCCAGGTTGGCAGTGTTGGCTACTGGTAGCTCAGCAGACAGCCTCGGCGCTCTGATGGTCAATGGTCATCCTCAACGGTGGTGGTGAGACTTTACAGGGTCTGTAGTGGAATGCAGCACCATTTTAGCCCACAAGGAGTAGGGGTCAGGGCATTAGCCAGTTTTCAAAGTGCCTTATGGGAATTGTGAATTCCTTATGGGAATGGGAGATGAATTGACCCGAATTGTCTCCCTCCTACCATTTGCCCTCTACTTGGAGGAGGCAGGTAGGGAGCAAGGAAGATCCTAACAGAGCAACTTTCTCTACAGAAGGAAGATGTCCACGTCATAATCCATTGGCATTTGGAAAGGCACCTTGGGACACCCCTACGTAACACCACTTAGTTTGACCAACTCATTTCAAAGCCTCAGCTCTGATTACAGTTGATGAACCAAACCAAGCAGTGAGGTACCTCCCACCTCTCTCCTGCAGCAAAAACCATTACAAATTTGTAACACCACAACACTGCTGAAAAGAAGCAAGTCTTGTTGCCAGAAGTCTGCACATGTTCCTTGATGTCACCAAATCCATAAACATCATCTATAATGAGTGGAAGAGGAATGTTATATTACCTCTATTACAACAGGGCGACAGAGCAGAACAGCCTCTGTCAATATACTGTGTTTTTGCAGGTCACGGAAAGGTTTTATTTCTCTCTTAGAGCCTTGAATCCCTGTTATAAGACAACCAAGGGACACACAAGGCAGCTTTAGAGCTGCTCCTTTTACTTCTCACCTGATCTATATTTTGAGACGGCTTCTTAGAAGAAGGGCAAACATAATAAGCCAGCTACTGTACTTTTTATAACTCTCAGTCAGGTCTTTGATTTGGGCCAGCAAGGAAGCTTGTTAGATCTGATAAAGCAACTAAGCATCTCTGGAAAACGCTATTAAAAGAACATGAAACAAATGAAAAGCTAGGACAGACTCAGTGGTAAATACATGGCCTGGCAGTTCGGCATGGCTACATCCTGTTTGCCATTATTATTTAATACTGGCATCGATTGGTTGAAGGATGAGACAGACCAGGCAATTCTCTGGGRGGTTTACTTGAATACCATTTCACTTTGAGATGAAGCAAGCCCACAAGCTTGGATCACACTCTCTTTTTGGGAAATTTTAATTAATTGATTTAATGTCGTGGACTACTGTGGTCAAGCAGTAAACAACACCTCTTTGATCATCTACGTGGACAAATCAAGTCCCTGCTAACTATTCAAGCAGTGCCCAACTCCAGGTTAGAACCAGTGCAGCATTAACCTGCTCCTCTGGAATAACAATCTGTACAGCCACTATCCCACATGCTGGTAGTATAAGCTGTTCGTATGGAAACAGCTATTGTCGTGGCTCAGGCGCTTTGGTCTTTATATTAATTTTTCTGAGAGCCCACGGACTCCTAGAACAATTTACACCAGCTCTCCATTTCGCAACAGCGACACATGGATATGAAGGGAAGTCTGAGGAGTAATTATTTCCACCATGATCACATTAGCTGCTCCCCTTTAACGGCAGAACAAGGCCAGCGACACAGATAGGGAGGCTGAACTCAGCAACTGCCTCCATCAGGTATGCYGCAACCAAGCTAGCAAAACTCAATGCGAGACCACATAGAAAGAGAAGGTGATTTTTATTTTTAAGACCGATTTCACCCACTCATTCCTTCATGCTCATTCTTGCACGTTCACATTCTCACTAGCACCAAGACACATGTGTCTAAGTGGTCTGGTGAGGACTGCCTATAGCGACACAGAGGACAAGTCCTCGTCATGCCTCTGTGATTCACCCCGAGTGGTGAAGACACCGTATGATATTTACAGTCTTTATACTCTCTCTTAATACAGGCAGCTCTGGGTCTGCTTGAGTTGCATCACACTGTTGTTGCTCCACATCTGTATTGTGTTCTTATCTGAGGTACGGCCTTGCTGCCACCAGCACTCATTCCTTCTGCTATTACATTCTTCTCTGCTCTCCTCTTGCTGTTCTCAGCCTCCTGAATTGCAGCATACACACCATTCTTTGCCGTGATGATTTCCACACAGAACCATCTGTCTTCCAAAGTTCTCTGCAAGCACTGACCAGTCCCCACAGACACCTAGGTATTTCATTCCTGTTTGATATACAGTGCAAACAAAAGGCTGATTTGGCCAGCAGTTTATTCCCGAGTTGTCACTGGCAAGGAAGGTCACTTTACATAGACCAAATAAATTGTCTTACAAACAGCCTACTGATCACTGGCTGGAAATCTGTGGCTACATGCATCAATTCCCAACCTCTATCTGTCTTTACAACTAAACATTACTCTTTCCACCACCACCTAAATCTTTTCCTTACAGGCAACTGCCAGGAGTTTGGAAGCAGGGTCATGGCAAAACAAAAAAACCTGAATGACAGAAAGACGAAGATGGAATACCTTTGAGTAGGGGAAGCTTCCTTCCCAGGTTTGGAGGTGTGCAGCACCTTGTGTGTACCTTGTACYGGCAGCATCGTTAAAGGAGCTGCAGGAGAGCGCAGCTGAATAGCTTGGAGCACAGCTTTCTCTCCCCGCAACTGAGCAGCTGTCCTGGAATTGGATGTGGGGCAAAGCTGCAAGGGAACAAGAGGGAGGACAGAAAGCAGCTACTCCCAATTTTCTACAGGTTCTAACGAGCGTTTGTATTTTTGTCTTATATGAGCAGATGTGAAACCCAGCCCATCTGTCTTTAGGAGAATTCAGCTCTCTCTCAAGAAGCAAACCAACAATTTCTCTTCTCAACAGCCATTTTTATTGCTTTTGACGATACACCATTGGAGGGAAAAAGAAATAATTTTCTGCTATTCTTTAGCTTCTTTCTTTATTAGAGTAAGTAAATTCCCTGGGACTATTGATAAAAGGTAAATGGTTAACTTTGCATCCAAGCTGACAATGCAAGTAAAAAGAGTTGGAAATTCCCCAAAGCAGGCTACTCGTATAAGAATAGCACCACAAAACTGCCCAAGTAACCACGCTATGGAGTAATTAACTAACATTTGCATGGAGAACAAGTTTACAGCCACTGCTAACAAGATTGAAAGTCTGTGTCTCAAGATGACATAGCAGAGGCTCAGGCTTGAAAGTGTCAGCAACGTTTAGTTCAAGCCAACAATAATCAACAAAAATCTTTCCACTCATTCCAACGGGCTTTGGCTAAGGTCCCTCACACACACATGCATGCACGCACACACACAAATCTTTCAAAACAGCCAGAAACAGTATCCTGAATGCCTTCAACTCCCAGCTCCTGCCACAGTCCAGCCTTCATCTACAAAATAAATATACATGGGTTTAACAATGAAGAATATTTACTTTCCTTCATTTGATACATTCTGTAAAGTGCTATATTTCTAAATTATACTGAGTTAAAATGATATATTGCTCTAGTATTTTAAATACAATAAATACAGAATGGGCTGTGTGCAACTTCACTTACAAGTTTTATTCTTTTTTTAGTAGATATACTAAATTTAGTAATCAAAATAGCCTCCAATAGTACTCCATGAAAAACTAGTACGAAGTTATAAATAAAAATCACATCCTTCAAAGATATCCTACGCACTTCTTCTGTCCACATTGCATGGATAAACGTAGTGTTCCTGCGAGCATATGGAGCAAAGAAAAATAAGGAAGCTGAAAATTATCTAACAATAAAAAGCAAAACCATACAAGTTAATGCTACATATCCTCCCGTGAACAGTCTGTTTTCTACATTTAATCTTAGTGCATACAACCCAGTTCTTCTATTTTTTTTCCCCATTAAAAAACTCTTCCTGGAAGAACATCTTGTAAGATATGGGTTGATTCACCTTCATCTTGCTCCTTTTTACTGCAAAGTGGAAAAGATTCTTGAACAAACTGCCTACACATTGGACACTGCTGAAAATACTTAACGCAGCCATCACACAAGCACGCGTGCCTGCAGGGTAGGAGTACCCAGTTCACTGTGCCATTTTGGCAAACAACACAGTCTTTACTGTTTTCTTCATGCAATTCTGGTTCATCTTCAGCCAGTCCGGCCTTTTCTAGCAAGCTTCTGTCAGTGCTTCTCTCACCAGGGGACGTATCGCTCGAAGACGGTGTAGTACTATTTGCAGACATGAAGAGTTGCTAAAATACACATATACACAAACATTTAGAAGTCAACAAGCTCTCCCCCCATACCTGAACACACACATGCGATGCAAGTTCCACTGGGTCAGACTCACTCGTTTCCACTGGGTCAAACAGTGCCAGACTCACTCTTTGCGTGCGTCCTGACAGTTGCCTGGCCTTCAGTTAAAGGTATTTCAGAAGCATAAAACATAAACCACTGGGAAAATACTAAGGATAAGTCATCAAATCTTAGCTGAATCAAATCAATGTACGTGCATGAACTTAACAGAACTGCCCAGGTTTTGAGCAGCTCGGGTTTCTGTTTCTGGTTTATCATTCTCTATGCCTAGAGGGATTTTTCTATCCRTTCCTACCAAAAATAAATCCACCAAGCTGTCAAATCTACTTCACTCAACCCATTCTGCTCTTGCTCATATTACAATCCCATACACCTTTTTGTGTTATTTTATGTGAAGCACAAATTCTTCTGGGCATGATCTCTTAATAAAGCCAGTAAACTACCATGCAGCCAAAGATGCCCATAGAGAGCACGCTACACAACTACACAAAATGCAGCTGCACAGTTATTTCTGTTCAGTTTAAGYAGTGTTTTTACAATGGTAACCATACATGAAGAGAAAGCTTAAGGGGGTCAACAGGGAAGTTTACCTGGATCAACTATGTCAGCAAAAAATGTCCAGGACAAACATTGCTTTGGACAAATCTATTTCTGAATACATGCTAATCGAGTCAATAGAATTAATCTGGCCCAATTTCTAGCTTATCAATATCATATGTTATTTTTATTATCACAGTAACAGAGTAGAATCACATCATCAACTGACAGAC
This sequence comes from Phoebastria nigripes, assembly GCA_035582835.1. Taxonomy (NCBI): domain Eukaryota; kingdom Metazoa; phylum Chordata; class Aves; order Procellariiformes; family Diomedeidae; genus Phoebastria; species Phoebastria nigripes. The sequence continues at coordinate 2,857,594 of JAYKAV010001445.1, read as the reverse complement.
ACAGAACAAAGATGGTCCCACAACATGCATAGATAAGGGAAACTGGAAYGGAATAATGAGAACATTGGTTTAACTTATAATGGTATGTGTTAGGCAGGTTTCTAACCTTTGTGCGTGTATTGCGGTAAAAAGAAATAAAAAAAAAAGTTTCTTCTGAGGCTTTCCCAACTGAAGGGCAGTATAGGAGAAAGTGCTGGTTTGAGAGACTAGCAAGGAGGTAACAAATGTTCTGTAGAGAGGAAGCATTCGACAGCTAGTTAATGTCTTACTACTGCTTTAATAAGTGGACAGGACCTAGCCTCTAGACTAGAATCAAGTAATTTCTCCAGGAAATCTTGAATATTTTCATATAAAATATTTCTGTACAGTAACTTTGGCTGGAACTACTTAACTGATAAAATAATTTTAACTATTATTCAGTTCTTTGCATGACAATAAAAGTTTTATACTAATTTAGGCTCCTGAAAGCCTACACAAACTAAACTTAACACTGTCACCCAAATGAAACAAGACTCAGTACGTGGCTTACCTTCAGATCATGGTATTGACCTTGAGCTAGAAGTAAATACTGATATAATATTCTGCAGGAAAGTCTGTAGCTCTCATCAGGAACATGAATTACAGCCACCATTGAAATCTACAAAAAAAAAAAAAAACCCAAAAAAACCCCTATGTTTAATAACTTTCCTTTTCGTTACATGATTCATACAGAACAGTTTGCTTGAAAGATTGCATACTTTGTTACAACCTCTGACCTGCTAATTTCCTTAGACAGTCAGGACTTCAACAATGTTGACTTCAACCACAGATCAAAAAAATATGCTGGACAAGGTAAAAACAGGATGTGGCACAAGATAGCACTTTGTGGCACTTCAGCTTTCTGCCTTGGTTCTCCATGGAGCCCTTCTATGGCCAGTTTACAGCAGAGACCTGCTCTGACTGCTCTCATCTAATAGAACTAGGCCCCAAACCGAAAAGGCACCTAAGCACATGCAGTCCTCCTGAAGGTAAGTGCTTATGCAGCTGAGGTAGGGCTTGCTTACACAGTCACGGATGTGCCTCGGAGAGGCTACCTGCATAATGATTTCAACCAGAAGTAGCAGCTCCTACACTTCTCTTTCCACTCCACTATCTCATGATGAGCTCCTCCTAGATGGGAGAGAAGTTGACAAACTGCAAGGAGTTTCCTACAGCAACYGAGCCCCAAGCGAGCGCATGCACTTAAGTCCCATACAACTTCTGCAGCCACATCCCAGGCTGTCTTCAACACAAGAAATGACGCTGTCAGCTGAAGTCCGAGTGCAGAATTACAGGGGAATATGTAAAAGGCAAAGTCTTCTCTACTTTCTCCCACTTCCCTCATAAAYACACGGACTGCAGTTTTTAGACTCCAAAAAGCATTTAGAAGTGTCGCTGATTGGCTTGTAAAACGAGCAGGCAAAAGACAAATTTCACTGGAAAGGATTATGAAAGGACCTCATGTGCTGACTTTAGAGTAATTTTTCTGAAAATAAAAGCACTCTAATCTTGCATGCTGCGCCTAATACCCCTCACCCTGCCYAAATTACGTAATAGCCTCTAAAAAGCAGGAAAAAAAAAGAAAGTGAAATTCAATATTATTGTAGTTTCCAGACGCTGACAAAAGAGAAATGAAATATAGAAGAAAGCTGTTTTGTTTAAAAAGAAGTTTTTGAAGGCAAATCAGACTTGCACTTCAAAATCCACACATGGCTAATTACATGCAGAGTACCTATACATAGGTATTTATACTAACTGAATTTACTATTCTTTGGCAATAAGGTCTTGTTTTCTAAATCACAATGCCTCAGAAAACAAAACAAAACAAAAACCAAACCCCACACCACTATTAGCTTTGTTTTAGAACCTAAAAGCCATTAAATCTCCATGAAAATGACAGATTTTGTGTTTTGATAAGAGTTTAAAAGTTAATGGTTCTCAGTGTATTTGTATTACGTCATCCCACCATAAGTGCTTTCTCAATGACGATGCATGTCCTCAATTCATAGCTTGTTCAGACACCTAGGCAACTTTTTAACTGTGAGTGGGACCAGTTCCTAATTCAAGCATCTAGATCTTCAAGTTATTGTCTCCTCTGTTATGCTGTCCTGTAGTACAGAAACATATACAGTGATACTATGATCTAGCAGAAATGCTATGCTGTTTGATTATAGAACCCCTTCCCCTTGAGCACCAGGTATTTTCTCTTTGTAAATACCATACCTTGTATACCATAATCAAGTTACTTCTCAATCTTCTGTTTTATACACAGGCCTAAGATAAGATCTAAGCCTTCTTCCACTTCAGCCCTGCCAATCTTCAAATAATTTCTGTAACTCTTATATATGGTCATGCTAATTTTCTGGAGCTAGCGGAAAATTATGGCACAAAACCAAATAGGTATGATCCAGCCACAAATATAGTTAGGATGAAAATTAGACCCCCCAGAAAAGAGATACTGCAACAGCATCCGTAGTGATGGACGTACACACACACACAAAAAAATTCAAGATGGAGCTTGATGCACTGATGTGAGAATAATGCTGTAATACCATACTGGCCACAGTAGCAAAGATCCCTTTCCACACTATACTTATATTTTAGAAGTTTGTTTCAACAACAACAGATGCAACTCAGACATTTGTCTGGCAAGGAGTTCAGGTGGAGTTACTCCTTTGACCATATTAACAGGTTCTAGTTGTGTTCCTTTTCTCCAAAACCAGAGGAAAAATACCTCCCCCACTCTCCTTCCACCCCTTTTTTCTATGTTAAGGAACAAAAGAGAGTTGTTACAAATTCATGTCCATGCTAATGTCAAACACATTCAAATATGAAATGTACAGTCTCTTTATATTAAACTAATCTGAACTCTAAACATATATAGATGTAATAATCTGGGAAATAGCTGGGGGGAGGGGAGGGGAAATCTCGAGTGGGGACAGGAGGGAGGAAGGCAGTCCTGAGGTCAAGTGACAAGAAGCCAAGGACAAGCATCACTTGGAAAGGGCACAGATTTCTTAGGCACTGGTGTGGTCACAAACAATTTCCAAATGAATGTATGGAAAAGCGTTCAGTGGATTTAGGCAGTTTTCTTCTGAGTTCATTTGTATTATTGTTCAAGCAGTTAGTGCTATCAGTTTATCAACCAAATGAAAAGATGGGAGATAAAAGTGTGTCCCAAATCGTTCCAAAAAGAATCAGGCAATTTAGAATTTAGAAGGGATATTGAACTGCATGTGACAAGGCTGAAGCTGCTTTAACTCTAAGGGATTAGGAGGAGACCTTTTTGGGGAGCTGAGTATCTCATATCAGTCTACTGCAAGACCTTCACACCTTCCTGTAAATGACCTGGAGCTAGCTACCCTGAGACATGATGTACTGCATCACATAGACTCGGGCCTGTTGCAGAAAGGTAATGTCTATGTTCCCAACAGTCAAGTCAGCAATCAGCTCAAATATCTGTGCCAGACGCATTAAAAAAAAAAAAAAATCCTCCTACCTTGCCAACCACAATCCAAAAGACCATATCAGTGCAAGAACTCCACCACAGGTTTATGTGATCAGAAAAATCAGAGTAATAGCTTACTAAGCTACCACAACCCTAGTTCATCTGACCACAGGGCTTACTACAGAGACCTTTGCAGATATGAGCTTTGTGAAAATCATAAGCATCTTTTGAATGGCACACATCATTTTCATATAACAATTACCCTTCCTCTCCTGCCATGCTCCCCTGCAGTCATCAGTAATAAAGTTAGGGACCAAATTCTGGGGGACAGGGAAAGGAAGCCATTTTATTCAAGCCTGTCTCCTGAAACATTCAGACCTTAAGAATATATTTTAGGGTCACTGTATTTATGTTACTTACAATATCATATATTTCTCTGTCTTCTTCATCAGCTAATGTCAACAACGCTATCAACGGATAGCGAGATCTAGGCACTGGGCCAAAATCGACAACTTGAGCATCTTCTGGTAACTGACAATATTTTTCTTCCTTGTCATTTTTTTTAATGCTTTATATGTGTCAAGGAAAACAATCGGCATCACTGCAATTGTAGACGAATGTGACGTTTGCATAAAGAATATTTTTCATCATATTTGTTCATAAATATATTGTGCCAAGAACTGCCAAGTGTTCACAAGTCTCAACACTCCCTGTGCCAACAAATTAGCATATTTTGTCAAAACAATTTAAAAAAGGATACAAGTACTGTTGTCGATAGAGATATTCGCTGTACAGAGCATCCTCTAATGCCTGAGGAGTCTTTATTCTGAAGCAGTAGACATGTTTCTGCAATGCTTCGTGGAGTTTTTGAACACTGCAGCCCCAGTAGCATGTAAGAATACAGTCTTCCAGACAATCAGGTGTCAGTATTACACCCTCTTATAGAAAGAAGATAAGGATTTCATTAACTCACCGACATGCAGGAATTCTGGAACTGCTAAGTGTAGGTTCTTAAAGGGCAACAGGCAAAAAACAACTTCAGTGTCCCAGATTTTTATCATTACAATCTAATCTTCTAAGAATTTAGACTAGGTTTAGTGCTTATGAAAGTCCATGGAGATGAGGAAGTGGGTGTGAGGAGATAAAATGGCTGATTAAGCTAATAAAAGTAGCACGTGGATTTTATGAAGGGTAAATTTTAACTTCTGGTAACATTTTACACACTCACGGGCAGACCCAAGAGCACAACCCCAGGCCCAAAGCCCATTCCCTCTTTAGATAATGGTAGTATTAATTGGATCACTGGCCTACAACACCCTCTCTGGTCTCAAAGAATAAGGCCCTCTTGATCACGCAGAGGGAGGATAAAAAAAGGATCTATGTGCTCCATTTCTTTTCTAAAAATCARGCACCCACCCATTAACTTCTAAACACTTACTGCACAAACAGGAGCAGAACTCTTGAAAAGTCCCACCAAATTCAAGTGCTCAAACCTCCTGAAAAATCCAAGATACCTGAAGACTAAGTTGTTGGGTTTGTTGGGGCGTGAGGTTATGTTGGGGAAGGGGTAAAACTGCTGCAGCCCTTTTCTTATTCATAGGAAGGCTCCACATCTGCGTGGGCGGAAGACRCTCAGCCTTGCTTACTACTCCCCAATGATGCAGAAGGGCATGAATTTCACTTCCTATGTGGGTGATTTCAAGGATGTTAGGAACTACTTGAACTCTGATCCAAATAGATATTTAAATTCAGTTTCCACAGAAGCACAGATAGAAAGAAAGGGAGATATTTTTTCTTGTGTGTGGTTTTTTGTTGTTGTGCGGGGTTTTTTTTCTGTGTTTTTTTTTTTTGTTTGTTTGTTTGTTTTTTTTAAAGTAGTGCGCTTCCAAACACCGCTGGAGATCTGGACTTAGATTTAAGTGGGCAGTGTATATTTTATAATAAATTCTATAGAATTCTACAATTCCGTAAAGTTGACAAAAACGCCCACAGTAGCTGGTAATCTGCAAATGTTTTTGTTACTTAAAAATCTGTTACAGTAGGAAGTGTTTCATTAATAAGAATTAAACTGTACTTAAATATCCAAACATTTTGCTTTTAAAAGCACCACATCTATAAGCTGTGTAAAAATTACTTCTGTTGTAATGATGGGAGGAAGCATGTTTCTGAGGAATTTTGATAAACGAAAAGGGTGAGAGCAAGAAAACATGGTACTAAGTTCAGGAACCCAAACTGACAAAAATCAAGCACATCAGAAACCCACTGACTTGTTACTGAAGCTGTAGCAGGATGAGGGATTTCTAACCCAAAAGGATTCTTCACTCGTCTCATTCGCTTTTTCAAAACTCTTGTGCTGGATTCTGTTTCTTCTGAGTTTCTCAGAATAACAGGAACACCCAACCCAAACCTATGAGACATGAAACAAGAAGAACAAGTGGGTTAAGTGTTAGTGTTGACACATTTGAATTTTTCTTCAGCTCAAAATAGCAAGCAGCACAACAAATAGAGCTAGCTTGGCTTTGCAGAGTATCTGCTAGGATGCATGCACAATAGAGCCTGCCAATCTGACTCCAGCTTTTTGTGGCAGAAGGTAGGAGTCTTCACAGTGATACAGAAAATCTATAAAGGGGAATACTTTACTCCTGCAACGTTTCCAGAAAGAGAATAAAATTAACGAGAATGGTCAATGCCCTCTAGCGGTAAACTGTTAGCCAGAGCTTTCTCCCAATTGACATTCTGCACATCCCGTCACAGGACCAAAAAAAATCACTGCTTGCAAAGATGGAACAGCCTTAATGGACTGGGTGCTCAAAAGGAAGACCTTAGAGTAAATCATTCAGCTCTAAGATATTTCTAGCTGTAACTACAGCCAGCAAGATGTTTTTATGGGAGAATAAGACCCCGATTACCCATGTAAACCTCAATTACGGTAATATGCTGATATTAAATCAGGGGCTGTAAAGCCTCTGCTTTGAGCCAGAAACCAAGTGCAAAACAGTCAAGACTCTGAATCAAAGCTGAGACTCTAAGACCCCTTCAAAGCCGAAACTAGCACGCCAGCCCAAGTGATATTGTGACCCTAAAAGGATAACAAAGCAAAGGTTTAAAAGTTTAAACACTCTATGAATCAAAATAAAAATCAAAGAAAGCAAGGAAGAATATTTTGGGATGATTTCTGACATCAATTAAAAACCCCAAGATTTTCATATTGCCTGGGGCTTTTAAAAGAACCGCTACAGACGATCAGGATCTACAAAACAAGCTCCACAACAGACTTCCTTTTACACTTGGCTAAAAATAATTCACTTCTTAAGGTGATAGCAATAACTTTCAATAACCAAAAGCTGATTAGAGAAACTGTCCCAGATATGCAATCAGAAGACTACTTCGGAGACTGAAGAGATTTTCTTAACTGCATTAATCCAGTCCTGTCTCATTAGTAGGGCAACAGGGAGAGGCTGTGGGAGTCTTTTGTTAATGCATTTCAGAAAACAGTTATTAATTAGCTCACGCTGTACTTTCCTGAATTTGTGCTTTTGTCGCTGCCACCTGTACTGTTGAAGTGATGGCCTGTTTAATGGCTTTGAATTTTGGTTCATGCAGTCATCAGCATATTGGGTGCTGGAAAACTCTGAACGGCATGAAGCATCGGCTCTTCCCTGCATCAATTGTTTCCATTTAGTATACTGAAATAGCAGCTCTTACAGTAAGATGGGTCTCATATCAATAACTCAAGCTGAAAAGGGCACTACCAACTTCAGTGTAATCAATTTGAGAATTGTTAAAGTAATTTCATGTACAATACAGCTCTGAGCCAAACGGACAATTTTGTGGCTTAACTGCTACTTTTTCCTGGGTTTAAAATCTTTTCCGACTCCTGTGTGTCAAATGAAGAAGAAAAGCAGAGCTTTTACTGACATTGGGCTCCCTTCTATTGATTCATGTTGGAGGGGTGCCCTTTGTAAGACTAACAGGGAAAAACATCAGTCAAAAGTGATTTTCAATTTGAGGAAACTACTTCAGAAAAAAATTCTCAAAGCCATTCTCAAGAGCAACAACCTGTTCCTGGCAGTCTAACAAATATTTGCCTTTACCATTTAATGTCTTGCGTGCCTGAGTGTCACAGATACACCAAAGAGGAAAGAGATTGAGCTGGCGGAAAATACTCTATACTCATTACTCCATCTTTGATAAATTCCTTTAGTTTGCTAGACTTTGATGGAAACATTTGCATTTCTTCGATGATATAATATAGGGTGCTCAGCCATACTTAGTTTGTGCGCATGGAGGGTCAAATCTCTCTCCAATGCAAGTAAAAACAGCCACGCGGACTTCACTGAGGCTGTAATGAAGTACACCAGTTAAACATCTTACTCACAAAGAAACCAGGTGCAGCAGCTGTTTCACTTATTCAATATCCAAAACTCAATGGAGCTAATCTCTCCAGCCGCACATAAAGATGCCTCCTGTTTTATACCATCTGGCTGATTCCAAAGTAAAAACCCTGTTCTTTGGAAACTTTCTTTGCTGGTCAAAAGCAACAGGATAATCACCATGAAAAGCAGCCACAGAAAAAAGCCTCTAGTACAGTTTTAGCAGCAGCTGAAGGCAGAAAGGCCTTTCTGTTCAACAATAAGGTACAGTGCTTCTGTAAATTTTAAGGTAGTATTCAGTGCGTGAAGGATGAATAAAGATATAGTTTTAATTTTATGATCTAATAGTCTATCAGCCTAGATCATTAGCCGGTATAGGGGAAAATTAATTTCTTCAGAACAATGCTAGTTTAGAAAAGGCAGGAGTTGCCAATGTTTTTTTTCATGAGTTAATTTCTTCAAAGAGCAGTCCGGACCTCAAACAGGTCCTGAGCCTACAGCTCCTCCTAATACGAGAATTCAACTCCAGCCAAAAAGATGACGCACAGGACCGTATTCAGCTAATCTAAATTCCACTTCATTCCTATGCCCCGAGCATCTACTGGGCTGGCTCTAGAAAGCTACCTGTGCAGTAACCTACTTAGACTCTCTGAGCAGAGCCACAGGTATCCAGGGCTGGTCATAACAACAGACGCTTGTCAAATCAGTGCATGATTTTGCAAATGAAAACATTAACATTCCTAAGCAGTTGGTGTTTTTCAGGCTGACTGACACCATCATGAACACATCCATAAAACAAGCTGACAATTGATGCCGAAAACGATGGGGGAAACAAAATGTCATTACAGCAATATATCAAGTATTATGTACTCATATGACACCATATGCATTTATAGTACTCTGTGTAGCAAATAAAGGATCAAGTTGTTTTCATGAGTAAGTTCAAAAGCACTCAAACTGTAACTGCAGCTGCAGACACACTGAAATTGCTTGGAGGCTCTTGGTCATACGGCCATGGTATGGCAGGGTTCAAAGGTAGCAGCAAATATCTCTGAGCAGCTGGCCAGATATTCACATACTTGCATGTGCTGAGCTCCTGGCTACTGCTTCTATTTGACTAACAGTTCCTTAACAAACTACTTTGAAGACAGTTTGTATATATTTACATAAACTGCAATAATATCTAGTGCAGATGCACCTAGAATCTCTGATCCTGAAATAAAAATGCATCTGGACAGTCCTCTGCACAGCCTGTAGCCCCAAAAGCATCAATGGACACATGTGCAAATGTAAGGATCTTCTGCACACCTATTTCAGACATTTTACAGCAGGGGATTGCAAAGCATTTATTATAAGCAGATAAATAATGATTAAATTGATAAAGGATCACTGGTTTGGGATACACGTGCAGGAGGTTTATTTGAATCGTAATTCAGTATTTTTTTTTTTGTAAAGATAATATTTTTAAAGAACTGATGAAGCAAAAAAGGAAAAGGAGAGAAGTGGATGGCAATATAATACCGTCAGTGTGCAGTGGCACAGAGAGAATTATGAAAAGGATTTCTACCACCTCTCTCTCCAAGTAAATACTGAGGTGGAGCTTCATCCAGCAGAAAGGTAACAAAAAGACCAGTCTTGCCTTCACTACCACCTACCCAGCACTAGGGGAGGCAATGCAAAACAAGAACAAAAACTTTCCACAAAGCATATCTGAAAGATCAAAAGATAGCTTCATTCACACCAAAAGCAACAGATGGCATATGTTTGAGCCAGTGGCAGCTAACAAAGTGATGTAAACAAGGGAAAGACTTTGCACTAAAGGAAAAGTCAGGCAGAGTATTTATAAGCTGCCAAGAGAACAAACAGCTACAGCTAAAACATCTGTAATTCAAAGAGAGAGAAAGGAAGGAAAACACTGAAGCACAGCACTACAGATACTAATGTTAAGCCAATAGGAGGAAATGCAATAACTCTATTTTATTCCCTCCAGAAGTGTGGTGTATCCAGAATTCCTACATAAAATATTTTGATTGCTAATCAATGCTCTCCACTTGGCAAGTATCAGTATTTACATTTAAGGACACTCCTGAGTTGGCAGGAAAACAAACAGAACAGTGCTATGGACATTCAGGGACCTGATTCTGAAAAAGGCGACAGTAACATCTTTGCTGAACCCTCTCAAACACAAGTAGGAGAGAGTCTTCCACTCATCACCCCTCTAGACACTTTAGCAGGTCAGCTGTTTAAGGCTTCTCCCCATCACAGTCCCAGCACCCTGTTCGGTTCACCTGAAACACCCCCTTCTCCTCTGAGCTTCAGCGGTGGAACAGACTGGTGCCCCATCAGCAGTGCTGGGTAGTCTCACACCTCAGTAACAACTCTGCCTTAAAGCCTGGCAGATTTAGCTGCTACCCGGCCTTACACCAGGCACCTTACTCAATATCTGCTCATTTTATCTACCACCAAGATTTGAGATGCCCATCTCCAACAGTGACAAACTTTTCCCTTGGAGCAGTCCTCCCTGACCGCCATCCCCTCACTCAGGGTCACGTCCTCTCCCAGCCACTGTTTTCTCCACAGCTTTCATACTCCCCTTCTGCCGGAGAAGCCCCTCTTACCCTATGGTCAGTGCTAGTCCTCCTCACCCTCCTTTCTTCAACACAACCCCACTTCTCCGACCACTGCCCGGCCGCACACACCCAGCCCCACTGCCAGCCCCGGCGCTGTCCCACCCCAGGGCCACCCCACACACCCGGAGCACGTTCCCCAAGGAGTACCAGCTCTCATTAGCCTCCTCCTACGCCCCCATTACACCGCCAGACCTCCGCAGCTAAGGCCCATCGCCCCAGACCGGCCTCCACGGGCAGGGCCAGCCCCACAGGGACGGCGTTGGCCCCACACGCTGCCCCCACAGCCGGCGCCGACCGCCCCACCGCACCCACCAGCCCAGCACCAGGCCGCTGGTGACGAGGAAGCAGACGAACACGACGGTAATGTAGAAGAGCGGCGAGTACTCGTAGAGCGTGACGAGGAACACGGCGGCCATGGGGCCGAGCCACGCCACCCCACAGCGGGGGAGAACCAGGCCTCACCACACACCCCGCCGGCTCCCACCGCCGGGCGCATGCGCGGCAGCTGAGCGAAGCCATTGCCCTCAGCTTGCCCGGAGGTGGGCGGGTCCGGAGGCGGGGCTGCGTTGCCTAGTGACGGCTGGAGGATTCCCCAGCTGCCTGGATTTGCACAAAGCGTTTAAGTAATAAAAAAACAACGTATGTGCCCATCCGGCACAACCCGCCTTCAAACACCTCCGTGCCTTAACTGTGGCAACCCTGGCGCTTGGAAAACTGACCTCGAGTAAAGATGGGATGCTGCCAAATTCCTCCCATGACCTCTACTTCTAAATAGAGCGCTACACAAGTGTGTTTTGCATCTTGGAATGAGTAAGCGACCTACCTACACAACGCCGCGCAAGGAAAGAGCTGTATTTAAGAGCGTACAGAGGTTAAGTGACGTTTCAACAGCTGCTTGGCAATCCTGYGCTTCCATGGTGTTTACCGAAGCTCTTTGAAAATCTGCAATTTTATCGTATAGATCCAGCATTTAAGTCATTAATATAATTTGCAAGAGATCGTATCGGAGATGTGAAGTCTTCGTCTACACTTTCATTCTCTTTGAGTGAGTGCAAGTGATGATATTCTTAATTCTTACTGTTATGGGATCGCCGAGAAGGCATTTTCTTTTCTGTTATGGCAGCTGAAATTCCCAGCTGCATGAAAAAGGCCAGGTATTTCCTCCAGCACCAAGGCAGACCTCCACCATCAGCCTATTATGGAAGAGAAGTGTCTGCCTCGCACTCGCTGCTCATATTTGTGAGTTGTGAGCTCCAAATCCTGGTTTACTTCCAGAATTATGCTCAACTTGTATAAACAAGAAGTACCACGGGCAGCAGAACTTACTAAGTCTCATTTCTGCCTCACGCTTGAATTTTCTCAGGTTTAATGAGACAGACATCCCAGCTGAGGCTTTTTTAACAGTCACTTCTCTGTGTGTATTCTCTGGTGTTTTAGTAAAGGATGTGAAGTTACTAATAGGCCTTAATGCTCTCGTCTAACCGTGGTCACCCTCCCCGGGCCTGCTCCTGACCCTGCCCGCGGGCTGATATCCCGGCCCGGCCTCGGYACGAGGAGGATCCTCTGCGGATCAGGGTGTAAATCGTCAGCCCTTGTCACCCTTAAGGCACGTTAACCGCTAAGAAACAGCATCCCCCGATTCCGAGCCCGTTCCTCCCGCGTCCCCGGGGGCAGCCCCGCGCCCACCGCCGCTGACAGRCCCCTCCGTGAGGAAACACCTCCCCGCCGCTTGCACACGGCCCCACCCCGCCCCGTTGCCATGACTCCGCGGGCGGGCGGGGCCTCGGCGCCATGGCAACAGGGCGGGGCACAGCGGGGTGCGAGGCTGGGGCGTCACGTGGCGCCGCGGCACGCGCACGCGCACGCGCCCGCGACCCTTCCTTCCTTCCTTCCYTCCCTCCCTTCCCTGCGGCGCTGCGGCACGTGGACGAAGCCCGACAACGGCCCGCTCCCCGCGGCCCTTGAACCTTCCTGCTACCCGTAGGCGGGCGACCCTGCCCCGCCCAGCTGGGACGGCGGTGCTGATTGGCCAGAGGGGAGGGGGAGACGGGGTCTCCGCCGCGCAGGCGCAGTGGGGTGCGCAGCCCAGCGAGGAGGCGGCGGGCGGCGGCTTCCGTTGTTGGCGCGCGAGCGGCGGCGGCGGTTGGGCGGTTGCGCGCGCGCAAGATGGTGAGAGGAGCCCGCGCCGCCTGAGGGGGAGGGAGCCGGGCCGGCGGGACCCCAACCGCCTGCGCGGGGGGTCCCCCGCTGAGGCGGGAGGGGCGGCGTGAGGCCGGTGTCCCCGCGCGGCCGGGCTCGGCGGGCTGGGGAGGGAGGTCTGAGGGGAGAGCAGGTGCCTTCGGAGGGGCGGGGGCGGGTACCGTTCTCCTCAGGGCGAGCCGGTGCCCTTCAGTGTGGGGGTGCTGCCCGGGAAGGTGCCGCCGTGAGAAGCTTCTCCGGCCCTGCCCTGCCCGACCGCCGGGTCGTGCCGTGCTCACCTGCTGCCCCGCCGGAAAAAGGACCTCCTCGGTTGTTTTTCTGCTGGGCGCTAGCAGCCTGCGGGGGGAGAGTGAAGAAAAAGCTGTTTAAAAAGGAAGTCGTGACCTGCCCTGCCAGCGGCTGTTCGGCAGAGGGCTAAATCCGTTTCCGAAAATCTTGAAGTATAATGCTGGTATGAATGGTGGCTGAGGTTAACCAACAGCAACACCCCCCACTGCGCTGTTTGGCAGGTGTGCCCACTGTCTGTGCAGTCCTCCTGTCTCTTCACTTGACTTTCTTTAGTTTTTATTAAACCAAGCACTGGTGAGCCAGCTCAGCCCCGATAGATGATCTGAATCTGATGTCACCATGCGTTTTGCAGGCACAGCCTTCAGCTTCTTTTAAGGATTTATATTTGTGTGGCTGCATAGGTATGAACAAGAGCACCGCTTACCCTGCGGTGTCTGCTGGAAGATGTTAGGAAACTGCTGAGCCCAGAGGACTGGGAGAAATGCTTCCTTCAGAAAAGAGCATTTGATGCAGAATATAACGTCAACTTTGAAATGCAGCCCTGAATTCTGTTTCTTTTTAAATAGAGATCTTCTGAAATAGTGATATTTAATAGTGGGTATTAATGACATTTGTGGATCAGAGGGAGCCAAGAACAATCTTTAAAGTTTAGGGAAACAAGCAGCATAACGAAGGCTGCACACACAGTGCCTGACCTGTCTTGTCACAGCAGAGCCTGATTTCCTCTCCAGCTGTTAGAAGGAAGCAGAGGCACAAGACTTTGTGCCAGAATTTGGTCACGATGGAAGTCTTTTTAGGAGTAACAACAAACATAGGATATTTGCAAGGTGATTTTGGAAGTGGGGAAGGAGAGACACTGCTCTGCTTTTTGAGGAAAATCTCACAAACAAGCCAACGTTGAACGTGAAGAGACAGAATTCAGGGTGTAAATAGTACCTTTCGTCTGATTTGTAAGCAGTGATTTGTCTCAATGAAATAGCTCTTTAGCAGAGCTTGTGATAGGTAATCTTGCAACTATTTTTTTTATTTGAGCAATTTTTTTTTAAAGAAGTCTTGAAATAACAGTTGTTTTGGCACAAAAGCCTTGATGCCTTAGGAATTTACAAATACAATAATATGAATAAGCTGGAGATGTTAAATAACTTTTCTTCGTCTAGCTGGCATGCATCTCTCAACTGTGGCGATAGAGGTTGTCTGTATAAAATGTTGCTCAGGAAATGGCAGTGGTTGGTTTGGTACAGTTTAAAAATTGCATGTGTAATGGAAGATAACCTGCACGGTTGCTTGTGAAATAATCATTTCCTTCCCCATCTTCAGTGTGATGACTAATGTGTTATCTGGACATTTCTTCTGAAAACTTGGGGTTAGAGATATATAGGCACATGGGGGAAAAGTATGCATGCTTTCTGATTAAAATGTCTTATATGCTTTCTGTGTGTGAAAATCTCAAAAGTTCAGTTAATATTTTTGTGGGTAAAAATAAGCAGTGACCCTTGATTACTGTCTGTGTTCTTCTGAAATACTAATAGTAGCTCCTATTATTTTAAATGCTTAAATTACTGTAGCCAGTTTACTGCTACTCTAAGGGGCTTCCTTATTTCAGGCCTTGTCTTGGCAAATGAACTGTAAAATTTCTTTACTTCTAAGAGCTATGAGAATAATCCAACTTCAAGAATAGCTAATAAAATATTTCTAGTTAACTGTGTGGCTTTGAGGAGGGATATTAAAACAGATAAATGTTCTGGTTTTGTGTTTTTAAAAATGCTTTCATCCATGGTTTTCCTGGTTTATGTGTATGTTTTGAACCTTTGGACAAGTTGCATGCAGTTCYACTTTAGTAGGGCTTATGCGCACATATGCGTGACATGGGGCTTTTTTTCTGGTTTACTAGAAAGATTTATCTTTCCCTCCCCTCTGCCATTTCCCTTTTGTAGAGTGAATCTCTGGTGGTTTGTGATGTTGCTGAAGACCTGGTGGAGAAACTGAGAAAATTCCGGTTTCGTAAAGAGACCAACAATGCTGCCATTATAAGTAAGTTAAAAAACACGTCTGACAAAAATTGCAAGGTATTGCAGCAAATCCTATCTCCTCTTTTCCTTCCCATGTAATGCTGCTGTTGTAACAGGTAAATGTGAGCCAAGAGGCTGTTTCTTGTATGAACTTCAGTACTTCCAATTCTGCCTGTAATTTTAACAGTAAAGCAACACTGTTCTTACACAAGACTTCATCTGCTCTTAGTAGAGTATTTACACTTAATTGCAGCTCAGAGTCTACCACTGGTTGTAAAATGATAGTAAAAAATGTCAAGGCACAGTCATAAATGAGTTTGTAAATTTTGTAGCCTTTAAGTAGGGGAGTTTGACATTTCTGTCATTGAAATTTGAGAAGAGTGTATTGCAATGAACAGCACTTAGACTGTGCACTTCTCTTGACTTCAGTGATTGTGTGAAGTCATGGGATAGACTGAAGAAGCAGAATGAAAGCACAAGGAATATACTTGTGGGGAAATGTTAAAAAACTTCATGCATACATTGTATGAATCAATTGAAAAAACCACTGAGCTATGTTTTATTTTGATTTATAGTGAAAATCGACAAGGATAAGCAGTTGGTGGTGCTGGATGAGGAGCATGAGGTTTGTTAAATGAATTGTAAATAAGAGTATCTTCAGCCTGCAATGTATTGTTGTCTCTAAGGTACTGCCTTAGTTTCAAATTGTTATCAAACTCTTAATCTAATTTGGGTCATGAGCTTATTTAAATGCATGGTCACTCTGCATGTAAAGCACAGCGCTATTAATAGTGGAACTATGCAGAAAAAATTGAGTTGACTAATTAATTGCACAAAAACGTTATTTTAAAGCTGTTACGATACAACTATGTAAAAAGCATCTTTGGCACCTGCTGGCTTTTTGAAGAGATTTCTGCTGTGTTTCCACATAGATCTGCATATTTGACTCTGAGCTGATCTGCCATCAATTAGAAGCTAGGATTGCTAATCCTCTGCATATTATGCAGGTGGCATAATAAGGTCAGCCCAGTGTGTAGTGTTTCTTAATGGTACATAGGGCAAAATTAAATCCTTCCCAGGGATTTGAACATTAACCGTAGCTCTTATTCCCTAGAATGTAGAAGTTAATGTAAAATTTAAATAGAACGGGGACTCTTTTTTGCTTGCTCAAGGATGAAGGATTGATTTTTTCAAAAGCACCAGTTATGTAGCTGATTTTAACAGATACTTTTTGGTGTGTGCTTGCTTACTTCTGTTTAGCACTAGAGTTAGAAAAGCATGGTAGCTGCCAGCATATCCAACTAGAGCCAAAAAAGTTTTCTAAACTCATTATGCCTAAAATAGGGATGATTATTCATGCTAACATTAATTCTCTGTTTAGTCATAGGAGTCTATTAGCACACAAGTTTTCCTAAACTGCTCTAGTAATTTGTGCGAGAGATCGTTATCAGTTCAACTGTAGATGTACATCTAACTTACAGCTGTTTCACTGTTCCATTATTCTGCTTTAGCCTTCATAGTATACCTTCAAGTGCAAGATCATTTGTTCAAATATTGCTTGTGTTTAATGTTACCAGGGTATTTCTCCTGATGAGCTAAAAGATGAGCTGCCTGAGAGACAACCTCGATATCCTTCTTGTGCTGCTGGCATTTGCTCTTACTCCTGGAAGCTGTTCAAAATGTTTAAAGCTGGACTTCACCTTTTTAAGCCAATACTTGCCTGTAGTGCGACTTTACTGGTATTTTATTTGTGAGATAACCTAGGGATCAGTTCTCACGATGCACTGAACAGTTGTCCCACTTGTTGAAACAATGACTGACACATTTAAGCCTTTCCTGAGATTTTATTTCCTTTTAGACTATGTAATGTTTGGGGAARTATAGCGAAGCCACGCTGCTGTTAATGTAAAGAAGTGAGTAAAATGTACCAGTTTTGTATGTGGCTACTTCTAAATATAGAAAACCGCCTGTGTAACTTAGGATCTGTTTCGGTACTTTCTCAGTGTGTGGCACTTGCTGTTTTGCTGCAGTTGCTGATTCTGGGAGTGCTGTAGGCATGTGATCTAGGGAAAATCCCTATATTTAAGAAAAGGAAAAAAAGAGGGACAAGTAAATAATTCTTTAACTAGATGAAATAAAAGGGGTACTTAAGTTATAAGTGAAGAAAATATCTGCCTCCATTATCCTCAAAAGCTGGCTGGCACTATTCCACATGCCATTCTGAATCTTTCCTTTCATAACCATAGTGCAGTAGGAGGCTACAAAGCAGGAGTCCTAGCTAAAACTTGAGTTCAAATTCAGCAAAACACCTGAAACAATGAAGTGCTTAGTCTGCAAAGAAAGAATTTGGCTTTCGTTAAGCCAGAAATGCATCGGTGGGTGTGGGAAGTCTTTTTACAAAGCTTGGAGAGGAATATTTGCGATGAAAGGGTGATTTTTAGCTCTCTGATGTGAAACAGTGATACAGAGACAGCCTCACACCCACCTGTGGTAGAGGTTGTAAAGACAGGCGGGGTCTGTTTTGAAAGTCAAATATGGAAGTGAAAACAGGAGAACGGTGAGACTACTTATCAAATTTAAAGCATCTTCTAGAATGGAAGACTTATTTGTGCCTGAGGATTATATCCTAATAAAATCATTGATTTCTTAGTTTCTTTAACCTCAGAAAAAACATTTATTGTGTATAGTTACAAGTATCAGCATGATGATGGAAGAGTTTCTTATCCATTGTGCTTTATCTTCTCCAGTCCAGTTGGTGAGTGAACATTGTGAATGGTAGCTACTATGTGCTGTAAATATGGGTATATTCTTTGCTATGGAAGATAAAATGAGTGCTTAATGCTCAAATAGTGGTTCAGATGTTTAAGGCTAGATTTGCTTATGCCACTGCTGGAAGCAAGGCACTTTAAAGCTATGGTATTATCTGGAGACCTTCTTTGACAGAGAGGAATCTCTAGTGTATTAGCTCTGTCCTCACCATCAGCTCGTGACAAGCGTAGACACTTCCATCTGCCCGGATCTCCCTAGTTGCTAGAGGTTTTCGCTGCCTCTGGGATTTGCGTTTAGGGCACTTAAGAAGTATGGTAGAAGAGATTCTCTTTTCTGTTTCTGACGGTTGAACAGAAATGTTAGTTTCCTGCATAGCTGGAAAGGTGTGTCTTTCTAAATGTGCCTGCCCATTGTGTTCTCAGTGGTGTGCTCAGGAAGGTCTGGAGCACTCTGCATCTATTCATGTAGGTTTAACCTAATGTGTTTCCTGTCACCCTCTCCTCTTGGGGTATCCTCAAAATATGACCAGGCAAGGCTCAGGAAATGAGTGAGGAGAGGGCTGGAAGATACCCGCTCTGTTCCTGAGGGTTTCTGTTCACCTCTGTCCATCTTGCTATTCGGATGTTAGTGACTGGGTGGGAAGAAATTCCCCTCCTCCTCAGAAGAGCATGGGAACCCATGTCAACCCATGAAAGGAACAGGACTCTGTAAAGGGGTTAGGATGGGATGAGAGAGGAGGGTTTTCCAGGGGACCTGTATGCAATGAGCACCAACAGAGGATGCTTCCAAACAGTGCTGTGATGTGAAGGTCTAAATGGCTGTCACAACTATGGGTGAAAAGGAGGAAGAGAGGGCTCCATAACCCAGATCTGGGCAGGTGAAAGTGCTGAGTGAACAGACCATGTTCAAGGAAAAAGAGACTGTAATCTTAGATTGTCCCAAATTTATATAGAGCAGTAGCTTCCTCTGCTTGTGTCACAGCAACCCTCAACACAAACATACCTGTGCAGGGAACTGTGTAATTTTAATAGAAGCCAAATAACCTGTGACTTGATTGGACTTAGAGCTGAATTGCTCCTGTGGCTTCCATCTGTGTTCTGAATTGTAATAGGGTAGCTTGCTGGTATTACTGGATTATCCTTGTTATCTTCTAGAAGAAGATAAACTGATTGCATTGTTTTACTCTTCATTACTCAGAACTAGAATAACTAGATAGGTAAAAGAGTTTAGCAACTAGTGAGCATATTCTTCTATAGTTACCTGAGAATCTTTGTATGAATGTTATGGGTGTTACTTCTCTTCAGAAGGATAGATATTTTGAGAGTTAGAACAGCAGTAAGAAACTTCCTGGGAGACACTGAAATAGCAAAGCAGGCAGATTTGTAGTACTTCATAGGAAAAGAGAGCTTAAACAATGTTCTTTATGGGTGGCAAGATTTAAAAGTACACTCATATCTAGAAACTTCTAAACAAACAACTTCTAAAGAAAAGCCTTTTTTCTTGAGGTTTTCAGTTTCAAAAAATTTTCTGCAAACCTAAGTTAGTGGTTAGACTAATACTGGAGTCAGAAACAGTGAACCATTAGCTGGGACTCTAAACAGCAGTTAACTTCAACTGTGATTGACGTTGCTCTGTGTTTGGGGCTGGGGTGTAGKGGAGTCATTTGGAGCTACCAATTCAGATGGGGGATTTGGGGAGAGATTAAGAGAAAGAACAACAAATTCAAACCGACTTAATTTGTTCTCAGTTTGACTCCAGCTCAAAGGCATATGCTGTAAAGATCTGTGTAAGTGTAACTAGCAAAGACATGGGAATCTTCCAGAAATAGCAAGAGGGCACAGAATTGAGTGTAGTGTAATCAGCACACTACTGTAGTGGCAGGAGGTACTGCTTTGTTGGCTGTTGTGATTCAAGTTTGGCTGCTGCAATATTTGATGTTAGCTCTAAGCAGAAATACAGGTGCGTGTTGAGACCACCAATTCAACCTGCACAACTATTACTTCTGGAAATGCTTTTCAAGTACTAGATATGAAAGTAAGAGCAAGGACGATAATGTATATAAAGAAATAGGTTACTTTTCTGAATGAAGACTCAGCTTTCAGTTTGGATTCTTTAAAAAAAAAATACCTTATTTTTGAAGTGTTGCAGTCAAAATAACTAAACAAAACCTCTGTTTTTTCCACACAACTACAGGATGTAAGCCTGAACAGCAGATGATGTATGCGGGAAGCAAGAATAAGCTTGTACAGACAGCTGAACTCACTAAGGTATAATTGACTATATAATTGAAATAACCGTCTCCCCCTTAAATGCAAGTTGCAGAAGCTGTTTTGTGTCTTGCTTGCACCTATCGCAAGAAGGGTGTTACGAGACTTTGTAATTACAGTGAACAGGTTCTGTTTTAGGAAGACTGAAGAGAGGGGTATATGTGGAGATTTTTGGAGTTTTAGGGTACAGGAAGAACAGTGTTCTCTAAAAGGAAAATATCCATCGGTAGGATGGACGTCTTTGGGGAATTAATTTATTGATGGGAAGAATAGGCTGAAGTCTTAGTATAATATGGTGTGGTGCGGACTAGTTTTGCTGCATGGTTTATGGGGTTGTATGCTTGCAGAACATAGCCTTCAGAATAAGTAACATATGTGCCAAGTGCTGAACAATTCTATATCTTCCTGTGTTTGCTTCCTCCAGTACTGAGACCAGAAGAAATCACTGCATTCACTAGGCCTAGGTGTATATATATTTTAAAAAAAAAAATTGCCACCTAATTGTCATTTTGGAGATCTCTGAAATCTCTGCTTAATTGGCACCTAGATTTCTTAATGTTTTTAGTTTCAACCAGTAAAGCTAAATAGAGTCAGTGGTCACTTCAGGTTTTTCATACAGTGTGAAATGACTTCACTGTTCCCTTTTGGTCTTCCTTATCCTGAGTATGTTGACATCCCAGTAAAAATGTATATTGGGGCAATAAGAGAACTGTGAACTTCTACCTCTTCCAGCTGTACCTTGTAAGAAAGGACCTCTCTGTTTTAAATTAGATGTCAAGTTGACAGGAGTAAGTAGGAAGGAAGCAGAAGATGAGATGGTAGAAGCAATCAGTACAGCCCCAAGAAGTCTTTTTTTAAGTCTGTTGAAACTGCATCTTAGAGGCCTGAGAACTCTAGCGTCTTTGATAGAAAGGAAGAATTCCTTGAGGAGGAAGACAGTTTTCAGTGAGTGAGAAGGAAGAGTTGATGAGAAGAAGATAAAAGCCTGGGGAGTAGCTGTATTGGAGTTACTATCACCTGTCAAGTGGGAGAAATTCAGTCTGAAAGGCTTTTGAATGAAAGCCTAGGAGTGGATATAGAGGTCCATGATCATCTTCCTTCTGAAGCTGGAGAAGATAGCCTGTTTCCGGTTCGGGTTGCTTACTTGCTCTTCAAATGTGCTTTATTCTTGCCACTCACTGAGCCACATTTCATTTTAGCTCATGCTGTGACTTCCTCCTGCTGTGATTTCTGCATGTGACTCAACTGAGTCCTCTTATTTTTTCAGTGGCTCGCATATTAGCTTAGCTTCTGTTAAGCTGTTCTGTTCTTATAACACTGAATTTTGGATTTTCCCCCTATCTTTTACTTAAAAAAAAAAAAAAAATCAGTGTTAGCTGATAGTAGTGGATCGCTGTCTGAATACAAGAAGCAGTGTCCAGAGCCCGCTCCAGCAGAGATGGGAAATGAGGAAGAAAAGATACAAAACTTGAATAGTTTCCTGAAGAAGATTAAAATGGTGAAATGGCTGAGGACAGGACTAAATAGGAAGTTCATTCCAAACAGCAGGTTCACTGAGAAGCTTGTTTTGCGAGTCTTAAAAAATCCCATCCATTCTGTTGGCCTGAGCATGCTTTTTGCAGCTATGTACTCCATACCTTTAGAAGGGCAGCTAACTGATTTAGTGCTGACATAGCTTTATTTTCAGTGTTGTCAGAATAGTAACAGCAGTCTCCAGTTAAAATATTTTTCTTGTTTTCATTGCCTAGAAGAACACTTTTGAAGGCCTGTGGATTTGTAAAATTTATTTACCTGACTCTTCTGAAAAGATGATCCATTTGTGGGCATCTCAAAGACTCCAATTAGAAATACAGAATTAACTTAGCCTCTCTTCAAGGGTATTAAAAAACAAACAAACAGTTACTTGCCCATATGGAATGTGAAGAGTATGTCGGTGTCTTTGGTCTTGTTTTCTGCTTCAAGGCTACGTTAAAGGTTTGTTTAAGACTTCTGCAAAGCTTTGAGTTGGTGTTTTTTGGGGTTTTTTTGCAAGTTTTCTATTCTGAGATATCCTAGGCTTGTTTCTTACAGGGAAAACAGTATGCTACTGGATACTATGGATTTATTTCAGTTCAAAGAAGGAATAACTGTGTCCTGGGCTGAGCAAACTTCCTGAACTTTGGGCTTAATTCAGCCCAGAGGTTAAATTCATTTGTATTCAAACAGACAATCTTCTTGCTGAGATAATACATATGAGATGGTGCCATTTCAGAGTAACTTTAAAAGGTAGTACGTGTGCTGTTCTAACATTCTTAAAGAAGAAGGATGAAGTCTAGAAATAGTAATTATGGAATTCTTGTTCAAATTAGTAATATTCCTTGCCACTTAGTCTTGTGTATTTTCCACTGATGTTTCTTTAGAATATTAACCGATCCTTTCAAGAAAGCACGTGAAAACTCTAGGTTGGTTACTGGTTGTTTACAGCTCAAATAACTTGTGTGGAAAGGTATTGATTGCATTGTATGCTTATCCCTTTCAAGTACCATCACCTCAAGAATTTATGCAATGCAATTTTGTTTAGGTATTTGAAATAAGAAATACAGAAGACCTAACTGAAGAATGGCTGCGTGAGAAACTGGGCTTCTTCCATTAAGAAAACCTCTGTAATAAGTATTTATGTACCATCCTGATAATACTGGAACCAGACATGAATACTTACATCTAAAAAAATGCACTGTATTTACATCTGTCTCCTGCAGTATATCTCTTGTGCAAAGTTTGTGCAAAGAATAGCAGGTCTGTCTCCTTGAAGTAACAAATCTTTGCAGGTGTTTCCTTATTTGTACCTGTTAAAAGGGAATACTCCTCTGCAGGGACTCCTTTTGCACTCTTGTGACTAATATTTCTATAACTAAAGTAGTTCCGTTCTGGATTTATAACTATCTACAAACATAATTTGGAAGCTGACGCTAACTTTTTCTGAGCTACAAATGCATCCTTATGACATATACTAGCCATTTATATGCAGAAATTGTGTACTGTCACTTACTTTTCAGACTTTTTGACTTAATGTCTTCTCAAATTTGAAAACTACTCCCTGGAAGCATTTAGTATTAAGACGACAAAATCCTTGTACAGCAAATCCATTCATCTATCTTTCCATCGAGGCCATGTGAACTTTCTCAAATTCTTGCAACTAATTTTTGTCATTCCAGTAATTCCTCAGTTGACTTGGTCAATCTTACTAAATTTCAGGGCAAAGCTTTGACTGTCCAGTTCTCATGCTAATATAGTCTTACAGGAACTAGCTGATAACTAAGGGCTGAATTACAACTCTGGTTACTCTCGTACCAGATGTCTTGCATATATAACTTATTACACTGTTAAGAAGTTTACCTCTTGCTCATTTCGTGTTATATGAACACCTGTTAATACTGTGTGCCTTTAATTTGTTAGCTTTAAAATGACTTGAGAATTTTACACTGCCACTTATTACAAATTTGGTAAAAACTTTGTTGAAGAATCCAAGTAACATTTTTTCCTAGTGCCTAGTGTTGCAGTTGACATCTGTTTAAAAAAAAAAAAAAAGCTAACCTCATTTTCTTTGAAATTCCAGTCATCTACTCCATTTGTAGGAGTCAGGAGGTTAAAGCTTTTCATGATAATGAATGATTTATATCTCTTTTGTTACAAAAGTTGGCCACACATAGCTTTTGAGTACTTTAATTACAGTCTCTAACTTTCTTAACTGCTTGTTGGTCAAAATTACATTCCAGATAAAGCTTTTGCATAAGTGATAATTTGATTTTCATTTACTTATGGTTCATCTCTTTGAAACAGCAAATATTCTAATGTGAAAATAGTATTTAACTTTTATAAATGACCAGTCTTTTTACAGGTCTGTTTTATATTGAATAGAGTAGTTGTCTGATACGGGACATGTTCAGCCCATGCAGTGGCAAAAGGAATACTCATGTGACAGTATCTCACTATCTTGCTCGTGAGTGTTTGTTGTGCTACTGAATAAGTATCTGCGTAAGAGCAGCTTCCTGTTGATAACATACCTTAAAATACAGCTGCCCTAACAAATCTGTTCAGTGAGAAGGAATACAGTGTTAAATTTGGAGGCCAGTATTTCATGCTGTGAAACCTTTGCTGAAAGGTTTATTTTTCGTTTGTAAACATACGTTGTCTTAGTGTTAAAACACTAATTCCTCTAAGATCACAAGGAATTCATTTGCAAAGGTCCTCAGTGTTGGTAAATCTCTTCTTAGTTTGATGTTACTGCTCATTTATTTGTATACGAATCTGACTTGAGCTTTTCAAAATACATGTTCGAATGATCCAATTAAATTGATCTTTCAGTGCGGGAAAGAAATGCTTGTAATTAAAATTAAATTTCTGTGTTAACGTAGTGAACTGGAAAAACAATTTCATTTCCCTGGACAAAAAAATGTTGATTATGAAACTGTTGCTTGATCATTCTGTACTACAGATCAATAAAAACAATGTCTTTTGTAACAAACATTATATAAATAAGACTTTGGCTTAAAGAATAGTGTCATTCTAAGCATCAGTCTTGAAACAGCAAGAATCTTGTTTTGTTGGCATTGTGCTAAAGGTAAGGCATGTCAAAGTACAGCGTGGGTGAGAGGGAAGCTGCTACTTGTAATGTTCAGCTTGATTTGCAGTGGGGAAAACTGGATTAATAATCTTTGTCGTTGTACTTTGTACACTGGTGGGCTGCCAGCATCCAACTGCTGCTTGCACAGGTCTTGACAAAAATAACTGTAAGAGGGGCCTGTCTCGGGAGGGGAAGGGAGGAGCTGCTGCAGTCAAATGATGGAATTTGATTCTTCATCTCTGGATCACTCCACCTTCTGCCAAGAAAATATTGCTACTTATGGCTGTATCTTCAGTGTGAGTTCTTTTTGCTTTGGATGGTCTTGTTGCTTCCACTGAAGGACTTTCTGCCTTGGGTGCTGCCCCTCAAGTCTTGTAGAAAGCAAACAAATCCTGATGAGAGGGTTAAAGCCCACTTTCTTGTGAAAGGTGATGTTGATGCTGCTCAGCCCACCAGTATTATTCTTCAAACAGTCTTGCTTGGTAGCTGTACCTCCTTCCCCTCTCTGAGCTGTGGAAGTGAGGAAGCAGCTGCGAGTACTTGGAGAATGAGTGTGCAGAGGATGTTTGCTGTTCTAGGCTTGTTTGTGGTTTCCTTGTTTTTAATGCAGTGTTTTGACACAACTGTCTGTTGCTTACTGTCCTAGGCTCTTGAGATACAGGTAGTGCTAATACTTGATTAAACAAAGACATTAATTATGTCAAAATCTTTCCTGCACAAATAATACTTGTTTTCATAACGTACTTCTCCCACCTTATCTTTAGAATTGTATTTTCTGTACTGCTGCCCCCTTAAGATCAGTGGGAGGCAGATGTGTCCGTGTTCAGAAGGCCAGTATGTTATGACTGTGCTTTACTAGTGAGTTGCCCATCTGTAATCATGCATGTCTTGAATTTTCAGATCTCTAAAGAGGGTTCAAACTAAAGGACAACATAAATTAACTAATGCCACCTATGGGAGCCTTTGTAGCTAAAGGTCTGAGAGTCAGCATTTTCCATTGTGTGCTCCTATTTTTCAGGAGTTAGTAAGTTGGCCATAAAATCCTTGGCCTGGAGTTAAAGTTAAAGGTCTCTCATAAAGGGAGACTTCTGCCACAACTAATCTGGTTTGCTTTAAATATTGAATAGTTGGCTGGGATACAGCTCTTGTAATCCTATTAATTGATGGTAAGCTGAATTAAAGCATGAGTTTGCATGTCAGCCCATAAAATGGACTTGTATTGTTTGAATATTTTTAACAAAAAAAAATTAAATGCTGGTATTTGATGGTTTAAGTGTGTTTCTAGTATCATGAATGCTGTTTTGATCTATCGAAGGAGGCAATAATGCGGGTGTTGACACCTTTTCACTTCTCCAAAGGAGCATCTTATGCATTTGTACCAGGATTCCATTTTTGTATCTTTAACTGTAAAATAGCTAGTCCAGAAACAATGTTAAACTGGTAACAGGGGTCTGAATCAAACATGCGAAAGCAAGGGAGTTCAATTCCTCACTTTAGTGCGCTCAAAAAAGAAATGTCATGCAACTTTTTTTTTTATAATATCTATCTAGTAACTGTGAAACAGAGGTGTGATGGGACATGAGAAGGGGCACAGTGAAACTCTTGCTTTTGTTAGGTGATCCAGACTCGATATGACTTGTGTACTGTGACATGTCAGGGTTGGCACCAGTGCTGCGGGTGGTAAAAGGTGCAAGAGGTTCGTGGCCAGTTTTGAGAATCTGTCAATTCCGTGAAAATATCAGTAACCAGTACAACTTCCATATGCTGTTTAGTCTCTGCTAGTTCACATTGCATGTTTACTTTAAACCAAATCTTTTTTGCTAAGCATGGTGCTTGTATTGGTTTAAATAAAATGTTTAATTAAGAGGTTCTGTTGCCCTGTTTTAATTGCAAAGTAGCACATCTAGCATGGGTGTCTGACAGGGGAAAAGCTATTAATACGAGGTATGACCTTCCTCCTTTTCTCAGCTTCCTGGAGTTTGCCTTGCACTTGTAGTGTCATCCTCAATCTTGAATGTGCTCCCTCACTTGCTCTTCTACCTAAAATAATTCCTCTTTCCATCTGTTGTGAAGGGTGGCAGCAAGGGAGAGGACAGCAGCTGGTGGAGTACTGCGGGATAACTGCCATCCTCCTCCGCTGCTTTGCACCTTTGTGTCACAAAAGTCAGTGTGTATACTTGTGAGCCGCAAGGCAGCGTGCGGGCTCGATTTCATTCTGAAATGCTGCATAGACTTCCATGTTACACCTCTCCCACAAGATCAGGGCTGCTGGCATAACCTGGAGCTGTGAAATACAATATAGASTGCAGATGCCAACTGAACGATGTTAGAGTAGTTGTCAAGGAGACCCCAAAGCTTGAAGGAGTCAAAGGAACTTAGTTGTACCTTTTCCTTCTGACGGTTGTTGCCTCATCTCTTTCCTGCCCAAGAGACCACTCGATTAATTTGATCGAAGCACTCCTTTTCCTCATTCTTGCTGACTGTTTCTTCCTTTCCTGATCTTCGGAGATTTTTTTTCCTATATTGTTGAAAAAACTGCTAAAGATAATACAAGGAATTCAGCTTCGGTAGCTGACATACATTGTTTCTGCCAATGCTGAAGAATAGCGTTAATGGGCCAAAAATTAGCCATGATAGAAGTAAACCCCTTCTTCACAGAGCTCTCTCACCTGAGAGAGGAGAAAATGCACAGCTGCTTCAGCACATCTGGCTCTTGAATGGCATCTTGGTCACCTAAGTATGTTGCAAGAAAATCTGTTGCCAAAAGGTCTGAAAAAAACAGCTAAGCTGCTGTGGGAGAAGAATGGTTCTCAAGAACAGCTGATTAAAGGGAAGGAGGGGAAAAAAGGAATAAATAGCTCTCACATCAGAGGGGACGGTCACCTGTGGAGTCCTGTGGCATTCTCTGTTGTTCATTGAGTATGCTTAACTAGAAAATGAGGTGATAGTTTACCGGTACTACTACTAGATCATTGAGACAGTAAAAACAAAAGCTGACTAAAGAGAATTGCAGGGAGTTCTAGGGATATGAAGTGAAGGGCAGCAGCTTTCATTGAGGAAAGGTCATTGAGTTGTAATAGTTATATGAAAAGGGCAGTTGAGTGGTCATTAAAGTCAAAGCTAGAGAAGGGAATAGGAAACAAAATGAGAAACCTCTGTGCAGCAGTACAAATCTGCAATGTACGTGTAGCCTGAATATCACACACAGCTGATGCTTTTTCTTCTAGGTTTATGACTAGATGGCTCACTCAGGGCTAGAAGGAGTTTGCTAAGGAGATCCCTTGGCTTGGCAGGGCCTTTGGGGATGATGCAGAGAAGAGGAGAAACGTAGTTGGTTCTGGAGGAGCTTGGGCAATCGCTGTCCTTAGGTGCTGGAGTCTCCTGGTAGTGAAAGGGGTGCCACTCAAAGGGTCTTGTGAGCGTGCCTGTGCCTACTTTTCCGTGTACCCCATGGGTTGTGGAATTGATTGGGGTACAAGCTGGCTCCCCCAAGTTCCTTACCTGCTCCTCACAGGTGAAGGTCCTGCTACGTTGTGTTTGGGTGCACATAAGGGTGGGGAAGACAAGCACAAGCAGGTAAGATACTGATGTGGTGCCATTGAGGGGCAGAATGGCTGAATGTTGAGCACCATTAAGGGGGAGTGGTGGCAGGGCCGACAGGGAGGCTGTGGGACAGAGACCTGAGGCACTCTGTGGGTATGAGAGTGGTTGGGGTTTATTCTGCTAGGCTCGTGTATGGTAGGAGTGATGATATAAGGTGGGCYTCACCCCTTGGAATAAAAATGAGGACCTGTGGCAGGTGGGCCATCCCCTGCACTTGTTAGTTTGCATAGTTGTGTCAGCTGCAGTTTTGGTGATGCCCCCCAGGGCCTTCTGCAGCAGCAGGGGAGACCTCACCTGTGGGGGGACATTGCGGGGGTTGGCTAAGGCACCTCTCTTGGTAGCTGCAGGCATGCTAGCTGCTGTAGAGACCTAATAAAGCTTTGGCCTGGTCTAGTTGGATTGTTCCTATGTTACAGTAGAAAATAGAACAAGACTTGTCAATCTCCTTAGATGTGGCTGGTTAGAAAAAAAAACGTGCTCAGCTTCATGTGGGAAAGCCTGCATAGAGGGGTTTGTAGATCTCAGTGCTGGAGKTTTTGGATTTTGCTTCTACATGTATGACTCTAGTTTGGTAACAGTCATTCTCTGCAGGGTCTTCCCTTAGGACAAGCAACTGCCTCTAAGAGTGAAGGAAGAGCTGTGGAGATGGTACCAAGTTTGTGGAGTAACTGCTTCTTCCCTTTCTACTCCAGAAGGGTATTGAGCCCAGGGAATCAGTCCTGTGTGCTGAGCTGGCCTCCAGGCTGGTCTGGGTACACAGCTTAAATTGTAACTGCTGGGGAAGAGAGAATTTTTCTGGGATCTGTGAGGAAGCCCTGGTGTTCCTAAAGAGCAGTCTTGAACTGCCGGTTGTGCAGGCATATATGTTCTGCAAGGAAAAGTTGTTGTAGTTCTCAAAATATATCTCTGGGGTCAACAGTCGATCTTGGGGAATTGGCAACCTCTCTCTGGGCTGTTGTATAAGGTAGTGGACTGGCTTGATTTGTGCTGTATTCAAGGCAGCTGTTGGGAGCTTCATTTCCAGCCATGTTTCAAAGAACACAACAGTTCTGAAGTACAAGGAGCCCTGGCATTAGCTTTTAATTTCTCCAGTTAATAMACATTTGTATCTGCCAGGACTCTATATTGAAAGGTTGAGCATAAGCCTGAGCAATTACATACCTCTATTTTTCTATTAACACTCAATTTTCATTTTGTGGAAAACAGTGAAGGAAAATGGTGAAATACTAAACAGTGAATATTCTCTGGTAGTGGTTAGGACGCTACTGGCAGGTAAAATTATATTCACGTCTGTGTAAACTTGGCCACCATTCCTCTCCCAGTTCTCATAGGCTTTATTCCACATCTGCTATTCCTTTTGGTGATACTAAGATTATGTGATCTTGTGGGGATAACAGGCTGTCTGCTGCAGCGTGTATATGCAGTATCTTGTACAGCCTCACCTTGGTCTGACTAGGCTCTACGTCTTTTCTCTAATGCGCCCATAAAGTGAAGGAGATTATTTTAATACATTTGCATAGATGTAGTTAATCAGCATGGTCCACTTTGTCACACCGCAGGGGGATTGTCTCCTCTGGACTGTTCTGTCATGTTTCATTCTTTCAGGGACTGCAAACATACTCTTGGTTAACCTTGTTCCCCTTTGGTGGTAAGTGAGACATCTCACACAGAACGTGATTGAGCTCAGCTGAAACTCCCCTGACAGCTCTAGCAGTTCCTCAGCGGGAGATAGAGGGGAGAAGAGAGCGATTATCAGCCAGAAAGACTCTGAATGCAGAACAGATGTGAACACTGGGAAAACAGCATGACTGTCTTTCATGGCAAATTTACTACTGTAATGGGGAAGTCCCATCAAGGCTTTTTGAAAGGCGCACTGTTAACCGTTCCTGCTGTTACGTGCCATGGCAGGCAGCTCGTAGCATGAATGCAGCTTCTCTTCCCTTTTCTGCAGTACTGAGCTCGACAATTAATATAATGCACCCTTGAAATCCCCATGCCAAACAGCATCTGTTGTTGTCACCTCTTTTCTGCGGAAAATGGGAAGACAGCAGAAGAAAATGGGGCAGAAAATGTTCAGTTGAAAGGGAAAGGGGCACCAGCCATCCTACACTTTCACTGTGGCCTTAGAGGGCAGAAGTAGAGCAGAAAGTTAGGGGTCAGTGCCCTTATTGAGCTGAATAAGGAACAAGAGAGATTTAGCATTTCTTCAAAATAATGTCTAATTTTAAATATCTGCCGTTGGAAAATGCTGCTGGATAATTGGAAGGAGAATGTGCCCGCCTTGCTCATAAATGCAGTCTGCCTGGCCATCTGCTCTGACAGCAACAAATCCTGGATTGATTTGCGAATGTGATTAATTCAGCTAGGATGACTGGATCAAGGGATCAGCTAGAGACAATATTTATACCCTACCTCCAACTGTGAATGTGCAATTGTTTGGTTCAGAAGTACAAAACAAATTGTATAGCTGTATTACTGGAAGAATGGAGAATTAGGTGCATCCACTCAACAGCCCTTTTTTCCTTAGATGGCCCCATTCCAAGGTCTGTAAGTACAGTCTAACATAAGCCTGCTTTCCTTGTCTGTGAGGTGAACTAGAGCTATTTTCATTTTACAGAGAGCTTCTGCATCTTTATTCCCTGTGCTGATGCTGCTATTGCTCTCCTTGCTGCAGTTTAGTCCTAAGATCTTGGAGCTACTGGCTCTGCGACCTCGTTCACGTGGCCTGGAGAGGCAGGTGTGGAGCGTGAGCCAGCCACCCCACCCTGCTCCTTGTGCCTGAGGTTACTGGTGGGAGAACTGGTACTGATCTAGAGAAGGTGCAGGGCAGGACTTAAATCTTAAGAACAACTAGGGGGGTGGATTTCTAGCACTGGTAGAGCTTTGAGCTGATTTGATGATACGGATATAGCTGGAGAGATCAAAAGCAAGATTTGTAAAGGAATTTAGATATAGATGAAGGCTTTTGAAATCCTACTTAGTGTGATTCATGTGTGTAAATACACATTGGGCCTGAAGGTGCCGTACTCAAGGCCACATGGGACGTCTGTGGGAGAACAGGGAGACCAAAGCCTCCTGCGTCCCATGCTGACTCTTTATTCTCCCTCACAAATCTTCAAGCGTGCTGCAGATCTGCTGGGACTGAAAGAACTGCTTGGGGAAGCATGAGGTTGTGGTAACTGGGCTGTGTCTTCTGGTTGTTGACAAGACACGGAGCCCTCAACAGCTTATTTTTTTTGATACAAAGCAGAAGTTACATGTATCTTCCCTCTTTTTGGGCAGAAACAATAATGATGTTACATGTGGCAGAGGACTGAGTGCCTCATTTGTCCCAGTGAGTAGCTGCCCTGGCTCTACCTTGATGCAATCTTCCCACCATATCCAGCAGTGACCTGGTTTCTGCTAAAATGATTAGCAGTGAAACAGTTAACAAGTGAGACTTTTTTAGGTGTTGCTATTCGGTACCAGACATAATGCCATCTTAAAGTGCTACCACTATGGTTTCAGCTTCTGTTTATTCAGGCTGATATCGCTGCACTGGTTTATATTTGTATCAGAATTTAAAGTTCTTTGAAGAGCTAAGGACTAAGGGTGGCATTTTTGGAGTCATCGCTGCTACAGTTAGGCTAACGCAAAATGTTTTGGAAAATCCCCCTCTTAGTTTGTTAATGAGCAGCTGAATCCTGAAACACATTATAAAATAGTTCTTGAAAAAAGAATTATTGGTCCCTTTGCCTGATCACACACTGGTATTATGCCATGGGCTCAGAATTGTATGGATAGCCATTAACAGGAGCTCTACACAGCAAGAGAAAAACAAACCCTGTTATTAAAAGGACAGGTTGAGTATTCAGTATTTAGCCTATTAAAAGAAAACTGTGGCCATCTGACAGTAAACATTGGAGGGATTGAGGCCACGAGTGGATTCCATAATGAGATGTGGTGAGATGCCTGGCAGTGTCTGTGTTTTGAAATTGAGTTTTAAATGTGATTCTTTTTTCTCTTGAGACTTTCTTTCATGTGCAAAGGAATTTATAATGTTAATTTGTTTATGTGGTCACATACATAACAGTAGAGCCTAAACGGGGATTCTAAAGATGAGTTAGTGCAACAGGAAAGGATATTTGCTGGTTCGGAAAGGAAGTTGGTGCACTTGCAAGTCCAGGGATCTTTTCATCCTGCTGATCAAAGATTGAGCAGTGAACCAACACCCTCCATCCTGATGTCTGTTAGTACATAAACGAGGTAAGTGGGTGCAGAGATTCTGTGCTTTTGCTGCTTCTGACGTGTATTTAAAAGGTGTGCAGAAAGGTGACCTCTGCTAGACTACATTAGAGGTTCTTGGAGAGTCTCTTCTGAACTGTAGATAAATATTCAGATTTTCCTCTCCTGAAAACCCAGTAAGCAAAGTCTTTATTCAAGTCAGCAGGATTTTTATTACTGAGTTCAGTAGTATTAGATTCTTCCCTGATACCTATAACTGAAATGACTATTTTTCCAGGGAGATGATTTTTAATGTTGAAGAATGTGGTTAACCCATGCATTTCTACCATGATTACTCAGAGACATTGCTCTGTAAGTCTTCCCTCACAGCTCTCTGCCAAAGCATTGTTGTCATGACCTGCCAGAGTCATCTGTCTTCAGCTAAATCTTCCTCATGAACAGACTGTAACACGCTGAATTATGACCGATTATATGACTGCTTTCCGATAAGGACAAATACTTGCGAGGGATTTAAGATGAAGTGAACAGACACTGACATTTTCCCTTGGGATTCCAATCAGGATTAAACTCAATGAGTCCAGGCTAAAAGGAAAGTGCATTAAAAGCTATAGGCCATCTCCAGATCTCTACTGTGTCTTCTTTACGTTGTTTACAAAGTTTAATGGGAGAAAATTCTGAGAAGATACTCAGTTGTTGATTTGAGATCCCAAATAAATGAATGAAATGAGAATTGATTAGACCCTTTCCTACAGAATTCGCTTTTAATTTCCTTTTGTGTTATCTTAAAAAGACAATCTATAATACAAGAAATCCTTCAATGAACAAATCTTTGTTGTACAAGATTACAGCTGCCTTCCGCTTTTCCTGACAAGATAACTGCAGTTGAATGGTATGCAAGCATCAGAGGTAATAAAACGTTGCATTCCTTCAGGCAGAACCAGTATTAATTGCAAATGCACGTACAGGGCTGACACACCTTTTTATTTCTGGTACTACACACCCCGACTCCACAACATTCTGTTGTACAAGAACACAGAATATCATTAGCAACATAGCAACACCGTTGCTTATTTGGGTGTAGAACAGATCGGATCGTTTGTTTCCCTTTTCTTTCCCCATGTTTTGGCTAATATGGATCATACATCCCAATCCAAACCCATCAGCACCTGTTTACAGCCAGAGTGCTGTGAAGGAAATCTTACTGCTGCAATGACTTGTGTATTCAAACAGCCGTGATGCTGCTGACTACATTGTGGTGGCCGGCCCAGGCACTACGTGAACAGCAGCTTGGCATAATCCTGTGTAGATTCCTTAGTGCTTATTTTTATGTCTTGAAGTACAAATTCCCGTGTAACAGGTGAGCCTGGTGGCTCGTAGTGGGTCTTGTGGGGAGCCAGATCTCCTTCATGAACAATATTAGTAGACTTAGTGCCAAAGCATCTGTAATTCTGCAGGGCTTTGCCTCACCAGGGAGGCTCTAGGCATTACAGTTAAAGCAGCGGCCAGTGATGGTCACTATATCTGGGTGCCTTTTTAGGTAAATATCTACCTCGAATGGATCAAACCGCTAGTTTCCATATTGTGGTCGAAAACCAGCATTCCCCAGTCCCAAGGTGTAACAGCATCTCTGCACACATCCTCTTTTTCTTTACCTCCCACAGCTTTTCTGATACAAATGAC
Source organism: Phoebastria nigripes (assembly GCA_035582835.1). Classification (NCBI taxonomy): domain Eukaryota; kingdom Metazoa; phylum Chordata; class Aves; order Procellariiformes; family Diomedeidae; genus Phoebastria; species Phoebastria nigripes. Next base: position 2,823,483 of record JAYKAV010001445.1, on the reverse strand, counting down.
CCTCCTGGATGGCTTAGGAAAAGCCTGAAACGGGGAGTTTGAACACCAAACGTCAGGTCTTCYAGCAAAGTCCAGTCAAATGGCCTTGGGAGTAAGTGTATCTGTGTGGCTCGAGGCTACTCGAAGTAAGAAATAAACAGCGTGCTAATAAATAAGGCCTAATGAAGCATCAAATAAGTTTTGTCGAAAAGTGATTGCAGAGGAAGACTTTGGTTTCCAACTGACTCCTCAGGAGCGCGGGATGACGAGTGGTCGGGAGGTGGCCATGATGCACGGCCGGGGGCTCAGGAGCCACGTCTGCCTGAACTGGCAGTACCAGCCGCTGGCACGACTGACCCCCCCCCGTTATCCAAGGTCCGTACCCCATTGTACGCGTTTCCTTCTGCAAAACACGAACACGGTGGCTGCTCTCTTCCTAATCCATCCTGTCACCCCGAGACGGAAGGAAACCACAACAGGCTGAGCCCTTCCCCATGTTCTTGTTGCCCGGTGGTCATCTTGGCTGGCCCCCTGGGAAGGGGGTGGGAAGGCTCCTGGGGCGGAGCAGGGGCTGGCAGCCCAGGCTGCAGCACCCGCCCCATGCTCACCCGTTCTTCTGTTTTCTTACCTTTTAATTAATATTCACTAAGGTTAATTTTTAAATCTGTTTTCCGGGTTTCACATTGAAGTTTCATTTCATAATGACACCGCAGCAGTTTTATGGGAGTAGTTTGTGGACGAGATGAGTGATTTTATACTGAAAGATCAACTTTATGTTCGCAAGAACTGATTTCCTAAAGACAGCTCACTTGCTAGTTTTCSCTCTTATTTTGGTGAAGGAAATAAAGCTTCTGCTCATCTCTCATTGTGACACTCAATTAACTGTGTGTAAAGCTTTCCGGCAGGTATCACCAGAAAACATTGTTTGCTATTTGGCAGCTGTTATTTTTATGGAAATCATTACTTACACCGCTCGTCTGGAGGAAACGATTGCCAAATACTACCCAGACTTTCCTTTATTGCAAGGTATCACTGCTTAAAACTGAAACGACTTTGAGATGACCCTGCGGAAGGAAAATATGTGATGTTCTCCTCAAACTAGTTGTTTTCTTGCTGTTTCTTTTGAGCAGGCCCCAAATTGTATCGATTGGGGATTGTATAAACTTGTTACACCCCTCCTCTGGGGCACGCACGGCGCTCCCTTCTCCGCTATTTCTTCCCAAGAGGAATTTGCCCTCTCCCTTTTCTCCATGCTGACCAGGTAATGCCCCCCGACACGGCACTGCCTTTGCCGTCATCGCCCGCCCGTCTCCCGCGCTTCAACCTGAAAACCATCTTCTTCTCGAGCTTTCGGTCAAATTCCAGTTTCAAGTTGATTTTTACCCCCGTTTCCTTCTTCCTTGGTCCCGGGGGTTGCAGATGTATGTTTGCGTGCCCTGTTTCTCACGCCCGGCGTGTTTCGCTGTAGCTCTCGACGCGGGAGGGAGAAGAAACTCCCCCCTCGAGGAAATGGCGCCCGCGCCTCGGCGGCGGTGCCGGCGGGCCCCGGCAGGGGGCGCCCGCCGCGGGGCGGGGCGGGGCGGGGCGGCGGCTGCGCGGCGGCGGGCCCGTCCCGGCGGTGAATGATCGCGCCCGGCATCCCCCGCGCCGCTCCCGGCGCTGCCCGGCCCCGCCGCCATGGCCTTCACGTTCGCCGCCTTCTGCTACATGCTGGCGCTGCTGCTCACCGCCGCCCTCATCTTCTTCGCCATCTGGCATGTGAGTGCGGGGCGGGCGGCCGTTAGCGCCCTCCCTCCCTCCCGCGCGGCCTGAGGGGCGGGTGTCCCGCCGCCCGTCCCGCCGCCCGGGCTGAGGGGACAGTCGCCGGGCCGGGGCCGGGGCCCGCCGGTGCGGCCCTTTCCCGGGTGGAGGCCCTGGGCGCTCCCCGGCCCGCTCTCCCGCGGAGGCCGGCGCAGGCCGCGGGGGCCGGGCCGCCTGCCCGGGCCGGGGAGGTGTCCGCCCGCCCGCCCGTCGCCGGCAGGGGCGGCCCTGGTTGCCGGGGCGTGTTTTCCCGCTCTTTGTGTCGGTCCCGGCGCAGTGGAAGGAGCGGCCGCCGCCCGCGGGGCGCGGCTGTCCCTCGCCCCCTCCCGCCGCCGTGCCCCCGCCGGCAGCAGGACAGCCGGGGGCGCGGGTTTCTTGGGGCGGGGGAAGAGCCGCGGCCGTGGCCGCCTGCGGCAGCGGCGGGCGCTGAGGTCGGCTGAAACCGAAGGTGAAAGCGCAGCCGGGCCGCCCGGCTGGGCCAGAACGCCTCGCCGGGGTCTCCCGTGAGAAGCCCCCGAAGGGCAGTAGCCGCGGCCGGAGGCTCCTGGAGGTCTGCGCTCTGCCCGGGGGTGCCCAGCGGCATCCCCGGCGCGGCTCCCCCGGCGAGGGCGGTGCCGCTTCCCCGGGGCAGGCACCGGCCCCGCGGGGCTGCGGTGGAAGCCGAGGTGTGGCACCTAGTCCCCACCTGCGTCCTGATCCTGAAGAGGTGGGAATCCAGGAGCGTTTGTCTGTGGACAAAGTGAATTTTCAAGTGCCGATATAAGACACGTCCCTTTTATTAAACGGTATTTCAAATGGGTGCAGTCTTTTTAAAATAGCGGTTGAAAGCGTCTTCGTCTGAAGTCAGTTTGGCTGCTTATTTAACAGAAATAACGAGTTAAGTGTTGCATTCTTTTCATGCTTTGTATTAAGACTTAATTTTTGAGATTTTTTTAAAATTATTACTATTTTTTTTGAGAGTTTTCTATCTTGAACCTGACACASGGAGAGCCAGGAACCTGCCTTGGATCCGCTGCGAGATGCCGCTGTAGGAGGGGACGTGAGGAGAATGTTGTTCTTGGCACTACTTCAAGCTTTGTAGTTATCCTTAACAAAAACTGTTCTGTTGTCATACAAGCCCTGTCCTGTAAACATATTGGGGCTTATACTGAACATGAATGAATCTCATACTGATAATAAGTTGGTCTGTCTTCAGACTTTTAATGTTTGGCGTGACATTGGTTCTGTGGAAGTGGCTTTTGTTGTATTTCGTGCTGCATCTTTGTCTGATTTTTATGGCATGAAAAGGTCGAGTATACGTGGTTTTTTTATGGATGTGCCTTTCAGACATGTATGCAGGGTCGGCATTAACTTTGACAATGAGGCAAAACATTTGGCTGCTTTTAAGATTGCTATTGCTTTTTCTTGATTAACGACCCCYGTGTCAGGTTCAACCAAGAGAGTCACTTGTGACGGTTGGGGTCGGCGCACAGTGAGCGGGGTTAAAAACTGCTGAAAGGGACGTTGGAAATTCGTCGCTGGTGGGGAGGTGAAAAGGCAGAGTGTGGGCAGAGGTCTGCGAATGCCTGGAGTATCTTCTGCTTTCTTGGTTTGATTTCAGATGTGTCTTACCTGTGGGTTTATGACATTAGAACGTACTCAGGAGAAATTATGTTCCTGAATATGGTGGCAGCAGGTGAACGTTATGGCTCTGTACCAAAATGTTACTTTTCATGGATAAAATACACTGTTGCTCCTGGACTGAAGAATCACAACAGTTTCAATTTTTTTCTAGATTATAGCATTTGATGAACTGAAGACTGATTACAAGAATCCCATAGACCAATGTAATACACTCAATCCTGTAAGTTGCATGCTAAGCATTTTTTTAAATAAATGTATGTAAAGTGATTGGTTTTGATGTTATCTTGATATACTCAAACCAGGCAGTAGAATTGCATCTGGGTGGACGAAACCTAGCTGTTTGATAGAATTTCTAGGGAAAATTCTTTGTCTGATTCTTTACTTTCAACTTGAATATTCTGACTGTTATTAATCTGCCGGTGATCTTGTCAGCTGTCGTACTAACATTCTTTCAATCTGCTTTCTACGTTTTCGGCACAAAGACAGTTGAAAAGGTCAAAAAGATTAAAAGAGTCAAAATTGCATTAAAGGTGTGTACTGCTTTTCAGTTTAATGTTTTTAATGCCACTTTCCTTTCATTTTGTTAGGAACATTTGTAATACTATTAAGCTGTTTTGTTTAGTGTGCCTGTTCATCTGCTCGTTATTTGTTTGTTGGGGTTGATAACAACTTCATGGATTTCCATATTTTGTGCAAAACAATTTTGCTTGCTTACCCAATGAAGTGGGGAAAACTGTTACATGCCTGTTATATATGTCCTATCGATTAGCTGAAGTAACTTCAGATAGAAATAAATAGTACTTTTCAAGCAAGTTTTATTGAACTCTGAGATTATAGGAGACTAGTTGTTTTTTAAGCATTGACCAAGTGAATTCTGATCTCGTTTGAGGATTTAGGTGGGCATAAYGTGATAGGCGTTACCTTCACTTCTGCGTTTTGTGTTCCAGGATCAGGGGTGTATCTTGGTGTCCTCTTGGATGCAACTCTGACACTCCTTGGTTTGTGAAAAGACTTTGAGACAAACTATTTGCTTGCATCTGTGACAGGCCAATAATAAAAGGGATACTTGGTAAAGAGCATATAGTTTGATACAGCAGGTTTTTTTGTGCATTTCTCATGGTTTTTACTTTGGCTTGATGCGCCCAGGCTGAGGGAGAAGGTAGGGGCAGCACAGCAGTGCGGCCTGGACTGTAACTTTATGGCGTTTTGAAGAGTTAAGTAAATTATGCAAATGAAAAATGAATTTCCAGTAGCTGGGGGGGGATGCATGTTAGACATACGGCACATAAATTGACAGCGAGCATTACAGCGTGAGAACGGGTGGGGAGGAGAAGAGGTGATAGGCAGAGGATTGCATCTCGGAGAGTGAGGTTTGCTGCTCGGATAGCTGTGCATCTAACAGTTTCCCTTGCTTGGTCTGTTTTACAGTCATTTCTGCTACGGTATGGGGGAAGGCAAATTCTCATTACATTTATGCATTATGATCTTATCGCAACCCTTGAAGTATTACAATGCGCATGTTTAACGCAAATATTAACCTTCTGTTACCCCACGTGCATGTAGTGTTTATTGATATGATAGCTTTGTGAATTGAAAATACTAAATAACTTAATATTTGCTGTTCTTGTGAAAGTAGATTGGCCACTGAAAGTGAAGTTTAAGATCCAGACTCTTGAAGAGATCTGGTAAATGGTGCTGGACAAACACACTGAAGTGTTGTTTTCCTGTACAAAGAATCAAAAATCCTGGTAGGAATTGAGACACCTCAGTAGGAAGATTAGCCCAAAATAGTAACTGCTTAGTACGCTGTTGATGCCTTCTCTTCCCTGCTCCTGTTATAGTAGTATCTCCTCTCAGCAACGACATTTCTTCCTCCCTCACTTCTGTGATAAATATCACGGTAGAATATGATGTAGTTAATTTTCTTTTAGGACAACCAGGGAGGATAAAATGTCGTAGATTTGAAAGAGGCAGGTATTCTGGTGTGGGAGTAGGGTATAATAGACAAGATAAAGAAAAATGGGTTTTGAGATGTGTGGTTAAATAAACTGCAGATTTTCAGAGCTGTTAAATCTGTCTCAGCAGGCTGCCAAAGACATTGTGTTTTGGATAGGGTTGTTGTTGTTGTTCTACTGTAAATAATTGCCAAGTTGTAAGTGGTAAGTATACAAAGGAGGACCTGGACAAAAATATTTACTTGAAACATTTCATGTATGACAGCTTATTTTTGTTGATGTTGATGCAAGTTTGCTTTGTTTGATATTCTGCATTTAGAGAAGCAGAATGTTGTAGCAAAGTAGGTGGTGAGAATGTCTGTTGGTAGTTTTTAGATTTCTAGGAAGATATTTTTGGGGTTTAAAAGAAGTGTCTGCTTAGAGAGAATGAAAAGAATTATAAAACACTGAAACTTCAGTGTAGTCATCCTATGCAACGTTAGTCGTATCGCACAAAAAAAGAGGGGCAGAGTGTGTTGTGCGTATGTGTGAATGCGTGCACGCACACGTGTGCGCATATACATCGACAATTTAAATCTTCGGGTAGGAACGGAGTATTTTTCATGAGGAGATGTTTTAGTGATCCTGAGTTGAGAAGTGAAAAGCTTACAGATTTGCTCCTTTCTGAATTGTGTGATAAAGGAGTACATGGTAACACTTCGGGGTGACTTGTTGTAGAAAATTTTACTCTTGTGGTGGGTGTGAGATTTCGCTGGCTCTTCGCATGCATTTAATCTATGTATCTCTCCATATTATTCCTATTAATAACACTAATACTACCTGGCATTTCACGCTTTCTGTGATTTCATAGTAAACTGATAATTAGCTCTGTGGGCTTCTGCTGGAAAGCATGATGCTATAAAGCATGCGTATTAGGTACGTGTGAAGGAAAACGAAGCTGGCTAATAGGCCCCAAATGGTACGTGCGTAGCTGCTGCTGTGCCCTCCTGCGCCGCAGGCAGCGCAGCGCTCGTCTCTGCAGGCCGGCGTGCGTAACAACGCTGCTGCTGATTTGGTTTGGTAAAGCTTTGCCTGGGATGTTACRTTTCGGCGATAGTTTGAATTTGAAAAATTAGGTATGTGTGAATACCAAAACAAAGCTGTAAAATAGGAAAACACAAAACATCTTTTTGCCTATAAAACGTTACAGGGAGCATGTTTCCTACTGATATTTCTCTGTTGCATGAGCAGAAATATCTCTATGATCTCTTCTGTTGTGAAGGTCACGTATAAAGCGTGGAATCTGTTAACAGTGCACTTAATTTAATAGAAGCAATAAAAAAACTATTGATCTGAGCATTTAATTTTATAAATTTTCTTCTTGGTTCATGAATATCATGTGAAAACAGCAAGGCACGCACTGCTGGGTGCTGTTTTCACTTTCTGCAGTCTTGTTCTTGTTAGTGTTGTTTTTTAATAATATTTTTTAAACAATACCTTACCTCCAAAATAGATTAAACACCACACACTTTGCTTCGAGTAATCGAAACTTCTAACTCACCTTTTTCTTTTCCAGCTTGTACTTCCAGAGTACCTCATCCATGCATTCTTCTGTGTTATGTTTCTCTGTGCAGCAGAGTGGCTTACACTGGGTCTCAATATGCCTTTGTTGGCTTATCATATTTGGAGGTAATATTGACGAGTCTGGTATCTCTGTACTCGCGTTAATTGTTACTCATTCTCCCATTGCAGTGCTTCCTGTTAAGTGTTCCCTGTCTTTGGCAAATGAAGATGCTTTCTGATACGACATCGAGAAAGTTTCTGTCATGRCTATAAAATAAGAACCATCGCTTTGCTTTCTCTGTCACTTTTATTTGTTATTCTCTTGTGCTATGCAAGAACCGAGTTGTGCTGTGCGTGCGTTAAAGGTAGCTGACACGTCAAAGGTGTACTAATACTGCAGATTCACAGCGTGGATTGCCAGTACAAGTGGCAATCCCACCTTCCTCCTGCCACTAAGACACGGGCACCACCTCTCCTTGTGCTGGTAGTAGTCCTGTGCAGGGAGCTGGTCTGGTTGAAACGTAACCCAGCAAAACAGCTTTCGCTGCGTGGCTGTATCTGTGCTAGCCCTGGCGTGAGGAGGAATCGGAGGGGTGGAGGTAGGACTGTTCCTTTTGCCAGTAGCCTGCGTTAAACTACAATTTCAGGATCGTTTTGCTTTGACCCGTGTGAGTATTCCTTCAGCATGGTAGCCAGCGTGCGTTGCATTAATGAGTAGAGGCTGTAGGTCACATAGGGTTATATGTTGGTCCTTTTCCAGCTTTTCCAACCCTTTCATAAGGAATCCCATTTTTCACTTACAAATTTGTCCTTTTTCCTTTTGGTGTACCAGAGTTCAGCATGGTTTAAGGCTGAGGTAAGCAGTCGCAGCACCGTCTGTGAAAGCTTTTAGTTTAGGCACATGTAGTTTGGAGCTTTGTATTGCTCTTGCAGTTTGCCATCTCCTACACGGAGCTGATGGACTTTGCCATAARGGGTGTGATTCCTTGTCTCGGTTCTGGTATTACTTGGGGGGTGGGGGACAGGAACCAATGTTTCCCACCGCCGTCACCACAAAACTAACTGTGCATCACTTGCAGGTACATGAGCAGACCTGTGATGAGTGGCCCTGGTCTGTATGATCCTACAACCATTATGAATGCAGATATTTTAGCCTATTGCCAGAAAGAAGGATGGTGCAAACTAGCGTTCTACCTTCTATCGTTTTTTTACTATCTATACGGGTAAGTTTTTTCCTCTGTCTCCCATCTAATCTTCCGTCTGAATTTTTTTTTTTGATTGGGCTCAGTGCACAAGAGAAATTTTGTACGTAGGAATATATATAATGCCAACATTCCTGAAAAAGAATCCACAATCACTGTTTATTCTGTTTTAAAGCGCAAGTCTTAATTTGGTCGGAATTACTAATTTGAATCTGTATGCTGTGACTGGAGACTTGAAAGCTCCAAGCTTTTCTTCTTTTAAGCATAATATAGCAACCCCCCCAGTAGTTTCATTAAGAAGCTGGAACAGTAATGTTTTTAGAGTAAGTAGGTATTTTGATGTAAATGTGATTTTTGTTGAAGTCAAAGGTAGAGGAGTCATTCCAAGAGTGAAAAGGGGTGGGATGCACAAAAGCCAGTGTCACCGCCTGGTTCCTCCTCCCAAAGCCAACTGGTTGCTTGGCGTTCACGTCTGTTCCGGGTGGTGTGACACGGGAAGCGGCGTGCAGTCCTCCTTCCTCTTGGCACCCTGCGCTTCCTACAACACAGCTAGAATAGTTTAGGCTTTTGAGACGTAGGCATTGCGTTTATACAGGGTTCCCTGTTACAGTGTCACTTGATGTAATGACAACTGGTTGTTGCATCAGTTCACGTCGTGCTTTATAATCCCCTTCTTATGTGTTTGTGACTTTGTGTAAAATCTTCAGTCACAATCCACGTGCCTCACACAGATTTGTTCCTTAGAACATACGGCTGTATAATAAATGTATAATGCTAATCAAAATGGTGCATCTTAATATTTTTATTTTATTTTCCAGCATGATTTATGTTCTGGTGAGCTCTTAAGAAGACATTCAGCAAGCTTTGTTCCAGTTAAGTGCATGCAAAAGCCACAAAACACGGATTCTTTACAACGAGAACCTCGTACCAAGATTAAATACGGAATCTGATGATCGCATTTGCGTTAGAAAACAATGACTTCCCCTATTTTTAAAATATTTCCACATTTTATACTTGTGGAAAGACTGTTTTCTTATATTTTACTGGGACACTGAAATTAAAGAATTACATGTAAATTAATGTAAAGATTACTGGGTTTTGAAAAGTTTTGACTTTGCACTCTGTAAGGAACAGCCATAATCTTCAAGTAGGAATTTGGTACTGACTAGCCTTAGTGCACTAGGGATTTTCTTTAGGCTGGGCTTCGTAGTGGCTCACGTGGACTTGCGTATCCCACTCTAACCATAAATCAGCTGTAGCTGCTGAGTGCTTGGGAAGGACTGGAGGTGCTGTGCGTTTTACCTGTAGGTGACGTTGGTCTTAAGAGATGAATTTGTGGACACAATTGCAAAAATAGGAGTTCTATTTTGGTTTATTTTATTGTAATTTTTTTCTATCTGGTTAATCTTTCCCTGTATATGCATGGTTCAGAGACTTCTGTATTTTCTCCGAACGTTAGCCTTGCTTTAATCTCAAGCATATGTCATTGTGATAGGAGAAGTTGAATTGTCCACAAAGGAGTGAATTTAAGTGATGATTTTTTTTTTTTTAATGTCTGTGCTGTCTTATTAACAAATGGACAAACCAACAACATTTATCAAGTCCAATGATGGAAATACTCTTGAATTTAAGAGTAATACTACAGAACTTTTCAAAGCAGAAAGTGAGATTGTGAAACTGCCCTGCTGTTCCTTAGTGCAATGAACAATAAAAAAAAAAAAAAAAATCTCAAATTCAGAAACACTTATTTTTACCTGGTGCCTTGTTTTGTTTTTAAATTGAACAGATACTTGCTGTATTCATCTGTTTGTTTTATGATGGATAATTGCATTACCTTTTTAAAAATAGAACACTGAATCAAGTTATGTCTGGAAAAGGGAAGCTCTGATTTCCTGCTTTTTTTCATGGGTCTGCGGATAAATAGTAGATGGGGCAGGGGGAAGATGTTTTAGATAAACTGCTAATATTGCATTGTAAATTGTTACTGCAACAGCTGCTTAATTTAGGAGTAATAATTAGGAGTCTTTTTCATTTGCCTGTGCTGAAGAATAATGAATAGTTTCCCAGTTCTAGTAAAACGTTTTTGTATAAACTGTTTATTTGTTCACTTTGGGTCTCTGGGGTGTTAGATGCAATAGAAGGTGTTCGAATGGCTGCACTGGGTTCGACCAGAAATCCAGACGCTCCGGTACTGGTGTGTTGGGCAGTGGCAACGACTGGGGAAAAAGAATATGAAACAGGGCAGGTCGTGAAGATCTCTGCCTGAATAGTGGGAGAGTGTATTTGGAAACCTACCTGTTACAGATGTCCTGAGCTAGAGGTTTGGCATCTTAAACAGCCCTTGAGTAGCTTTTCTGCCATTAATTTGGTTGCTTTTTGAGCACGTTTATGGCCTAGTATGGAAGATACACTGAGACAGTGAGTTCTGCAATGGAATTACTCAGTATGTAAACAATACTTGTTTAAAAGTTCTGTCGAACTTCATTTGGTGCCCCTAAGCTCTTATTTTTTAAGACATATTGAAAATTTCCCCCTTTCCACCTTATTTATGCTGGGCATGATCGAATAAACCTTCATCATGTCATCTGTCAAAGTGGAGAAGTCTATTTATAATCTTTTCTTGATTGCAAGTCCTTCCGTAGCTTTGTGATTATCCTTTTTCCTCCACAAATGTTCCTTTTCTAAGCTGGAGGAGACCAGGACTCTTGTCATCACACAAGATTTGGGTGCCCAGGGGATTTAGAGTGGCAGTTGCTTGCTCTCTGCTTCTGAATTCCTCTTCTCTTTTCATAATGTACTGGGGGTATGAGAATTCAGGCTGTAATAACTTCAAATTCTCTTTCCTAAGTAACAGTAGATACCTGACAGCTTATTACTATGTATATAAAATTGTTTTTCTCACATGTGTTTCTTCTTTGCATTTATGGACACTTAATTTCGCATGCCATCATTGCTCAAGCATTCAGCATTACAAAATTGGTGTGGTGTTCCCCCCCCCCGACTGTCCCAAAACATTTGCAGCAGTTACAGGCTTTATCTCACGGCCCTCGTTCTCCGTGCAAAGGCAGGGGTTCCAACCCRTGCACCTCTGGAGCTCTGCAAGGAGTCCCTCCTCACCGAACACTCTTTATTCCTATTCTGCAATCCCTTTCGATCAGTTGTTAGTTGACAAGAGGATTTTCTTCCTTATGCAATAATAATGTCGAGGTTTTAGCAAAAGAATTTTTGAAAGGCTTTTTGGAAACTTGGGAATATTGTTCCTGTTGGGTCATTTTTATTTTCCTGCTCCTTAGCTCCTTCAGAGACTGCTGTAAGATAGGACTTCAGCCTGCGTAAGCAAAACTAATTAGCCCTTTCGTACGTTTGTATATTTATTAATTTGTTACGGAAATGAGACTTACTGGTTCATAGCCCCAAGCTCTCCTTGGCCTTCTAAACAAATCTCTCATTCCCTTGGTACTTGGGCTGGTTTAAGMCAAGTTACGCACCAGAATAAACAGTGCAGGATTTACTGAGCCCAACTGATTGCTTCTTCTGAACCCTCCTCCAGCTGTGGGGGCTTTACSCAGGAATATTTAGCAAAGCATTTGCAACACTTGCACTGTCCTGCTGATGATGGGCTTTACACACCCAATGTAAAAGTGCCCATGAGTGCTCCTGAACAGAGGAATTCAGAGGGGAAAACAGCGCGGTAGCTTGCCAGTGGAGTTCTACTGGTGAGCTTGAGTTCACTGCTAACCCCAGGAGCAAAGTGCTTCTTTGGAGTCTGTCCTGCCCGCTGTGGTTAGATAAACGAGAACTGAAGAATTTAAGTAATCTCATTTCAAAGGCCTTTAAACTCTCAAAACATCACAGAGAAAGGTCAGAAGTGCAAGTTAGAGTCCTATGAGAACCCAGCGTGTTGAAGTGTGATGACTGCCCAGCAGAGTCCTTTGGAGAATGCTGTTTAGAAACTGGTTTCAGCACTTTTAAAAAAAGGTTAGTGTCTGCCAGCACCTGCCCAGCTGCCAGGTGGTGTGAACGCTGTCATCTGMCCCATGATGTCAGCCGCGTGTCTGAGTTCTACCGGAGTAGTCCTCGTGAAAGCAACTGATGCACGTGGAGAAGCACGTATGATGCCTAGGTAGAGTACCACTCATTTTGTATTCAAAACATGGACCTGATAGTAATTGATTTTTAGAGTTCCAGGAGGCAAAAGATGATGGAGAAAATAAAGAACATTTCTCTCTCCCTGTCAGCAGGTTTCTTGCTAAGCCATCTTAAAAAGCCATCTGATGTGTATTTAATACCTGAATACCTTCAGTTGCAAGGATTCAGCACTGAAGAAGGGACAGACAGACAGACAGTTCTTTTGTTTTTCTGATTTCTGTCTGAGCGTTGGGGAGTGGTGTCAGGGACAGAACAATACACATTTTGAGCAAAGTATTCTCTGTAAGTGACTCCATGCTGTGGAAACTGCTGGAAGAGTTCCTGTTGCCTGCCTTAGGAGGGGAGAAGGGAAGGGTAGTAAGAGCTGATTAAATATAATCAGTAGAAATCACCTTAAACACACATTCAAGTGTCTGAGTTCAAACATGTTAAGAGAAGGCTATAAATTTTAAAAAGTTAGCAAAGCAGCGAGTTCTACTTCAACTCAAAACCACTGGTGCTGTGGTAGTCTCATGTCACAACTTCTGACTTGAAAAATTACTGAAACTTTACTAAAATACACCATAAACATCTGTGTCACTGTAGGCAATAGGGAGGTGCAGGCTGCAGCTTTGGGGGGCACAGGAAGGTGACCCTYGGAGCAGGACAGCAGTGCTGTCTTGGTGGTGCTGGTACTGGACAGGTGACCAGSTGGTTTCTTGAAGCACTCAGGGTGGGGGGAAAAAAGCACTTACAGAATTAACTGCGAGGAAACAGGAGATGGTGACAAGGCACGAGGACAGCCGGGATGCCGATGCTCTGCTGAGAGCCCAGAGGCAGCAGTTCCTGACTCCATTGGTTTGTCTAATGGTGAAAGGCACGGCGTGGGCGACACRGGCTTTCTTTCCAGAGCTGAAGCTTACCTCACAGGGTGTCGGAGGATACCTGGGAACTAAGGTGGATGATCATTGCTTCCTTGGAATAGGACGGAACTAGTTTAAATGTTTTCTTGAGCGGTCTGTTCATCTTCTCTGGTCTTTATGAGTGGATATAGTTAAACAGGAGGGATGTGGACTGCTACTGGCATGTTTCTGTGAGAGTCTCTCCAGCCCACAGCTGATTGTTTATTTACTTTCTCTAGTGTTAGCATGCAGAAGCACTGTGCCAGAAACTCACCCGCGCAGCTACAGCACAGTGTCTCTTCCTACCATATTCATAWAAAAACCCACCCGCTTGGTTTGTCACAGATCTTCAGTATAAAACCTCCTTCTCTTGGAATTGAGGGGTCTCGTTCCTAAATATCACTGAACACACTAAGAGCAGTACTGTGACATTTTAGAATAAATTCCTACTAGTTCATAAGGGCTGAGCACTCCAGCAGGAGAATTTTCATGCTTGACTTTCCTTTGATTTAAGGCTAGAGCTGAGGTTTTTTTTTAAAACAGCTCCAGTGATGTAATTTTTATCTAGCTACRTTATCCCAGCACGACTCTCTTGCAAAGGCAGTAGAGGAGTTATCCTTCACCTCTCCCCCTTTTCCTTCCCCTACACACTGGAGTAGAAGCCAGCCTGTCAGCACTGGAAGTCTGCACTTAGCTGTGAGGAGCTACAGACTATTCTGTTTCCTTACAGATCCTGCCTTCGCACCCACTTGCTTGTCCCAATTCTCACGCTATATAGAACTGAGACAAAGTCAAAATGAAATTCAGCCACTGCTTTGACAGCCCAGCCTCCTTCCATTTGGTAAGTTCACTGAAGCAGCCCGTAGGGTGTCAATGTGAAAACATCAGCGTACCAGTTCAATGGCAGCAGACACGTATGCTGTCAGTACCAAGTGACGTTAAACGTGAGGTATACATTGTGTAAGAGTCATTATTATATTGAAAACAAGCTCATTAGGCATGCAGGCCACCAGCAGAACAGTAATGAACACAAATACACTTCCATGTATYTTTAAGGCAGTGAGTATTAAGGACTGCCAAGTAGAGGAAGATGCYGCATGTCCTGTGGGATTTCCTTCCCCCAGCCCAACATTTTACACACAGATTTGGAAGTGAGCAGCCATGTCACACAGGCAGTGGTGATGAGAAACTGTAAAGGTCAGGAGTGAGGTGTCTTGTCCAGGTGTCTGCCGCAGCCACGTAGACACAAAGATACACCACGCTGGTATTGGTTATCGCGATACCGATCTTAATATTGTATCCTTTGTTGCCAGATGTGCAGCTAAGTTCTCTCGAAAGTCATGGAGGTAATTGTATTGCTGAAAAAGCACAACCAGATTTGTAATGAGTGCTCTATGGTTTCAGAAGAGGCACTACCCATCTTAAAAAGCTGTTTGATACCCCAGGATGAAAACTGCACCCTCTAGTCCATTTATTTGTTCTTCTTGTGCTTACTCCAGATCCTCTGGAATTTTTCACCATCAGACACAGAGTACCTGGATCCTGGCTTGGATCCTGTGGTTCCTCATAAAGGGCACACATGAGCTCAAGGTAATGCAAAACATGGTCCTCACAGGTGGGAGGTCCATGTCAGAATTCAAAGCTACTTTATTTGGGTCACCAAGAGTATTACTCTCTCCATAATGAGCCCATGATGCAGAACACAGCCTTTAGCTAGTATGATGATGTACAACAGTTTGTAGTAAGAGTTCTTAGGTCAACTCATACATCATGTGGAATATTAATATGCAAGTGTTCAAAATGAGATAGAAGTGTTGGTCGGTAGAGGTGAAAGGACAGATCATCCACATCAAGTGGCTGTGAGGGCTTCTAATTATAACRTTTGTTTGTATCTTTCCCCACCTCTTCAACCAGGGATGCAACTGCTGCCCACTGGCCCCCTTGGTTTGTGGAAAACTGATTTTCAACAAGTAATTTAAACAAGATTTGCCTTCCAGAGAGGCTTAGAGCTAACAAAGAGACAGTCTTTAGGCAACTCTTTCCCCTCAGAAACTACTATCTTGTAAACTTTTAAAAAGTCAGCTCCTCTTTCCTGTACATAGAATTGTTTTAAGAGCATAACATCTAGGACTCATATCAACAGAAATATGTACACAGAGTAGCTAAAAATCCCACCAAAAGAAGAAAACCCCATTATGTTCAGCAACTTAGGCCTCCCTCCATGTAGGTTTTAACACTAGTGCTAGGGACACTTCTTAAAAGAAGACTGCCAGTATATCGATGTGATAGCTACAGAAGATGAACATGGCTAGCTGGGTTAGGAAGATGGAACAAAACCACGGCAGAAAAATCAAGCAGATGTCCAAGTTGTGAGGAGAATGTGAGCAACAGAAAAAGTGACAATAGCTTAGTGAGTGATGAGCAGGGATAAGGAGGAGAAAGCAACAAGTAGAAGGCTCTACAGAGGGACCCGGACAGGCTGGATCGATGGGCTGAGGCCAACTGTATGAGGTTCAACAAGGCCAAGTGCCGGGTCCTGCACTTGGGTCACAACAACCCCACACAACGCTACAGGCTGGGGGAAGAGTGGCTGGAAAGCTGCCCGGCAGAAAAGGACCTGGGGGTGTTGGTCAACAGCTGGCTGAACATGAGCTGGCAGCGTGCCCAGGCAGCCAAGGCCAACGGCATCCTGGCCTGTATCAGAAATAGTGTGGCCAGCAGGACTAGGGAAGGGATCGTCCCCCTGTACTCGGCACTGGTGAGGCCGCACCTCGAATAGTGTGTTCAGTTTTGGGCCCCTCACTACAAGAAGGACATKGAGGTGCTGGAGCGTGTCCAGAGAAGGGCAACGAAGCTGGTGAAGGGTCTGGAGAACAAGTCTTGTGAGGAGCGGCTGAGGGAACTGGGGTTGTTTAGCCTGGAGAAGAGGAGGCTGAGGGGAGACCTTATTGCTCTCTACAACTACCTGAAAGGAGGTTGTAGCRAGGTGGGGGTCGGTCTCTTCTCCCAAGTAACAAGCAATAGGACAAGAGGAAATGGCCTCAAGTTGCRCCAAGGGAGGTTTAGAGTGGATATGAGGAAAAATTTCTTCCCTGAAAGGGTTGTCAAGCATTGGAACAGGCTGCCCAGGGAAGTGGTTGAAGCACCGTCCCTGGACATATTTAAAAGATGTGGTGCTTGGGGACATGGTTTAGTGGTGGGCTTGGCTGTGCTAGGTTAATGGTTGGACTCGATGATCTTAAAAGGTCTTTTCCAACCTAAATGATTCTATGATTCTATTCTATGAAGTTACTAATGATGGTGAAGAGCAGGCAGGGAGAACAGCTTTTGAATTCAGTAGAGGCAGAACAAGACAGAATCAGCATGAAAGCAAAAAGCTAGAAGCAGCTCAAACCCAAGAGAGCAGCAGGGGCACCAGCTGTGGAGGATCTCAGGACAGAGGCATCCCTTTGTGAAGTGAAGGAGAGGACTGCGCGAGCTCTCCACTCTTGTTTCAACACCTGTATTACCTGTTGTAGACTCATTACCTTGATGGTCTGTATCGCCCCAGATCCTCTCAAGTTTCTGAGGCTGTCTATCRCTTGCTGAGGTGCCAGCGCATCCGAAAGCTGAAGCAGGAGACACGCAGCTACTGTAAGGGAAAGGTATATATGCATGTATGCTACTGAGMACCTCTTGCTATACACAGTACCACTTTTGCACAGTAATAGGTTTGCTCCATGAAAACCACTCTAGCAAAACTCGACCTTGTCATATCAGGGTCACAGATCTGTTGGATCTTTTGCTGAATACTATTTGTTGGCACTGGCCCCATCTGCCTGCTGTTCCTGCCCAAGCCTGCAGGCTTTGAAAACAGGCAAAAACTCTCCCACTTTTCTCCCCGCTGCCTTTCTAGCAGCATTCAGGAGGCAAATTCTAAAGTCTTTCCAAGAACAAGTCGCAGTACACCCAGTTAATTCCCCTTTGTGTCTTCTGACCACATTTGCCTTTTTGGCAATATCACCACCCCTTCCTTCTGGGGCACACACAATAACTAATGCCCCTGCAAGCTTTAGGGGGAACATTGGGCTGAAGAAAGATGCAGAGGAATAGGTTCATCGCCTTTTCTTGATGAKATGTTCAGGGAAGAGGGGAAAGTGCAATCCCGTCAGTCAGAGGAGACTAAAATTTGCAGTGAAAACAGAGAGTCAGAAAGTAAGAGAGAGCTTTCTATTAGCCTCACTGAAAGACTGACCCTGCCTGAYCCTGAATCCCCTCACCTGCCTGCATACTCAGAGCTATACCATGATATACTTATGGCACTCACCACAAACAGTTTCTATACAGGTAGCTAATGTTACTACCATTTGACAACACTTTTCCCAAGAAACAGGCTCAAAAACATTAACTAGCCTGCTACCCACAGTGGCAGTTTGCATTGTAACCACAGTTAAGCTTCAAGCAGAATTTGGCTCCTTTAGACAGTGCTGTCTCACGAGAATGGGTTTGTAAGATGGATTAGTTGGTCAGGCATTGAGAGGGGGAAGACAACTGCTTACTGAGACATGAGCGTCCAAGGCCACCGTAACAGCTGAAAGAGAAGAAAACATTTGGTTGTAACAAGCTGTAGTACACTGCAACACCCAGAGCTCCCCCGATACATAAATGTAYGGGCACAATTCTTGCCTTAATATAATCAAGAGCAGCAGTGGTACAAGAAAGTTAGAATTTCTATAGAAATACCTACAATGCTCTCTCTCATTTTTTCTTCAGAACTTCCTTAAGTAGTGTTTTTCTAGAGAAACTGCAATTTTAAAGTTCACCTTCATTCATGGTAATAGTCCCAAAGGCACAGGAGGACAGAAAATGGCATGAAGATGGACAATCCAATTTTCTTTAAATCCTACTCCAGATTAAGGCTTTGATGATAGTTGTGAGCTAACGATAGCAGCAGGGTTCTGCATCAGCAGGAAGCCCAAGGACTCAGTAGATGTCTGTGCAGGGAGCTGTCAGCAGGATCATCCAGGGAACATGGAACTTGGAAAGCTCTTCCCCTCTACCCTGAGCTCAGCTACAAGTGTCTAAAGAAATTACTTTAAACCAGTTTCATGCAATTTAGGAGTGAATTTTGCACTGCTGGAACCCACTGARTCCCTGATAAACAGCCCCGGGGTGTGTTATCCTCTGACAACAGCTGCTTTAGCTTACAACTCATATTGTATACCTGATATCCAACTAGGCTAGCAGCAAGGAGTCATATGGTGCCATTCAACACACACTTTGAAGCGCTTGCTGGACAGAGCAAGGGGAAATGGGAGATTCCAATCTTACAAAGGACAAGTTAGCTCCAAAAGGGTGCATGAGAAGAAACAAGCAGCTTTTCACAGCTTGAGCTAACCCTCAGGAATGCAATTGCCATTTGACAGGATTCTGTTTCAGCTGGTCATGCATCTAGAGAGAAGCTGGTATCTTTTACAGGAATGTGGGGTGAAAGGGAGGCAACCAGAACCTACTGTATAATTGTTTTCCGGTTACTTTCCAGGCAGCTTCTGAGCTCTTCCAGAATTTTGCAGCACTTGGCAATGTCAGGAGCGTCCCCATCAGGAATAGGATAGTGGTGCACACAGATCCCATGCTGTTGGTAGGTGTCTATAAGGTTTGGTACTCGATATTTTAAGAGCTCTCCTCTGGTACAAAGCACAAATATATCCTGGGTCCCATAGTTCTTTAGTTCTTCTGCCAACAGATTAAGACACTTGCAAATAAACAAAAGCTTATCAAGCTTAAGGATAAACAGATAAGCTACTTGGTACTGATTCTCTTGTTTAATCTTTGAGGTTAAGAYGATAGGAGTTAGCAGTTTTGCTTTGAGCAGCATTTACTTCTACTGAGTCTCTCCCACATTTGCCTTCAGGTAACCCAYGAGAGGAATTTTCTCAGTTCAGAATGAGTCTCGAGACAAGCCTCACTAGAAAGCATGTCAGCACTCAGAACAGTCTGCTAACTGCTGCCAGCTTAAGCATGATTCTGTCTCATCTCCAGCTGTGACTATGTCCAAACACTGTGGGCTTTTGCTGTTAGTCTCTGCTCTACTAGTGAGACAATACAGATGAATATTAGGCACAAGTCTTTACATGATTTCATCTTTTCTATCCCAATCTCACTTTTCTCTGGGAAAAGGAGATTACAAGTTTGTAATTCTTCTTGGTCCTAGCTGCTTTGAAGATGCCTTCTCCTGCACAGGACTCATAGTTACTGTGAAAGATACGCAGATGCCTGTATAGCTCCAGCCTGGAAATAGCCTGACTACTTATTCAATATTTGGTGAAGAAGCCACAGAGAAAGTGGCACGGCACGCTTGAAAGTGATATCTAGTACTCATAACGGTGACTGTGCTAAGATATTTGCTGCACCTCCAAGCTCAGTGTTACCAAAACTCAGATAGACATCGCTGTCAGACATACCCCCAGCAAGAATTTGTAAAGAACTGCTCTGCATTCTAACATCATGGCATGTTAGACAGACAACTATAGCATCCATTATAGAAGTACGAATAAAACGCCGCTACCTCTCAAAGTCAAGTGATGTTTTAGATACTCAGCGTCTGGATCCTTATGCTCAAATTAGATAAACTGCAACTCCAGCAGTCTCCAGACTAAGTCAAGGTAAACCTCTAGCCCCTTAGTAACTTATGCTTTCAGTTTACCTGCACGTTGTTCTTGCCCGTTACATGGAAGTGAGAGGCACTTATACACTGTCCAGAAGACTCACCTATATCCTTCTGAAGATTTCTTCTAACATCCTTAAACCTGCAACCTAAAACAAATTATGAATGACAATTACTGCTCCAGGTAAGTGGCATTTAGGGAATGGCTGCTACAGCTGAAGAATAGAGCATAGACAACCTCCCACAAAACCAAAGCAAGCAACAAAGCCACACCCCAAATAAAACACAGTTCTTATTTTTGCAAATAGATCACTAGCGCAGAAGACAGTTTAAACACCATTATCTGCTTAATACTGTAATGTAATAGGATTTAAAAAAAAAAACCTGCCCAAGGTTTTAAGCCGCTGTGCATTTTCCAGATGAAAAGTTTTGGATATTATAAATCAGGCTACAGCTTAAAAAAACCCCATGAAACACAAAACCAAATACCCAACAAATAAAAGGGCTGGATAGAGATCACTTAAGACTTGTCTGGTTGACTGCTGGGAAAGTAAGTTCCCCGTTCTGTAATACTCAGCACAATTAAAAATCCTCCTTACTATTCAATCTTCAGCATATCGCCACTTCCATTTTTTCCTCACATCATGCTACCAAGGCATTTTTGCAACCCCTACAGAATACTGCACTGCGATATTCACAGCTATTGTTTGGTTTGTGAGATGTAATTGCTCAAAATATTTGCACTGTGTTCTCCCTCTGTCTCCCCTTCTTCACTTACAGCCCCATAGGCACACAACCTTTACGCCTGCCCTGACAACAGTCAGGATTGTGCATATCTTGAAACACCTTTTGAAAGCATGAAAGCAGAATCCTGCAGACCAAGAGCTGTATCGGCCAGGCTACAGCTGGAGGTTAGCACCTGAAGATTAAACAGCCATTACATGAACAGCTCAGGTAGCTAAAAAACATAACGCAGCTGTTTTTTGGCATATATATGTTGACTGGTGTTCAAGTGTTAGTGGGATTTTCATCAGCACTGGCCATCATCCACTTCAAGACACCTTAAATGCAAATATTATTCAACACTTGTTTTCTAGTTCTTTAGTGTGGTATTAGCCCCAAGCTTGTATTTCTCAGAGTTGGCTAATGAAAGTCAAGTAACTGCTTTAAATGAAGTAGGGAAAGTTCACATTATCACTACCAGCAGTTCTATCTCTTTTGTGACCACAGGAGATTCACCATGGCTGCAGTTTTGGTAGTTAAAAATACAGTGAAAGCTTATCTGTTTATTTTTATATCATGGCCATGGTAGTGCAACCCAGACGCTAAGGGAGAGGGGTACAGAACTGTGAGCACAGCAGGTGAGTGTAATTTGAGCCCAATATATCTTATAAAGGAATTATTTGTCAAAGCAGTCTTGTTTCACTGTTGTTGCTTGTTATAAATAGTAAGCCAGGCTACAAAGCCAAATATTTTAACTGACAATGGAAGACGGCCACTATTCTCTTACCACTCTGCCATATGATCTTGCATTGAGATATTCTCTAGATTAGCTTTGGTATTTCTGTAACAGTTATTCCAGTGGTAGATTACAAAACAAGTCACCCCACCAAGTAAATGGAACACAGAATTTTGGGGTACAAGATATTACCTCTCTTCAGCTTCAAGCATGCCTCCAAATTTCAGTGAATGCTTCTTACCTGGAAGGGAACATAATCCCAGGAACTCAGAAGAGTAGACAGGAGACAAAGACAACCTATCAGAAAATAAAAAATAAAATTAAAAAAAAATCAGAAGAGAACATTTTGATGATTTGAACAGAGATAACTCACTACTAAACATTCCTTTTCTGGGGGACCATGAGAAGAGTTACCTACCTATAATTCAATTTTAAGAATAAAATGGAAGTATTCCAGTGTTATTTCTACAACATCAGCCAAGGGAATCACACGTTTGTGTGATTACTTCAACACATACCCCCGCTCAAGAGCAGAAAAAATGTTGATAAATCCCTGCCTTAGCACTGAGACACTCGGGCTAGCACGACCAGCAGTGACTGGTAAACGCTTCCAAAAGCGGACCTGGCCCCACATCCACTGACAGTTCGCCAGCACCAACTTAATCCCTTTTCAGGGGCACCGTCAGGCCAAGCACAACCTCCGTCCTCGCTCTGGCAGGTCACCAGAGCCCGGCACGGGTTTCCTTCAGGAAAAAACTCCAGGAGCGGGACTTAATGCAAACGYCCGCGTAGTTTCTGAGGGAAAAGACACCCGCGACCGCCCCGGGCCGCGTCTCACCAGGAGATCGGGAGCGGCCTCAGGTCCTCCTCAGCGGCGTCTTCGTCAGAGGAGTCAAAGTCGCCCGCTTGCATCGCGCAGGGCTGCGGCGGGAGAAGAGCGAGGAACTCACCTGGGGGCCGGAGCCCGCCCTGCCCCCTCGGCTGAGCCGGCGCTGAGGCGACGGCGATCACGATCCCGGCCCCAGCCCCGGCCCTCACCGGCTTCACCATGGCGCTGCTCCCCGGCCGCCGCCGGTTTGAACTGTCCCCGCCCACCCAGGCCACCTCATTGGCCGAGCCCTTCCCTCCCTTCGTCCAATGGGAAGCTGTCGCGCGCCGCATGCGTGGAAAGCATCCTGCGGCTTCACGAGCGGAGCATTCTGATTGGTAGCTAGAGAAGGAGAGGCGGGCTTTAAAAAAAAAAAAACCACAAAGCCGGTGGCGGCGATCTTTGCGCTGATTGGCTGAGGCGGTGTGGCGGGAAGGGGTTGTGTCTCAAGCCCCGGGTGGCCGTTGGGGGTGGGGCACTGTGAGGGCTCTGTCAGGGTTCTGTCAGGGTTCTGTCAGGGGCCGCGCGGCTGCGCGGGCGGCTCCCCCTTTCCTTAATTCCTTTTGAAAGCCGGCTTCGCGTTTCTGACTGAAAAAGGCGTAGAAGTAGGCTTTTACTGGCCTGTAGTGAATTGCTTTCAAATTGCCCCAGCCCTTTTCATCTGGGATGTTGTTCTGAGATAAATGTGGTGCTGGAAAGCACCAGGCAAACATGGAGTACTGCTCAGACTCCTGCAGCGCTGGCCTTTTATTTCTGTTTGTCTCTGGTGCTCTTATATCTGCTGTGGTGTGCTTTGTGCAGATGGGGTGGGAGGGAAAAGTTGAAGGGATGGGCCCTTCCTGAAAAGCCGGCCTGTGGGATCAAGAATCTACATCCATGCAGGCTGTGACTAAGATATGGAGACAGATGCGAGCCTTCACTCGCAGTGCACGTGGGAGCAGGAACATGCTTGAGTTTATTGGGTTGGAGTGCAGTTTGGTGGCCCTTTTTGGCATTAGCATGGTTTTTGTGTGGGGCTGTGGCCTTCATGGGTGCAGGGGAGTTTTCAGGGGGCTCCCAGGTGCCCTGCAGAGGTTTTGGGTGGTCGATTCTGGGTGCAGAGAAAATAGGACTTTCTAAAAGCAGAAAACAAGCAATGCTTGCTCTTTTAAACCATGAACTTAATGTCAAATATTCTGGCAGCAGTAGGACATCTAACTCTTGGGGCTGTTCAGACCTCACAGATGTGCCATTAGCATTGCTGCTTCGGTAGCTGGCTCACAACTCCATGCAGAAGGAAAGCTGGAGGTGGCAGTAGTGTAAGCTCTTGTGGGATCTCATGGAAAATTCAGACTTAAAGCAATTAGATGTGTCCATATCCTGCTCTTGTCATGGCCCTCTTTTCTAATGTTCTGTGCAAATAGGTTTTAGGGATATTGCATGGAGTTTTTATCTTAGCCTAACTAACATGAAAGATGGCTCCGGGGAAAAAAAAAAAAAGATTCTGGCTGCCTGATTTTTAAGAACTAGGCTGTTGCCCATGGTTAGGGCATTTTAGTAGACCTCTTTTTGCAGCACTTATGGTTTATTGTACCAGTAACTCTGGGGAAGACATGCATAAATTGATAGTGTGGAATTTTGTTTTTTAAAAATTGTTTTAAGGCATTTCTACAGTCTGTGCTTAGACATGTGTAGAACTATGTTGTGAAGGAGCCAGGCATGAACAGTGATTTTTGGCATTGATCTAGAAGATAATGTATGGTCATGGAGACTTTCAAAGATGCTGTTTCAAGTCAGAAGTGTGGTTGCATACAAATTCTTTAAGTGGTTTGAGTTTGGTGGGATTCCCAGTAGGGCCAGTGCAAGATCTCCGGGTGTGGAGATTTTAGATTTTAGTTCTACATTAGTAACATCAGTTCCACAGCTGGTTTTAGTGAAACCTGCCTGAGAAGGATTGTAGAAGCAAATTGCTTGGTATCGCAGGATTTAGGATAGGTTCAGGGAATGAAGAAACAGATGATGAGGGGATCAAGGAGAAGACCAGTTTATTAAAACCCAGAATATGATAGCAGATGTACAAAAATTACATTACTGAGCATAATGGGGAATTAAAACAAAGCAGATGTTGCTGACTAAGATGAGAAACGGGAAGAAATACGTCCTAAGAATTGAGGCAACATGAGGACAGCCAGCCACTGTAGCTGCAAACATCATTTTAATAACTCCTACAGCCACTGCACGAAGGAACAGGTATGTTGTTTGCTTCTGTTCAGTGTCTTTTTAGCTCTGGTCCCCTTAGAGATTATGTGCAACACTTGTACTCTTTGATATAGATGTGAAATTTGCCATATTTTTTTCCCTGTGATTGATTTTGCTTATTCATGAGAAAGGTATTGCAGACTTTAACTCTGAGGATTATATCTTTATGGAAGCAGCGACATGAGACTGATAAATACAAAAAAAATAGCAACGATGATAATGTTCCTGGTTGTTCTTTGAAAAGGTCAAAGGAATTCTCTGGAGTTTGGGTGCCTTCACGTGGTAGAAACCAGTATGGTATTGCATGAAGTCTAAAATGGTAGTAACAGCTGGTAATGCCAAGGAGTCTGCAAAACGTGAGGCTAGAGCTTGGGGTCTGTTGTGGCAGAAATTAATAGGTATAGTATGTAAGTGTGAAATCTGAACTAAATGTAGGAAAAAGGTTGGGGGGGGGGGGGAACCCCAAACCTGAGGAGGTCCTACGAGATTCCTTATTACCCTAGGCATCTTGCAGCATTAAATGACAACTATTATGTTTATTAGCTGACTACCTGTTAGGGTTGTCTGTTTATTTCTTAAATTGAGCTGTTGCCCGGCACGTCAAATTGTAATGTGCTAAAGCATCTAGATCAGCTTGTTTGTGATATATTTTATAGGAAAGACTAACAGGAGTTGGTCTGCAAGAAAGTGTCCTTTTGGCATATAAAAAGGAATGCATCAATGTCAAGGCTTTACCTTCTGGAAATTTTTGTCAGTTTATAGATTGGAGGCCTGTGCAAACTGAAGAAAAATAGTCATGGGCATGGGCTGAAATACATAGTTTGGAAGATTTATTTCATTGGTGAGAGAAGGTGATGAAGAAGGTATGATTTAACCAGAATTATAATTGGGCTTTTAGATAAATTGTTGGGCCAGGAACTGCTGTCTACAAATACTTAATGGGAGGATCTAAAAAAGATGGAGCCAGGCTCTTCTTAGAGGTGCGTAGCAGAAAGAGAAGAGACAATGGACAAAAGTTAGAACATGGGAAGTCTCTACTCCATATAAGAAAATAATTGCTTACTGCGAGTGTTGACAACAACAATCAATAAGAATTT
Organism: Phoebastria nigripes; assembly: GCA_035582835.1. Taxonomy (NCBI): domain Eukaryota; kingdom Metazoa; phylum Chordata; class Aves; order Procellariiformes; family Diomedeidae; genus Phoebastria; species Phoebastria nigripes. The sequence continues at coordinate 2,798,044 of JAYKAV010001445.1, read as the reverse complement.
GAGTGGTAACTTTGTGCTTACATGGTGGCTGCTTGGGGTTATGTTTTTTTGGTTGGCTCTTTTTTTTTTTTTTTTTTGAGAGAGGTAATAACACCTACGTTACATGACATAAGACACTTATGCCTCTAATGCAGTAATAAATACCCTCCCAGAGATATTAAAAATAATTTACAGTGAGGTGGGTCAAGCAGCAAGATTTTCCAAGGAGCCCTATGTCCTAGGCTTTAAATACATGTATGTAGAATGGGTTTGTGGTCTGGCAGCAAAATCTGAATACAAAATTTGTAATGTAAGAAAACAGTGTATGAAAATCCAGACGGGTCAGGTGGGTTAGCTAAGAATTTTCTCATGGACCCAATTGTGACTCCTGTGAAAGCAATCTTATTCAAACCTATCTGGGTTTCAGGTCATTTTTATTTCTCATTTCTCAGGAAACAGTCACGCTTCTGAGAGCCAGCTGGCTTTCAAGTGTTACTCTGGTTATACCTGGCTCTCATGTCTGTGTGCACCAAACCAAAGACAAAGTGAAGATCTTTATAACCAAGTTCATAGCTTGTTAAAATCCCGATTGCCATACAAATACAGTTAAGCCTAACCTGGCTTTGCTGTCTTTGGGTCAGGGGAAGAGCCCTCATCCCTGGGGATGGCGGAGTGGTTCATATATGTACTATCTTCTATCCGCTATTCTGCACTGAGGTTTCCCAGACAAAATAAATAATTGGTTTACTTCAGGTAAAAGCCTGGGAGTGAACTAGTGTGTGTGCAGTGGAGACAGCCAGGGACTAGTGTGAAACAAGGAGTGAACAAACTTGATGGTATATAGTCTTAGCACATATCTTGTTGAAAGATAAATCTTTAACAAACAAGCTATGTTCTTTTCCCGCAAGGAGCCAAAATGAGATCTGAAATGTCCAAACCATCAAAATAATTTTAAGATTATTGGTAACTGATTATTCCAAACAAACATATGTAATGCCAAAGACTTGTTAGTCACCTCTCATTTCATATCTCAGTTTCTGGAAGTTGTGTTTTAGTAAGACTAATTAATATATGTAGTGTTCCAAGAGATGCACTGTAATGTCTTTGGGAGCACTCCATTAGTGATATCACAGAAGATCCCATGGGGCATCATTTCAATTTTTCAGATTGTTTTTGGAGGGAAAAAAAAAATAGGTGGAACAGGGTTTCAAATTTTTCAAGCCTCTTCTCTTTTTTTTCCCCCTTGACTTTAAATTCTATGTTTGTGGAAAACTGAACACCACTATGTTATAAGTTTTACATTACACCTCACAATGAGGATATGAATGGAAAATTCTTGTTATGTGAGATGAAATTGTGTAATGTTTGGAGAAACAGTTCTAATGAGACACAAAAGAAAATTTTAGAATTGCAAGAACAATTCTGGGAGATTCTGTATGTTTTCCACATCATTACTTAGTTATTCAGCTACACTTGAGTGTGTTTTCTTGGGGTTTTATTCTGAAACTGTGTCAGTAAAACACCGACAGAAATATTTGTGAATGGTGATTGTCCGCTCCAAGCCCAAGTGTCTGCTGAAGGCAGATTCTTTGCAAGGTATGTTATTTCAGAATAACAAGCAACTACCCTCCTACTCCAAATTTTTGAGGAACTTTTTTTTTTTCTTCATGTGCATGTGGTTTTTCATTGCTTTCCATCACAACCCGAATACATTTGTGGCAGACAGCTGGCTAGAAACATAAAGCTCATGGATTGGCTGTTTTTTTCTGTCAATAAAGCTTCAAAACTGTAATTTCTCTGTAGCTCTGGACAAAAACACCCTGCCTACTGAGAACAGCTGTTGGCTTGAGGAGCAGCTTACTGGTGAATGTGGTGTTATATGCTGCTGCTGCTGCCATAGAACTGGATTTATGGATTGTTTTGCCAGGATAGTACCATGGAGTTAAGAGTTGAAAGACAGACAGAGGGGCTAAAGCTCTGTCCAGCTCTATAAATCCTACTTGTCTATTGAATTAAAAACAGAACTGAGATTTGACCCTAAAGTTGGTGATGAAAAACAGTGTTGTAGATTAACTGCTGAGGACACAGGTAAATAAAATAGTATTCCATGCAGTTTTATAATGGTTACTGGCAATTGTTAGTGGAGATGAACTTCTACATTTCTAGGCAGGGTGCAGCCCTGCTTTTATTGAGACTAATGACATAAGTGTCACTGGGATCAGGATATTTTGACTTGCAGTCTTCAACAAATCCCTGTTTATTCTGGATTGAAATGTGAAGCCTTTTATAGTATCACAGAGGGTCTAGTGCTATTTGGAGTCGAGAATTGTGCCATCCTGTGCAGTTGATATGAGATGGTGAATGTTTCTTGTCTGCCCTTCTTTTATCACAGTTCTCTCATTTATATATTTATTACTTTTCTGTTTGTGATAAATACACAAAAGTTGTACGTAATGTGCTAAAGAAAGTCTCTGTAGCGGTACTTTTTGTTTTGTTTCCATGACTTGTTCTTTCTACAGTGGTCTGTTCATGACCTTGAAGAATCTATATTGATGGAAATGATTATTTAAAAGCAAGATTTTCCCGACTGTATGATTCCTTTTGTATTTCAGACTGAAATTGTCTGTTAAATGGAGTAAAAACTAAAAATATTTTTAACTTAGTTTTTAGCATGGTGTGGTTTGATTATAACTTGACTATATGAGCGCTACCAGAATACAAGTAATAATCACAGTTAATGGCAACAATACAGCAGATGAGACTGCAACAGTTGTGTCTTGCTGCTCCAGCGCAGGTCACTTGTGGATATCTGTGTTGCACTGTGTATGCAGCAGCATACTTGCGTGAGCAGTTACTTGATTTACAGGGACAAAGTCATATTTGCAACAAATATGATGTTGCCCGTGGAGCTGAGCATCAAAAGTCGGTCATTGGCTTGACATACGATATGAGTATTTTTTATTCCAAGTTATATGTGGCCATGTAGATCTTGTTCTTTTCATCATGGGACCTACTTGTTCTTTATTATCATTCAAATACCTCTTAATGTCTGACAATAATTACTGTAAAACTTTTGGAGGGTGGAGATCCTGTTTGCAAGCAAGATGATTTGAATTCTTCTTATTTTTTTTTTTCTGTATTTGTGGTTTTCAATGACTGTGAATGTCATAGCAACAATTAAAACAGGACATGGCAGTGACAGTAGGAAAGAAGGGAAGTGTGAAAGAGTGAAAAGAACTTAGAAGGCCAAGTCTTCAACTGATAAGGTGGCTATCCTGGTTTACACTAACTGGAGATCATATTCTCCCTAGGAAATGTTATTTCTGTTTTCTTTTATTGGCTTTGTAGATAATTCGTTCCTATTTTACATTGATCCAGCTAACATAAAATTGGACTTTTAAAATGTATACTTCCTTTATGATAACAAGGATGAAATGGAAAATATGGTTTATAGATTAATTTGTTCTTTTTCATTGCACTTACCAAGTTGCTCATAAGAAGGTTACAGTGGGGCTAGGGCTTTTGTGTGTTTCTGGCTTGCTCTTCCAGACATTGTCTTTTCAATGATATTAAATATTTAGTCTATGACAGCACAGGTTTTTGCAGGAGAGATGATATAAAGTCACAAACAGACAGCTGAATTATTACTTTGGTCATTGTGAAAACAGCAGGAGGTGAAGTTTTGAGTGAGTGCCTGTGAAATAATTTCATGAACCATAATGAAGGTAAAGGAACCAAACCAAATATTTAATAAATGGACATATGTTTAAATTATGATAGTCCAGGAAAGTTTTTGAAGGTTCCGGCATAGTGAATCTTTTTTTTTTTTTTTTTTTTTTTTTAATGCTAGTCAATGGAAATATTATCAGAGCACAGGACTGAATAAATTTACATGTTTTCTTTCTCAGTTTTTCCTGTTTTTCAGAGAGTTGTAGTGAAAATTAGCTACAATCTCATCAATTTGGGTGACTTATGAGATACTTAAACATTCATAGCCCAGATTTTTCAGCCCAAGGAAGGATTCTAAGCTATCAAAATGCAACTTGGAGTGGAAAAGTGCGATACTAACAATAGTCGCTTCCTGCAAACTGTAAAATCTGATTTAAAGGGACTCTCTCTAGGAAGGCAGAGGAATGAAGGGGGGATGTGGCTGAAGTCAGTGCCAGGGATCTGTATCTTCAGTGACTAAAATACATTGCTGTCTCTTGCTGTTTGTGTCTGTGGATATGTGCAGTGACTGTAAGAAACTGGATGCAAAGTCAGAGGATTCTTTCTCTTCTTAGTTCTGTAGTCATTCATCTCAGCCTGTTCCCTTAAACTGTATGTTGCAAAGAAGGGCTTGCCCTGAGAATGTTAGCGGATAGAAGTTACTGGAGTGGGTCCAAAAATAAAAATGCAATTTTTGGCAAAATAAAGTAGAAAGGAATTTTATTTTGAAGATTTTGAAATGCATCTGATTTTTCTATTTACTCATCTTAAGTAATTACTGAAAAAAAAAGTCAGAAGTGTTCCCCAAATGGTTTGGGAAATTTCTTCAGTTAATTAAAAATTGGAGTTTGATCAAAAAGAAGCTAAGTTGCCCAGCTGGTCTAGTAAGATGTATCAGAAGTAGGAAGTCCTCTTTTGGCTCCTAAATCTTACTTTTATATTTGGGAATCTAGGAGCAATAGGGTTATCAAATTATCTCATTAAATCTCCTGTATAACACAAGCTAATGAATTTCACTGAGCAGTCTCCATAGTATTGTCAAAGACTGTGAATAGACAAAAGGATGGCAGTGATCAGGAGCTGAAGTTGGGTGGTGATGGCAGAGACATCAAAGTGCCATACATGCCAGAAGCTTGTGCAATGGAAGGAAAATGACTGGATGAATTATACCTACACACTGCCAGCAGGTATGTCATTTATTTTGCTGAGTGTCTACTCATTTCATTTCAGAGAAAATCATCCTGGCTCAAAACGTGGTGATCATTAATATCAGTAAGCAAATCGCATCACCCGAGCACTTCGTCCAGCCTGTCTGAAGTTCCATCTCCAGCTGTGTCCAATGCTTTACGAAAGCATTGATATTAGCTCAATAGTAAACTTCTGGGGAGACAGGTTTTGCAGTGTTCTAGTTACGTTTTTTTTTTTTAAACCCAAATCCTGCACACAGTAATTTGTGATTCACTTGGAATGTATTTAGTCCTTCCCCTCAGCATGAAGTTGGGTTTCAGTGCAACTCACATTTTTTAAGTAGGTTTAGGTTTGATCAGCAGTTAGACAGAAAACACTGTAGGAAAACTCAGCAAAATTTAGCTGGAAGTGTCATCTTCCAGGTCTCATGGTGCAGGCTTCATGGAGTTTGTGATAATAAGGAAACATTTGAAGAACCAAAACAACAAAAGAAAAAAAGGTGGATTACTTAAGCAGTAGAGAATACTATTGGAAGTTAATAGACATCCATCAAAGATGCTGTCATATTTAGATTAAGGGAATAAAAAACCCAAGTTAAATGTAAGGTGATAGTAACATAGCTAAAAAGATTTTGAGGAGCGAACTCCCTGGAGATAACAAAATTACTAGTATGCTTTTTCCAGTCATATTGGAAGCAGAACTTGCCAGGGAATTTTTATGGCCTGTTGACAGTGGTGTAAGAGGAATCCTTAACAAAGATAAGGTTGAAGTGGAAGACTAAATGAATTATTTGAATCAATGTTCTTTGCAGAGTAGCTTAGGGATCTTCCAAGACTAGAGTCTGTATTTATTCAAGATGTCTCTGAGGAACTGCCTCAAATTATAGTGTCAGTAGAAGAATTTAAAAGAAAAAAACCTCACACAATGAAAATGAAGAATAAATGGCTAGAAGCAGAAGGTGTTCGCTCAAGAATTTTAAAGGCATCTGATAATGAGTTCACCAAACTACTCTGGTATGCTGCTACTTTCTCTCTTGAAATGGAATTGAGATCACTGGGATGGCAGGTGACAAACACTAAGCCTGCTTTTAGAAGAGTACTAACAAGGATCCAAGAGACTTATGTGGGCCTGACTGCCATATTAAATTGGTCAAAGCTATAATAAAAATAGAAGTAATAGGCACTTGGATAAGTAGCTATACRGGCAAAGAGTAACCACGGCTTTTATTGAGGGAAATCAGGCCTCAAAGATCTGTTAATAGTTTTTGGAAGGAATCAAGAAATTGCAGTCTTTTGGTGCAATTCTGTTGGTTACAAGAATTGATTTTGACCTAGTCCCATTGTTGGCTTAATGTGTCTTCTCATTCCACCATATGATTTTGGATTTATGAGCTTATTGTTTGTAAGCAAGTTTAGAACACTTAAGATAAAGACACTTTGCGATGTACGATAATACTTATTGAAGGATGTTATCCTATTGAGCAATCCGTGTCTTTTCCTGTGAGTCTGGAAGGCACTGAATACCAGCTCGGGGAAAAACAAGGCCTATGTGCAGCAAAGGGCAAGCATACCATGCAAATGAGCCTACATCAACTTCCCTGCACTTGAGGAAGTCATGTACCAATTTCAGAGAGAGGAGAGGGTGTGTAAATAATCTTCCCGCAGTTCTTGGCAGCATCTTGCCCTGGAGTTATTGCTCTGCAGTCACTGAGTTCACTCAGCAGTATACTTGTGAAGGAGCGAACAACTCCCAGGCTGTGAAGCCACCAGGGTTTGCAAAGCGTCTCTGGGCCAGGAGCTTCACATATCAGTTATGTGAAAACTTCATACAGGTAAGGATGATCCTCCCTAGTTTTACTCTCTCCTAAGCAGTAGAGGGCGAGCTTGTCTTAAAAATTTAGACTTTACACCTATCGATGCCTTTCCTTTACAAATTGTTGCCGAAAGAATGAAGGTTTTTATCTCTAGAAACATATAGGATCAGATGTCTGTATTATTCTCTGTAAATGTTATCTTTGTTAAAGATACTTGCAGTAACTATCAGGTTTTATGCCACACAGCAACATTTCTCTATATTAAGTGAGAATTACTGAAGTAAAACCATTATAATACTAATGGAGCAAATAATAGAATCCACTGTGCAAGAACACTGTAAAAGTCTGCTGTAATTGAGTAATACCCAAGAAGTATTCTGAAATTAACATTTTTTTTCGACTTACGATAAAAAAAAAATTGAAACATTTTGATTCATGAAATGTAGATAAAACTGATAATTATTATTTGATTTAGTATGTTACATAAAAATCGGGGAAACAACATTCTAAATGTATTTTGTAAACGTTTCTGTATGGAAAGTGTCTGCTCTTTATCTGTGTACATGAAGATGGCTGACTGCAAATGGAGGCACTAAGCCAGCCTCTAGTATTCAGGTGGGTAGTTCGTTTACACAGGCTATTCTTATGAGTATGGACAATCTGCATGAGTAAAAGCTGAAAGGTTAATGCTTAAGTTACTCAGACACAAAAAAATATGAAGCACGTGACTGAGTAGAGAGTTGTACTTCTGAATATTTTTTTTGGTGGTAGAGTGTTTAAACTGTGTTTTTTAACACATTTATTTTTATTTTGTGTAACATTTTGTATTCCTAACATATCACCTGGAGACTAGTGTGCTAAAGCATTTGGCCACTATGAAGGAGAATGACTGAACTATTGTAGATGGCCTGTCTTGATAAACTTCTTTGTCAATTAATCTGTTGCAAATGCCCTTAGTCTTCCAACTGGGTTTTCCTCTCACAGCCCTGTGAGAGTTCCCTATGGCTCCAGGATGGAACAATCCTGGGCAGTAAAGAGATTGAGATAATGACAGTCCATGGTGACAGCAGGGCTGGCAGAGCCAGCCTGGGGGAAGAAAGACACATACTTGCCAATAGAAATACCTCCATCCTTTGGGAATTGTAGCTTGGGAATCAAAGCTGACCTCATAGACAAGAATGATGGAGAACAAGCTTTTGATTTACGACTAGATGAAGCTCAAAGTCTGCCCTTCTGATCCTTCTTTACAACACACCTTTTGTATTTTATAGGAGCTCTTTCACTTTATTCTCAGAACGTTATCTCTTGGGGTATCGTTTTTAAGTCTTTCAGTGTCGTAATAGTTCACTCATCTCCTTCATAGCAGTTTTTCTTTAAATGAAGCTAAAATCCCTTTTTATTATCACAGATAAACTGTCATTTATATTTAACATTACTGGTCAGCTGCTTTGCTTTTTGTCTTTTTTTTTTCTGGGTTCTCCAGAAAGCTAAAACTGTATTTGCTTTCTAGACCGCATGCTCATCTAGGGAATCCCATTTGCATTCACTGGTGCCTTGGTTGCGTCAAGTACTTATTTGCACTTGAATACCAAAAAATTGCATTTTTAATACTGAAATTTGTGGGCCGGATTCTTAGTAAGATGTTGACCTCTGCTGAGTTCAATGAAGCTATGCTGCTTTTCACCACCAATCTCTAATTAAGGCATTCACTATAATAGTTGGAACAATATGTCCCTCTGCTAGGAAGTCTACTATCTGCTTCCTGGTCACTTTGTCTTATAGGTCTTAAGCAAAATTGTGAACTTTCTGAAAGTGTTAAAAAAATGAATCTGGGTCTAAATCTTCTTAGCTTGTTCTCGTCCAAGTTATCCATTGTTCATATTTTCCTAATCTTTGCTGTGTCCTCTGTGACAAGCCGTAGAAAGGGCATAAAAAGCGTTTACAGTGGTGTCATTTATAAATAGGGAGGACTATGACAGCATAAGATCAAGCACAGCTTTCTGAAAAGGAATGTTTCTATGCATCTGCTCTGTCATATCTGTGTTTAGGGTGTTTGTGTTTCCATATATCTGTCAGTCTGTCTGTCATCTGCCTGCCTGTCTTCCTGACTTATATGACTGTTGATAAATATGGTCCATTGGTGATTAAAAGGAAGTGACCTCATAAGTTTGTCTTTTCAACCACAAAGGTTTGGTTGTAACGTGACATTCCATCCTATTACTCTGGTTTACACCAAATTCAACAACTTGTGGCCTGCAGATACTCAGTATAAAGAGCAGAAAGAGACTGACCTTGACAACCTCATTTCTCATTCCTTTCTTGTTATAGGTAATATAGCTGAAAATGTGGTTTTAATTATAGTACTAATGAAAACTGAAAATCCAGACAGACACTTGACAAACTCTGGTACGCTTTATATTACATTTGTGCTAACTACAAAGTATCCAGCTGGGTGTAACATTATATCTCTTTTCCTTGAGCATCCGCCTGACTTAAGCTGTATAATTAATGTGTACTTTGGCTGGAGGTCAGCTTACAGTTGGTTTTTTAGAATTTTTACATTTTTTAAGATGTTGTAATGAAATGAATATGTTTATTACCTCTGTGCCTGCATTCCCCAGGGGGAGTTAATACCTGTGGAGGAGCACTGGCTGGGAGAACTTGAATAAAATGCTTCTGCCAGCTGAGTCTGATGCATCAGAAGTCTGTTTTGAAAAGTAGGTGTAAGAAATAGAATCAAAGAATGTAATGTCCACAGATGTGTTTAACTTTGATTCACCTCCTTTGTATGGTTTGTTGATTTTAAGTTATGACACTGATACACAATTGCCCAAAGTAGAATTTGTGAAGGGATTTCTTTTATTTCTTTTCTTTTTTCTTTGGAAAGGATTTTGTTTTCAGAACTCACCAATGAGAAACTGATGTTCTCAACTAGAGCCAAAAGCACTAAAAGCAGGTTCCCTGCCAAGCCCCACCAGTGCACCTTCATCCTGAACTGTCTTAACTCTGCTATTCCAGTCGGGCATCCGACTGCACTAGCATGTGTATGTAATCGTGTTAAATTAAATACTGGTTTTCATGATATGGACAAATGCTCTCTTGGGACCAGACTGAAATTAGCTTTGAAGGAATTTTATTGTGGTGTAAGGCAAAGTTGAAATTGGGTTGCAAATGATAAAAATCTGAAGACTTGCATTACACTGCTGTTTTCAAGGACCTGCTGCGGAATCTGAAATTTTTCTTAACAAAAATATTAGTGTGATTCTTATGCCAAACATCCAAAAAACATTTCTGACATAAAAGGAAATGGCTGCAGTACAGCCACATTCACAGTGGGGGCCTCAAGGTGTTACTCTTAGAAATGAATGCATAATGATTTTCAAATGACCTTTTCTGGCATGTTCATATGGCTATTAATGTGGGTTGATGTTTTGTGCAAATGCACAAAGAGCCTGTCTACATAGCCTACCTGCAGCTGCGCTTTAAGCTTGTTAGCTGATACAGATGATCTGAGGAAAGTTTGATTTTTCTCTAACAGCCTCAAATTGTTTCTGCTTTCTCTTTTTGTGATCACAAAGCCAAACACGGATGTGAAAAAACCCAGTTTCTTCTGAAAAATTATTCATGAGCAGCTTTGCTAATGTTTAACTAATTTTTGGAAGACAAACTGAGTCCAACTGATCAAAAGGTCTCCCCAAAACAGTATAGCTAACAGGTGATTGTTTTTAAAAATTGCCTTTCTAAAAATGATTGGTGGGTAGAATTCCTTAAAGGCTGTACCTTGTCCTGGAAGATATTTTGGAAAATAGGATGCTAAAGTGATACATTTCCTTTGTTCAAAGGAGGGTATAGATTATGGAAATAGCAATCATCTTATACATTTGTGTTCCAGAAACATTGAGAAGCCGTGCCCGAATTCAAGCTCTGTAGGACCAAATGCTATACTGACATGCACAGTAAGAGAGAGCCTTTGTTCCAAGGGCCTGCAATCTAAAGAGAAACCATAGGCAAATTCTAGCCCCTGTTTCTACCACAGCTGCTTAACTGGTTTTCATAGTGTCTCGTGAGTGCCCATTTGGCATGAGGGAGATGCACCGGCATCAATTAAAGGCATTTCCCATCTCAAAGAGGAAATAACACCTAGTCTCCAGTTAGTAAACAGCTCAAAAAATGAATTAAACCAGATGTTGCTGAGCTCTTGGTATTGACACACATGGTAGTGCAGCCTTTAAAGTGTCCCTCCTGTGGCCCCTCTAGTTATATTAAGATCTTATTTCCATCCTATAAACATTTAGGAGAATGATTAAGCAACAGTACCCCATTCATATCCCATGTTATGCAGAGAAAAGTTCATGGCTGCATTGTTTCTTGAGTGAAAGTGTGCTGGGTGAGTAATGTAATATCACGTATTTGTTATTCCATTAACTGTTACTAAACAGACTTACAGGACAGAAGTACCTGGAAGTGTTTAATGTTTAATATTTGTGCATTATTATTGTTTGGCTTGTTTTCTCCCTGTGGTAAAAAACTATTTCTCCTTCACCTTAGCCATTCTACTGGATAGTCCCATTAACCTTAGTGGAACTACTATAACTATTACTTTTGTTCTGATTTTATTCCCATCATCTGCTATTTTCAGCTCATGATTTGGAATGAAGAGATTGATGCTGAAGCACTAATTCTCCATTTGGCATCAAATACCAAGCACAGGCATGAGAATAAATTCGTTTGTAGAATAGCTTGGTATTTACTGGACAATACAGCACAAATTAATGGGGAATTTCATTCAGGATAAAAAAATGGGTGTGTCTTTTCTAAAAGACTGTTTTGTGTGGGTGTGGGATTGTTACTCTTCTTGAGGGCAGGCGAAGGCAGAGAGATGGGTTATACACTTGTAACTGAGGGCAGTGAGACAGTGGAGTCTAATAAGGAGTTAGAGTTCAAGGCTGTATCCAACTGCATTGTGGACTGGGGTAGTATGCTGCCCTGTGGCTATGCCTTTGCTGTATAACCCAAAGAATATGCGGTGTGTTGGGTAATACCTCTGTTAGGTAATACTATTGAAAGACGGAGGTACTGCTTTTGGCCTCTCCCCYAAGAAGTCAATGCCTGTAAGTGATAAATTGTCAGCAGCGGGGGTGTTAGATTGTCAGGGTGTGGAAAGGAGCCACGGGTTTTACAAGCAAGAACAGCAAACCTATGGAATGGCTTACATCACATTCTATAGATGTGATGGATTCTCTAAATCAAGGCTGATATTTGTATTGTATACTGCCATGCAAACATAAGCTGATGGGACTCTGTGCTAGAATTGAGGGCAACTACCTGCTCAGCTGCAAGTAGTAGAAAAAACATTTCTCTCTGTCTATTTGGGTTTCCTGCGCTAAGTCTGGAGGACTCTGAGCCATACCTGTGCCTCTTTGTGTTTTGCCTTTCTTAGTGACAGACAATGAGATGTTGCTAGTTAACTCTTTGAGATGTCTCTTACATTTTTATTTCCTTTTGACAACAGAGCCACAGGGTTCCCACTGAATTTCTTGGAGATGGAAATAGTTTGCTCTAGTGAAGTCTTCAGTCATAAGTGTTCTGCATTTGGCCTCCTGTATATCAGTGTCACAAGATAAAGCTGCTCTGGGAACATGGAAAAAAGTGTTAAATTTTCTGATTTGGCCACTCATACATAACCATATCACAGTATTATGCTTGTCATATGCTATCTGTGTTTTGGATTAATTGTGTATTTATAAAAGCTACAAATAGAAAAAGGAGGGTCAGCATGACAGTACCTTGCACAGTACCTTTCATTTTAAATTTTGGTTTGTTGAATTTGACAAGGTGTTCGTGCCTTTGATTTAGATTGTGCAGCAAATGGAATTTACTGGGGTAGATTTCTCAGATGGAGCAGTGTTTTTTATCATATAACATTTCAGAGGAATGGCTGGAGGAAAGTTGAGACAGTTTTCTTTGATGGGAACAATATTGGAAAACAGTAAGATCTGTCCGGAGTAAAAACAAAAATCTACATGCCTTACTTTACTGCTGCCATAGTTCTCTAGGAAATGAGATGCATGTTCCTGAATGTTTTGTATTTAGATCTCTGATTTACTTGAGCTTGCAGAGCTGTGGAAGTAGATTGTTTGGTTCCCCCCCCCCCCCAAGTGTGGCTGCTGTTCGTGTTTTATTGTTTGATGGGTTTGTTGTCTGTGTGGGGTTCTGTATGTGTGCATGTATTGATATGTGCCTATCTACATTTATATGTTCCCAGTTGAAGTGTGTAGATAGTTAGATTGCTGACTGGCAGATGCAGTCAGGTGCTTCATTCCCTGACAGCAGTTTCATTCTCAAATAACACTCTGCAAAACTTTATCTGCAGATACTATCAGCTACTCAAGAATGGACTCAAAGAGCAAAGGCAGGATGCAGTTCCATTTAAATTGGCAAGCGCAGTTTTGGGCAGCCGGACAGCTCCCTTTTGACCACACAACTGAAGAGGATAAAAAATTTGAATTATCCCCAAAGTTACTAGCACTGGCTGCATGCTCCATGATACAGAGAGAAAAACATCAGTGCTTGCCCTGAGGAGTTTACAGTCTAGATTACAAAGTCCGATTGTGTAATATTTTATACTATATGCTGTATTAGCTTGAGCTCAGAATTTTCTCTTGAGCCAATTTGTACAGATTCATACCTGTTCTCTGTTAATTTACACTAATTAATAGTCACACAGTACTTGAGAAAGGAACACATGAGAAAGGACACTGAACACATTCAGTTCTTGAGCTCTGACTCTGGAGGACAGAAACATAATGTTTCTGAAATAGAACGCTGTTCAAGAAAATGCATATATACACTTTGGTTTCTGAACTGGCCCTTTTAAGTTTTGCAGCTGGAAGAGAATAAGATTCTCAACACATTAACCTTGGAAGTATAGTCATGAATAATGGATCTGAGGATAGGATTTGGCACTAAACACTAACCATGGTTCTAATGATTTTATAGAATGCTATAGAACCAACTCAACCTTTTTAAAATTAGGGAAAAGAGGTACATTAAAGTAATGTTCTTCTGTCTGCAAGACCTAAATCACATAAATTCTGAGATCCATTCTTCCAGCTGTAAAGCACAGAGGAAAATATTTCCTTTCTCCCATCATCTGTCTGTAAGCTTTCACTTTGATGGCAAACATTTGGGGTAAATGCTGCTGCTTACTGTGTTTGCACAGTGCTTAGTGCACTGCTGCTCCAGTTTCAATTAGGGACTTCTGAAAATGTAATACTGCACAAAGATGCCAGGCAAATGTACTGCTACATTCTGCTACAGTAGTGCAGTAAGCAAATTGCTTTTAAAAGCACAACGATTTATAATTTCACCAAGTGGTAGTTCTAATAGTAATGACAGACAGTTCAGCACTAACCCATGGCAGTGTATATTCAGCACGGCAACAATATACTTTCTGATACTTTGAATTATGATACACGCGGTGGCCCCTGAGTTACGTATGGAATAGCTGCAGTGCTAGCTGATGGGCTATTTTGTACCTTGGATGCAGAGTTTTTATGATGGCCAATACTCTGAAACTCGTTCAGGCAATAAATTTACTTGCCTTTGAGTTTACAAGGCAATAAACAGTTGAGGCCTTTGACCTCAACATTTACCAAATACATTTGCAGCAGTTGTGTTTATTGACAACTATTTATAGGGAAGTATTTTATACTGAATTTCACATGTGAAAGAGAACAGTTTAATTTTGCAGCTCTTATTCTTCTTTCTGATTTCCATCTCTACTCCCTGTCTGTTTGATTTACTTTAACAGCTGAAGTTGCAGGTTAATGCTGCAAAATACTCAGTTATTGACAAAACAATTAATTTAAACCTTTGTGCCAGATTTTTAGAACTTTCTTCATTTTTATTTTGGAGGACTGAGATGAAGATATACATATGCTACATTTTGCAAGGCATCGTATAAGTCTCATTTTACATTCTCTTATTAATCTTAATAGGCATTTAGTAACTTGAAAACATTCCCTTTATTAGAACATGAAGTGAAAAACTTGAAAACAACAAAAATAATAATACTTTAAGCTCCTTTTCCCTGATTTGTAGGAAGCTGGGGTTCTCACTATTTTCTGGTGGGTGATTAGCATCACGGACGTTAAGGCTTCTCTACAGATCCAGGACATCTAGCGACTGACTAGTGTTTGCTGTGTACTCATCAAGACTAAGAACTCTGTCCTGCTCTGCAAAAATCTCTGCAGTTGAGGATTCCCTCCCGTTTAGGCATGTGTGGGATGGAGGCAATCAGCCGGGTTTGTTCATAACAGTAAGTGTCAGACCAGCTGAAATTTTAACCAGCATAAACTCACATAGTCCTGAACCTCCTCTAATTTATACCATGGGTTAAATGAGAGACTGTCAGGCCCTGAGATTACTGGCAAGCAGAAAGGTAGCAGTGCTTTCATCCGTTCCTGCAACTGTCAGCTGAGCTCATACTAGGTGCACCTGAGTAACTGTTCCCAAAACAATCCCTGCTTTTGGAGTTGACGCTTTTAAAATTGCATTGGCCCTGATCCAGCAAAATACTTGAGTTAATGTTTAATTTCAGGCATGAAGCATGGGACTTCAGTGTGACTGCTCGTAAGCTTAAAGATAAGCACATGCTCAAGTTCCTTGTTGGAAAACGGCCAGCATACTTTTTATCTTGCAGCATCATGCCTGTAAGATACTAATTTCAATCTGTTGAACTCTGATTGCTTGAGTTCTTCTAGAAAAATAATTTCAGATGCTGTGGAATTATGGTCATTCATTTCTAAATAGCTCACCAGATTCTTGCCCCATGTAAGCTGCTTCATGCCAATTTGCAGCGGTAGAGGATATGCTGCAGAGTTTTTATCAGGAATTCTTTATGCCTTTTTGTAATTGGACTTCTTTCCTTTTTGCTGAGGTATTTATCATTAGTATCTACAGGCCAAGTGTAGCAACATTCTGAAATCTATTAGAAAAATCATATTTAACCAGATGGTCAGAGTCTCACGTGGGTTACACCAAATTAGTTTAGAAAGTAGTGTCCTATGCTTCAATAAATCACTATAAATGGGTCCACAGTAGATTGTCATCCAGTGTTGATTTTCATTCATGTGACAAAGAAAATGGGCTTATCCTCTAGAGTGGGTCTGTTCACACAGGAAGATGTTCATATACATGATGTTTTATGTATTTGGTGTGTTGTATGTTTAAACGAGTAAGAAAAATACTTCATCAGTGCAGCTTCAGCTTGCTTTGTTATTATGTTTATGGCCCATATCCCAGATTCACACACTAGAGATCTGTGGAAATAATACAAAATGGCACTGACTCACGCTGAGGTGGTGGCAAACTGGAGTTCTGGGGCAGGACACCACTTTCTTGGCACCTCTGTTGTCTGCTTAATGAGGTGGCAGTGACGCTGGGCTGGAATTAAGGTCCTCTGATATGAAGGTGTGGGGGAAAGCCCGTTGCTTTGTTTGGTTGGGTTTTGGATGAGTACCAGAACCCTCTGAAGGAAATCCTGTATAGGGATGCCTAGAAGGCTGCCTCAGTATGGGTGTTTGGCTGAGTTTGCTGTAAAGCATAGAGGGGATATGGGCCCATCAGTCTGTAGGGATGAATGCGTGCAGCTTCATTAGAGCTAAATATGAGTCAAAGAAGAAAAACGACATGGAGGAGGACAAGTGGGGAGGGACATCGCATTAGCAGCCTGACCGTATGACACTGTAAAAAGCAACTCCAGATCTGTCAGCACAACTGTGTGTGGAGCAAGCCAAGAAGCCAGATGCTGCTCCTGCTGCTGAAAGACTATTTTCCACAGTTCAATGTTGGGGCCTTGCGATGTAAATCCCTGCCCCATGTGTGGCCATGGGTGTGGGACCTTATTCCTGGCTAAAGTAGTGAATGCGGAAGAAAGGGAGGAATCTTGTGCTTACTTGGGATGATTTATAAACTAAAACTAAATTAATTGGATTGCATACTCAATTTAAAAGGCAGCGTGGGGGGAAAGGTACTTTGTAACATTTACTGATTTATATATTTAGGTAGCAGCATCTGCCTTCACTATCAGTGTGTCTCTCAGCTGTAGTCCTCCCCACAAATGCACATTTCTAAGAAAGCATAAGAAATAAATATATTAATTTTAAAAAGGAATTGTTGAGCTAATGAGAAGCATACTTAAAATCACTGCTTTATCTGCTTCGTCTTCCTTTGCATTTAAAATAGTCTTCCTATGTTCGTTTGCATGCATCCATTGTAAAGGATTAAGCCTTCACATGGCACACATCCTGGGTGGAGGAGTCATGCTCAAGAATAGCCTTTGGAGGCCAGTGGACAGAAATCCCCACTAATAAAGCCACAGAGCCTTAAGGAATTATAACAACCTTCATATACCCTCCTGGCCCACTGGCTCCCCTGCAGGATCGCTCTCGGCACTGCTGTGAAAGGAGTCACAAAGGTGCTGTTCTTTGTGGCTCATGAGGATTTACTTGAAAAAGCAACAATAAGGAAACTGGGCTGTTAAAAGAAAAAGGTGCATCAAAGAGTAGCCATTGGTCATAAATTTGCTGTTGACTCTTTTTTGGTAAAACATGTAGACTTTTTGTTTTGTATGTAGAAAATATCTACTTTCATGGAAATTTTTGACTAAATCCCAAAAGACATATTTTATGCTGAAAATCTATTTTTTGTATCATTAGGGGGGTTATTGATTGAAAGTCATTATTTTCTACTGGAAATTTGTCAGAAATGACTACCTTTCCTTGACATTTTCAGGAAGGGGAAAAGCACTAACCATTTTGCCAGTAGCTTTAATAAGCTTCTAATATTTTCATGGCGTATTCAGTACTTTCTGACTTTTATATTTTCACTGCAACCCAGAAATTTGGGGTGGGAGGGAAGAACTAGGTACTCAAAAAGAGCTGGAAGAGGAMAAAAAAAAAAAAAGCTCTATCGTGGGGTTTCCTTTGTGAAGCTTCCTAGCTAAATGGAGTTGAATCCCAGCTGCCAGGAAGTGGTTGTCAGATCTCGTTGGTGCTCCACAGAAATTTTACAGCTGGAAGGTGCCCAAAGCAAAGTACCGAGTACCCTGCCTCCTTTATGGGCACTGCCTACAGTTAATACGATCATCATCATCATGCCAGCCTGTTAACAGCACCCTTGTGTTATGGGTGACAGTGCTTTACACTGATATTCCCTTCTCTTTTCCAGGTCAACTAGGCACCATTATGGACTTAACCTCTTAGAAGACAATGGAGCCCAGGTTTTGTTAACTATATACTATAATCTCAAGTTAAACCAAACATTGTCCCATCAATTCAAACCATCTCATATTTGTGTCCTTTTATTTGCTTGATATCAATTTCTCAAGTGTATAATGAGTCCTGCCACATGATCAGACCTGAGTTTATCTCCAGCGATGTTTTGATTAATTTAGGGTGCTAAAATGGGAAAGGAAATTTATATGGGCCAAAAAAATTAAACGTGAAAGGAAACAAAGACTGCTGAGGTCTTGGAATCACCACCCTGTGATTAGACTATTTTGCCTTCTTTATTTTTTTTAATAAAAGTTCTGCAGAGACAAAAGGCTGAAGGTGAAAACTATCAGTGAATTTCCTCAGTTTTCTCTGTGAAAACCAGAGGAGACAGACTGTTGGTATCACAAGACACATATTATTTAATATGGCTCTTAAAGCCTCAGCTCCAGGAGTCACTGCAAGGTCTAATGTACCTTAGCCTACTTGTCCATATTATTTACCCTTAAATTCAAGAAACCTCACTCCTAAATTTTTATTGGTTTAAATTTGAATTGATATCCCCAGAAGAACCCAAATGCTTTAAGTACATATTGCACTGATATCTGTTCCAACTTTTTAACTGTTTTTAATTAGTAGCACTCCGTTCATTCTAATAGAAATGCATTCTTGAAAAAAGATAGTGTTTAAATCAAACACACACACACACACACACCCCTCCCCCCCTCCAAAACCCACCAACAAATCAAAGGTTTGTCCATTCTCATCATCAGCCCAGGCAGGCCAGTTTTTTTCTCTCAACAGACTGAGAAAAGGTGAACTTAATAGGACGCATGGGAGGCGAACAGATTCAGATTCTGGTGGGCCAAAGTGCAGGGAAATGAACTGAAAAACCAAGGACACCCATAAAGAATAGTCTGGTGGGTCCCTCCCTATTTATTTTGAGGAAAATTTAGCTCAAGCATACTGTGGTCATAACCCTACTAAGTATAATCTGACATGCATTCTATGGAGTTATTCCAATTGACCTCAGCCAAGGGTCTGCCCAAAGACACTAATTTGAGAAAGATATGTAACATGGTATGATTTTCAGGATTATGCTCCAGATGAGGTAGACTGAAGGTCTTGCTTGTCTTTTCCAATGTATTAATTTTGTACCAATGTGACTCCATTAACTTCAGAAAGCACCCACTGCTTTTTTACTATATGAACATAGTGTTACTGTTTAAAGTAAGAAGGCATGTCTAGCTGGCATTGTTTCCCATTGTGTGGTTTGGGAAGCTGTAGGACTTGGCCCTAGGGTCATACAGGGTGCTGTGCTGAAAGAGACTCTCCTAGAAGTAAACCACATTCCTCCGCCGCAAAGTAGCGCAGTAGCGTATTCTCTACAATTTAACCTGATGCCTGAGATGCATCACGTGGCACGTTGTGGGCTTTCCATGAAGCTCAGCTTTTGCATAGTGGCACAGAAGTGCTGCCAGTATGCACTATACTGAGCTTTGCTCTTAGCGGTAACAGCATTTCTCTCTGTTAAGTTACTCTGTATCAGTAGGCAAACAGTTCTTCTTCTCATCTTTTAATTCTGGTATTGTTAAAAATACCTGGAAGACATCTATGTTGTACTTGTCAGTGATTCTAGCATTATGTTACATTAATTACATGCAAAGTAATTAACACTATCTATGGTGTTATCTGGAGCTTTACATTATAACACTGTGTTACCAGTTGGTTTTATCATTGTCACTCTTCAGCTATTTGGAAGGAATAGCTAAACCCAGCTGCATTATGAAACTAGAGAAAGATACATTTTTGTTTTTGCTAAAATTAAAAATATTTTTTAAATTATGCTTTGGACAAACACTTGAAATCTGATGTGCAAGTTGTTCTGATATTGGAGGGAGATCTCTTGGCATCCCTATAAAATTTTTCCCAAATCTGGCCAAGCTGTATGGCTCTCAAAAGGTTTTAGTTCACAGATGTTTAGTAGAGGCTTGTTAGATTTTGACAGCTAAGTTCTTTGAAGTTTCCATCTGAACTGAACAAATTCAGTTTTCTCATAATTCCTTTTCTTTGCTGCTAGTGCTGTCTCTGAAGTGTATAGGCAGGACAAATAAAAGGAAGAAGCACCTGATGGGAATTTCAATGGAGAAAATGGGAGGGAAGTAGAAAGTAGTGGTAGCAGGAAGTAGAAAATGATCTGAGCAGAGGCTACTAATTCTGTTCTCACATATCTGTTGTGATGACAAACTTTTTACCCTATATGAAGCACTTAGACGCTATGCCAATAGGACCATAGCAATGCCTATGAGGAAATGAATAATTCTGTTTTAAATGCAGAGTTTAAAGGCCATGTATAAGATAAAGCCTGGGGCTACATGTTGAATGGAAGAATAGAAAGAAGTATTGAATAACTGCTTGTTTTCTGAATGAGCGAGCATTTCTACAGACAGCTATCTCCTTGACAACCCTAATTCTTTCCTCAAGGCATCCCATACCTCACAATGAATGAGGCAGTGGTTTGGTCGAAAAAAATTGTGCATGATCGCGTAACGAAAACCTGTATCATGAAGTGCGCTCAGAAAAGTGCTGAATGAAGTTTGTACAGGCAACCTTAATTTTGGCATTTCCTAACTTTTGAATTCTTGGCATTGCATTGTCAATGTTATTTTAACATAGTTTTTGGATGTCATAAGTAAAAGTGATGCCTTCGAAGCCTGTATTTCATCCTCAGCTCCAGTGAAGCATTCCTAATCTTTATCCGAATGAGCCTAAAGGGGCTTGTTTGTCAGACTTAGAGTCAGTGACAAATTGTTCACAGCAGCGTTTTACAAAACAAACCTCATGCCAAGTTTACAAATGATCTTCCAAGAATGCACGTTTTGCATCTTGCCCCTGCAGCTATGTGAAAAGCCACTTGCACACTCAGAAGACATTTGCCTGCAGAGCTCAGGAGGTAAGATGTACAGTAACTTAGCTGGGATGTCCATGTGGATTTGAGTGGCTTTCTTCTGGAGACTGCATTTGCATTTAATACCTGAAATATGATGAAAGACCACATCCCATTTCCCTTGTAGTAAAAGTGACCAGTCCCTTTGTCGGTTCAGTGGGAACACTAATGAGGGTCCTCGTTCAGAGAAGCTTGCCATCTGTAAAGCAGTTAAGCATATTCTTATCGTTCTTATATCATTAAGGGCATACTTAACCCCACCAACTTAATGAAGAACATACATCTTTAAAGGTAATCACATACTTCAGTGCTCTGTTGAAAAGGGATTGATTTAAACCTGATACAACTCTGTAACTCATCCTGTTGACCAAGTACCCATTCAAATTCCTTGCTTAACTAAAGGGCGGATTTACACCTTCTAGACATTGCTTTGAGCAGCAGCAATGTGGAGCTGTACTGCTTCTCACAGAATCGTAGTAGCAAAATAGGGCTGAAAGACACCTGGAGAGGTTCTTGATTGCAAGGGTGCTCAGCCTGTGATCCATAGGCTGCATATTGCTCACTCAGAGAATTAAACCAGTTTGCAACCTGCTCCTTCTTTTCAGGTAGCAGATCAGGAGCACGTTAAGGGTGGACTGTTGGCTTCAGGAGTTGTTTGGGTGATGGAAACTCTATGATCATAACTCCTGTTTTCCTTGTGGGGTTCCTGGACTTGCATTCCATGAGGTGCATGGTGCCAGAAGTGGGCTCCTGTGAAGAATATCAGCGAAGTGTAGGCTACCACCTCTGGAGCAGTTCATCTGGCTTGCAGTCTGCGTCCTCCTGATTCTCCCTCTGAAAAGAAGGCGGCAACTGGGAACAGGCTGTTCAAACTGATCAAGCAGCACATCCATGACTTTTTGTTTTTTCCAAGGGTAAGCTGGGACGCTTAGAGGCTTTCTTGCACGCATGGAAAACTGAGAGACCCCAGGAAGTGCTGTTCCTACTATTTGGGCACCCCAGATCTTGTCAGGTGGTAGGGGAAGGACAGGAAAAAATGGTCCCTCCAGCCAGAATGTCTGAATGCTACTCACCTAGTTTGTTTCCTTGCCAAAATGGGACCGACTATACCTACATTTTTCCTGGAAGTTTTGTGTTTATATAAGTTTTTTTCTGTAATTTTAAAATAATTATTGCTTTTTTTTTTAATAGTGTCTCAGAACAAAGGTATGAAATTTTCCTCCTGTCTATAATGGTTGCTGGCGTATTGTGTTAAGGGCAGCAAACATAGGATTACTGTGTATGTTCTAAGTATCACAATGCAGAGACACATTTGGCCAACAGACTGTGAAACCTCATGGGAAGTGGCACAAGGGTTTTCCAAACCTCAGAATTATATATTGAAAATAATTGTCTGGAAGGTAATAGTCCCCCAGAATGGACTAATAGCCTGTCGGGTTTCATGTTTCCTTAAGTCACTTTTGAATTCATAAAATGTTCTGAAATACTCCCATTCAAATTTGGTTCTCCAAAAGGTCGGCTCATGGGATGAAGCTTTTCACTCCAAGGTTTTACCTGAGGCTGGCTTCTGTTTGCCTTTCTCATTTGGATAGCCTGAGTGAATCAGGTGAGCAGACTTTCATTGCAGGAGTCAGTTTGTATTTACTCTGTCAGCAGAAACTCGGTGAAAACCCTGGTGAGGGTGTTGGTAGTATAAGTGTCCAGCTGCTAAAATACAGATGTTGTACAGCTAAACTGGATTGATCCAGAATGGTATTTCACTGGCAAGGTTTAGCATTCTTAATGCAAAGTGAACCCTCACAGTAGGGCCTCTTATACTGTAGGTTTTGTACTTTAATGAGGTAGATATTTAATCAATTTTAGGGTATACTGGTATCTGCGTTTTGCATATGTTTCAAATAACAATGAAATTTATACACAGATGAAGTAATTGAAGCATAGCCTGATTTCAGAAGGGCGCACAGTCCTTACTGCAGTGTAATTCGAAGAGATTGGGGATCAATCAAAGTGTTTTAAAATTAAGAGTTTTCTGCAGCTGGGACACTCCCAAGTTGAGCTACTTTGGTTTCAGTTTATAGCTCAACTTTTTTCCCCAAGTCAAATGGCTTATTGTACCCAGGATTTTTTAACTGTCACATCTGAAAATGAAAAGTATCTTTAAAAACCTGATATTCTGTAGAGATCTAAACCTGCATTGAGCTGTGTGACCCAAACATACCCTGAACTTTAATGGCAAGAAGTTTAAAATTTAAATCCAGGTCCACATTTCACATGAGTTCCTATCCTTCTATGTCAGAATTTGAATGCAATATTCAGCTAAAATACCTTGGAATTTGCCTTTACTTAACTGCTCTCACACGAGTTACAGCTCTGGCAATTATTTATTGCCTCTACGCATGATATTAGCTATTGTTCAGCAAATAACCCTTATCCTTATGGTGGTCCATACCACACCATTTGGTTTATATCTCTGTCTGCAAACTCTGGAGTATYTGAAATTCAGATATGGATTGTTGGGCTAGAACCATTACCAGATTTTCACAATGTTGCTTTACAAATCCTCTTCCTTTTGTAGTGAGCATATTTTCAAACTTTCTCTGCTAGGAGTGTGTTATTAAGTTATTCCCTGAGGTCCAGTTTCTGATACGTTTTCTTGCAGTAACACCATGTTTTGGGGGGAGTTCCCCATGGAATAGGAGCTGTTCATTCTGGGGATAAAAGAAGCAGACTTCGGCCATCAAGATCCGATCCAATACCCRCTGAGTACAGTGGAGGTCTTTCATTGCTTAGCAGGGCTTTGTATGTGGTTGAAGAATAGACAATCAAGTCATCAGGAGTAAGATCTAAGACAAATTGCATTTATCTGTAGTTAAACAGTTTGTTTAACTGTAGCTCAGAATGATGTAGATTGTTTCTGCGCTGGATTCTGAATTTTATAGTTGACAGTTAACTTAGAATCTTTCTACTAACAAAGAGCCTCATCTGGCTGAATGATGAGTCTTAAATGCATTGCTCTAATATTCATAGGTGGGTTTCATGAAAAAATTCCAGTAGTCCAATATAGACCAATACTCCAATATAATTTCAGACTCATTTTATTGCTTTTATTAATAGGTACATATAAAGGATATTTTGTTTATAGCTAAAAGAAAAAGGCAGTAAAAGCATCTTTGTGGAAACAGTAAGCAAAATAAAATGCCAGAAGTGGATGGAATGTAGAACACCATGTTAAGTAATAAGCAACAATTACTTACATGGGAGTCATTACAGGATCGGGTCCTGCAGTATAGATTCTATAACAGACATATACAAATAAAACTATATTGAAAGAATTACATTGAACAGGAAAGCATAGTTTAGTTTTAATGATATTTTCAATAATTTGGAACAAAACACTTAAAACATTTCAGTGGATTTTTTGCTAGTTTTTACATGGTTTTCTATTAAAATTTTCTTTCCCATTTGAAATAAGTTACTTAGCATCCTTCCTATTAATTCAAACTGTTGTTAAGCAGTGTTTCATTAGGAAAGTCTTAAAATAAGCTATGTGCCATATTTTTCAGAATACCATCTCTTTTGGAGTACACTGCTGAATGGAGTCTTGTTAGACATAGGAYGCACATTTTCAAAATTCCTTCAAAAAGAGTTTATTTTAGGATGATGTGTGCACTTTGGAAAGAAATTCTCATACATAGATCTTGATTAGAATCATAGAATAGTTTGGGTTGGAAGGGACCTTTGAAGGTCATCTAGTCCAACCCCCCTGCCATGGGCGGGGACATCTTCAGCTAGATCAGGTTGCTCAGAGCCTCGTCCAACCTGACCTTGAATGTTTCCAGGGATGGGGCATCCACCACCTCTCCAGGCAACCCGTGCCGGTGTTTCACCACCCTCAGCGTAAAAAAATTCTTCCTTATATCTAGTCTAAATCTGCCCTCTTTTAGTTTAAAGCCATTCCCCCTTGTCCTGTCGCAACAAGCCCTGCTAAAAAGTTTGAGGCCATCTTTTCTATAAGCCCCCTTTAAATACTGATAGGCTGCAGTAAGGTCTCCCCGAAGCCTTCTCTTCTCCAGGCTGAACAACCTCAACTCTGTCAGCCTTTCTTCATAGGAGAGTAAGAATAAATATCAGGTTCTGTAATGGGACATAGCAGCTGGCAGCTAGTGTGGCACTCTGTGCTTATCACTATTTCTTTCTTTCCCTAGAGTTGTTACTTATTTAGTTTTTCTCCCTCACCTGCTTCTTATGCAGACCATCAGTGGGAGTTCACAGCTACCATACAGGTTACACCGCAGAACAGGTGCAAGCCAGGCTGGCGGTGGGGTGAGTGGCTTTGCACCACGCTTCTATTCCCTCCCTTCTGACTGCCCGGTGAGTGGTGTATTTAGAGCTGTGGTGGTTCTGCACCCTCTCCTGTCTGCTCAGAATAGACGGATTTTTTTTTTTGAGCCCTCTGTGCTGCTGGAATAGCACAAAGGGTCTAGCATAAGGGATGGAATGGGGGCCACTCCTCTCTGGATACATTCACAAAACCTTCCAGTTCCTGATGCACTGGTGGCTGTAGTTTAGAAGTACTTGCAATGAGCAAAATTAGAATTTTAGAATACTATTTACAGGGTAAATTAAATTAGTTAAGTAGGGAAAAACTCCGAACAAACCCACAACAAATTATTTAGCAAAATAAATATTTTGAAAAGTGATCTAAATGGTCCCTTTTTGTGCAGCATTAATGCAGTTATGTGGTGAACATGAAAACAAATTACAAAGTCCATTCAACTTTAAAAAGGAAAAGAGAAAAAATTTTGCTCGTGTGAAATATCTGACAGCAGCTACCTATCACATACATGAGGAAGACAAAGGTTAGGAATGCAGCGTGCTTTAGAACAGAAGATTCTCTGTGTTTTGTCTTTTATATCAATAAACGAAAATAGAATTTTGTGGTTAGAATATGGCTTTAAGTGCATAGATAAAAGCCCAAGTAAATACTAGCACTCCTCCATTCCTGAGGGAAGTTGGTGGCCTGCCCATATAATTTGCTGATAAAGTCCCATCTGTTAAAACAAAGTACTGCAGCACCAGTAATAAATTTCAGGCAAAGACCATGAGAGGTTATTTTTGCATGACAGTCTTTGCTGAGCTTTATTTTAAACCAGAAAAAGTATTTGAAACTGAAGTAAAGATTATAATATTGGCTTTAAGTTAGCTTTACACTTTTACAGGGCAAATGAGAAATCCTGCTCCACTTTATTTCACTGGTAAACAGTGTCGCATGATAAACTGTTAGGAGAATAAAGTCATAAGGAAAACTCTGCTTCACAAATGACATACGTAGAAAAACAGCAGATGTCTGATGAAGTAAAGAACCGACTTATTGCCAAGTCTTTGGAAAACAAAATTAATTTCCTTTCGTCTTTGATAATGATGATGTAATGTAGTTAATAGGAAGAGCCTGCCATGGTCATGGAGTTATTAAAGAAGAAATGTTAGACATGCAGCAGGTCAGAAATATGGGTTTACTTACCAGTGCCATTTCCATGAGAGTATTTATAGATGTGGAGGAAAAAGAAAAACGATAGTGGTGTAGAATGTTGCTTTTTGTCTTATTTGAAGCATAAGAAACGTGTAATGAAATAAAACTTGTGAATGTCCTCTTAATGAGTTCAGAATTCTGGTTGTTCAGTGCAAAGAAAAGTCTTTTTGGTAGGCAACTTTTTTCTGTTGAGGTCTTACTTCGAGGGAAATAAAATCTTTTTCTAGAGTGAAATTAAAAAATAAATAATTTGCCTTCTCTTTTTCCCCTGATGAGGGTTAAGCCAAGTGAGGATAGTGGGTGAATGGACATGGCCGTGGCTGTTTTACTGGGTAGAAAATATCTCAACAACAATCAGAAGAAAAAGAGAGCGTGTTTTTCCTAATTTTCAAGCACTTAATTTTGCTCCTTTGATTTTAACAAAATGGTGTAGTGAGTAGATGTAATGATATATTTATTTGCAATATCTTCTTTGGTCACTAGATGTCCCTGCATGCTGTTGGAGTAACTGGCAGGGTGTGGTTCCTGGTAAACAAAAAAGGTAAAACTAAAACTAAAGCTGTGCAGATTCCTTGAGGGTATGTAGGAAGCTGTCCGGTTTAAGGATCCTGTTTGTGATCTTTGTGCGCACTTAAATGGTGGGGGAGGTAGTGCTGGAATGTACTGTACTTTTACCATAGATACAGAATGAAGTAGATTTGTTCATGGAAACTTTTGAGGAGATACTTACTGGAATGGTTGAAGTAGTCAGACGTGGTTTGGCAAAGCATTGGTGACTCAGTCTCCTCCCCGGTGATAAATACTACAAGTATATAGAGGTGGTATTTAAAATTGGAGTTTCATTGCTGAGACATAAGGATAATTGCGATATACATACATACATATATATACA
The DNA here is from genome assembly GCA_035582835.1 of Phoebastria nigripes. Classification (NCBI taxonomy): domain Eukaryota; kingdom Metazoa; phylum Chordata; class Aves; order Procellariiformes; family Diomedeidae; genus Phoebastria; species Phoebastria nigripes. Next base: position 2,770,711 of record JAYKAV010001445.1, on the reverse strand, counting down.
CACACGTGTGTGTGTACATGTATATATATGAGAGAGATCCCCCAGCCCTGCAGTCATTGTAACTAATGTTGGTTTTAGCAATGTCCATGATAACAATCTTGACAGTGAAGTTTTATATTATACAGCAGGTTTTATATTATGTGGCAAGGCTGGGAGTAGTACCTAATTAACCAGAAACCTAATGTTGACCTGTCATGTAGAAGATTTGCATCTATTTCTAAAATTTTTCCCTTTGAGTACAAAATGCACATATTTTGATAAATCTGACCGCTAAATTCTACCCTGGTGTGAATAGACAAAATGGTGTTGCCATCACTGGAGTCTTGTTCTCATGCAGGTTGTAGAATTGGGTTTTGTCTTTCTAGTAACTACCTGCTTGCTACATATGGAAGCCAGGACTCACTTTCTGGAAGGTCAGCTTTGAGGAGAGCTGGGACAGATATGCTATCATCTAAGCGATTTCACTTGTCCAGACAGCCATTGGGCTTTCTGAACAGCATTATGTGTCTTAACTTTATAGATGGTTTTTCTCCACCATTAAAGATTTTGACAGTTGAATGCAAATCACAAATATAGAAAGCAGAGCAAAACACTGCAGAAGTGATTGTGGTTTCCAATTAACAAGTGAAAAATAGTGCCAGAATTTAGTGTAAAATACCAAACGTAACTCTCAAGAGAAAAAGAACATGTGACTGAAACAGTTACCTTCAGCTGAAATGTATGCATGGGGACTACTAAACTGCTTTTATTGTTACAATTTTATTTTTTGCATGTATGGCTAAAAGTTTATGGACATTTACTTTAGCGTTAGACTGCCCTATTCCCTATTTGACTTGCCACAGGTTGTTATAAAAATAAAATTATTTTGGGTTTTTTGAATACCTACAAAATTGTTATGGTTATTAAAACACACACAAGCTGATAGACTGCATATTTATTAAGATTGGATATTCAGCCCTTTAGAGCCCACCTGCCAATTAATATTTCACTCCAAAAGAATCAGCTAAAGTTCAACAAATTAATTTTTCAGTGGGTTGCTCATGCAGAGGTGAGACCTGCTAGTATGCCATCAAAATGTTGAGAGCAATCTTAGTTTGCTTCACTAAACTGGGTTTCAGGAGTGAATTGTGTTGATGTGGCAGACTCAAGCAAGGACCTTGTCCTGGAAAGCTACTTTTCTGCCTGTGGAATCTCTGAACTCTTTAGGAAATGAAAATTTGAAGGTTCTCTGTCATGTACCTGATGAGTCCAAACCTCTCTGTCACCCCACCTCCCCTCCCACAAATACTGTACTGTGGGTAAAAGAATTCAAAAGAATAATTTCTATTTTGTGGTATTTGTTTAGATTAGGGGAATCATGGCTATCCAGCTGGAACAATGGCTCATAAAATAAAACTGATCCTTTGAAATTCTTGCATTTAGTGCATGTTTGTTCTAATTTCAGCTGGATAACTAACTTTTTCTTATTGTGCTAATGGGCTGTTATGCATATGTGGAAGCCATTTGCTGCATGCCCTAGATGGAAACAGACTCATATTTCAGCTCTGAATATTTAACACTTAATAAGGTAGCCACCTGCTTTTAAAGTTATTCCAACATATTTGAATGGCCTTTACTGCTCATTGTGAATACCAGGATTATTTTTGATCTCCTGTAATGAAACAAATAACCAAACCAATTTAAGCACTAAATAAAAAAAATTCTAGCCCCTCTATTTTTCAGAAATTCAAACAACTTTATAATAGCACCTTATAAATCACTTAGAAGGAGTTCCGTAACTTTAAAAGCCAGGCCTGCATATAGTGAATATTTGTTCTTCTCAACATGACACGGTGAAACCACTGAGTGCATAGCAGGGTGAGGGCAGGTGCTGAGCTCTGATCACCACCCAGCACTGCCTGTTCTCTTCAACCCTGACCAAAGCTGTCTGGAGCATTCCTGTTGAAACCTCAAACCAGGAGAAACGATTCTGTGCATCTGTTCCACTTTGCCCCCAAATTTGGTCATGGCTTATGAACCTGCATCTGGGGAGTATGAAGTACAAGCCAGAAATTGGCAGGGAGGTATTGCAAATGTGGCTTGAAGCCATGTACTTACTCCTCACTTTGGAGCTGGCTGCTCAGGACTTCAAACAGCTTGAGAAGTCGTCTAATTTACAAGGGTTGGCATTGCTGCAGGGACAGAATTAGGACTGTGTGGTGGTTTGTGTGGGGGAAGTGTTACCTTAATTCAGCATTTGCTGTTTCTCCAGTTTTTGCTAAACAGCAAACGATTTTGATGATGAGTATACAGGACAAGAACATGATTAATACCATAATGTCAAGCTCCAAGATGCCAACCTTTTCCATGCAGTGCCAGCAGGCTGGGGACTGCTGAGTTAAGTTTTCCCTCTGGGAATAGCCACCCTATTGCCATTCCCCAGTGCAGTCAGCTTGCCAGGTTAGCACTCTGTTGTCTGCTTAACTGCATCACTTCTGGTGCTTATCTGCAAAAAAAAAAAAAAAAAACCAAACCACTTCTTTCCAGTTTCAAAGCATGGTAGTTTTGAATTCGTGTAAATGAGGGGAGAGAAGTTGATGGAGGGACGGTTCCCTTTGGTTTGTTGTTTATTGGGACTGCTGAGTTAAGTTTTCCCTCTGGGAATAGCCACCCTATTGCCATTCCCCAGTGCAGTCAGCTTGCCAGGTTAGCACTCTGTTGTCTGCTNTGCAGTGCCAGCAGGCTGGGGACTGCTGAGTTAAGTTTTCCCTCTGGGAATAGCCACCCTATTGCCATTCCCCAGTGCAGTCAGCTTGCCAGGTTTAGCATCTGTTGTCTGCTTAACTGCATCACTTCTGGTGCTTATCTTGCAAAAAAAAAAAAAAAAAACCAAACCACTTCTTTCCAGTTTCAAAGCATGGTAGTGCATTGATTGTGTAAATGAGGGGAGAGAAGTTGATGGAGGGACGGTTCCCTTTGGTTTGTTGTTTATTGGGTGGGTTGAGCTGTGCGTTGTTCCTATGGAAAGAAAGATTTAGGATGTGCTTGGACAGAAAGGTGGAAATGCTTGTGGCAGCCTTGGCTACAGCAGAAAATGTTCTACTGCCTGGCAGCTCTATTTCCAAAGCAATGATCTTCGTTTTAATGTCAGCCATTGCAGTATCCATGAGAAGGGAACTCTGGAGGGGGTAGTGTTCTTTTTTTAGACCATTTCTCTTTGGGCCATTTGGTCTCATGAAAATAAGGGTGAGGACTTAAGAGAGTATTTTATGGTTAGCCAGTGTAATAGCAAGGAAGCAATCTGCCTGCAGTTACTGTGGGTAGGAAGGTGTGCTGCAGCCTTTGGTACCAGCTAGAGTTTCTTGGTGCCGACACTCAGAGTCCCAATGGACCGTAGTGCCATAGCCAGATGGGAACTGAGGAAGGCATTTATCCCTGAGGCCAGGTCATCACATGGATGTAATGCAGACTTTTGGCTTGTCAGAGATGGTAGAAAGCATTTCTCACAGATGTTGCTGTATGAGAGCACAGTATCAATAAGGAGTCAAGAAAGCTTCCAGAACATGGATTCTCTTGATAATCTGTGATCATGTGTCCTCACTCTGAGGGAACCGCAGTGCTCCTTGGAGCATTTCCCTCTGCCCACAAGCCTAACCTCTGTCCTGCTGAGTCTTAGCTTCAGCCAGCTCCTGCTCTTCCACGTGCTAATCTTGGCGAGACACTGGGACAACTGAATGTCTGTTGTATTATCCTGGGTTGTAAACAACAGACAAAGTTATGTGTCATCTACAAGCACTCTAATCCAAACAGTGGCGTGAGCGCCTGTGCACCGTTGGGAGGATTTTTGTAGTGTGTTAGGCATGCTAGGGGGACAAAGGATGGTCAGCGTGCCAAATATCTCTAGCATAGACAAGGCTGAGACACGTGTGTTGGACAAAAGCAGAGCAATAGTGGCAGAAGTACTTAGTAAAGCAGCTTGAGTCATTTCAGCCACTAGTAGTTTTCTTTCTTTCGATGCAGATAAGTAAAGAGAATAATGTTTTTTAAGAGAATGGTTCCCCTTTGAGGGAGCTGGTAAATGTCAGAAGAGGCTGGTAGCAGGGAGGGACTGTCAGGAGTCGTTGACAATGTTAGCAGAAAAAGACTGTTTTGCTGCTTTGTGCCATTCTTTTGTTTAAACTTGCTCTTTTTGTATAAAACTCAAGATTTTTGGGAATTTTTTTTTTTTTTTTTTTTTTTGTGTTGTTGGAACTTGCTGTCTGCTTCTGGAGTGAACCAGGGCTTTTCTGAAGCAGATGAGTTATGTCAACTCATGGGTCATATTTAGCTCTTTTACCCTTAAAATGAAAAAGATTGAAATCTGTGTTTTGTACAGCAGACGTTACTAAAACAAGGAGAAAACTTGGTTCTTTTCCTGGGTTTTGGAAGAAATCTGGTGTGTAATATTTAGGAATTTATTTCAGCGCTGTGCCTTTCTTTAACCATCTGTAAAATGGGAATAATGATACTGGCTATGTTACGTCAGGTGTTTTAGGATGTATAGGACAAACGAGCCAGGGAATGAGTCAGAAGCCAATTGTATTGGAGTATCTTTCAAAACCCTGAATCTGACAAAATCCTAACTGTACGAGGATCTGTCATCCTCTTTCATTCCCAGTGTCAACCCCACGCAGAATAATTTGAAATTCTGTTTTCATTAGGAATACGTGCTTTGTTATAAACTAGCAACGTACTAGCAATGGGCTAAACACATCTTCACCAGTAAGAGCTTTTTTCTTGTAAGGGCAAAGAATGTACAGATTCTGTAGCATTAGCCATCACTTATTTTATTTTTAAACAACTCGTCCCTGTCTGTAATAGGGAACAAATTATCTTGAGCAGCACGACAGTTTACGTATTTTCAGTATATTCATCTTTCCAGAGAAGACATAGCTTGAGCTTTTAAAGCAAGAGCATACAATGTGTAGTTATAGTCTTTAATAGTCCTCGTGTGCCTCGTTTTCACACACCAGCATAAGTAGTTATTATCTCCCTCTTTCTTTTGTGAGTCACGCAGAAAGCTCAAAGCAAACCTTATGTTGGGCAGTGAAAGGTTTTTTGTGGGATCAGCAAGCAGTGGCTTGCTCTCCTGTTGATAGGGCACAGAGCAAAACAGGTGAACTGGTATTCAAGTGAACTACTTGCCTTTGCTTGGTGGCAGGATTCCTCACAAAATATATATCAAAAAAGCCATGATTAGAGTTGATTGAAGGGATGTGGTGCACCCAGAGACATACGTTGCATACATTATGCCTTGCTGCTTCCTCCTCTGTATTCTGTGAATGCTGTAGGAGAGAGCCCTAAGTGATGTGCTGCTAATGCTGTGTGTGCGTTGCRCAGGCTCTTGGTGCAGGAATGCTGACACAAACAAAAAGGAGATAACTTGGAAATTCTATTGCTCCGTTTATGTTATTATTGTAGTTAATGGTCTGTCAGCATTTCCATTATAAATCCCTATTTTCAGGGTTTTATAACTCAGCCGTAAAAATTCTCTCCAGGCTGAATTTGGCATGTGTGTTTTCAGCCTGAGAGCACATGTGTTGTTTTTTTTAACAAGTTTTTTTTTTTTAAAAAATAGAACTGCATTCACAATTTTTAAGATATAGAATTGCCAAAAAAAAAAAAAAGCCAACAAAAAATAGGTGATTGGTTACAGATGCTTTCTTTGCACTCATATAACTCAAAAATTGCTGAGTTATTTCAGCTGTAATTGTGGGTATGTGTAAGGTTAAAATGGTGGATTTAGTACTATTCCTTTCTTTATGGTGTTGGTATTTGACAAGCAAATAGAAAACAGACCCCGATACTGTATACACTCACGTATAAGCTGACCCGTGTGTAAACTGACCTCCCAAACTTGCCCCACGCTCCCCTCGTCTAGGCCAGATTGTTTCAATGTCAGCAAGGGTGGGGATGCAGGGAGTGGAGAATGGGGGACAGAATTTTAGATTTTGGTGAGTTTCTTTTTCTTTACTTCATTGCTTCCAATAGGCCTGTGCTGGTCTGCAGTCGCAGAATCCACATCAGCCAGGTGGTGTTGTTAATAAAAAGCTAGAATAGACACATGTTCCCACACATTCAGAGTCTCAGCTTTGTCCATCTTGTTTACAGAGGGACTGCCCTCTGTCTGAAATTCACTCCAGAGAAGTTTACACAAAGATGAGTGTAAACCACATGTTTTACACTGAAGCTTCTGAAAGGAAAAGAAACAAGGGGGAAGACCAAGAGAATTTGTCTGAATTCTTTGCAGTCTGCACACACAGAGTTTTCCTCCTAATCTTCCCACAATACCTGCAGTTCTCCATTTATGCTCATTCACCAGTGCTAGAAAAGAAAAGGGTGACCAGCATTCAGATAAAATTTTATTTCAGAATCTCACTTCCCCAAATTAGTTTGCTTCCAAATGAATTGATTACCTCAAGAACTGACTCTAAGAGCAGACTGCAATGAAGTCCATAGATTTTTTTTTTTTTTTCCACGTAGGGTGCTTTCTGCATAGCGTTTTATTGTGCATAAGAACAGAACATCGCATGTCTTCCCAAGAATGAACAGTTTCTTTCACACTAAGTGAAAGTGTGCAAGAAACTGTAACAATCCTATGCCATAGTGATTCCTGCCATTATTGTACTTTGGCATTGTATAAGCGCTGGTGTCTATAAAAGTGTGTAAAATTATGATTATGGAAAAGTATAATCTGAGTTGATTTTTTTGCATCTTATCAGATATATCTATTTGTAAGTATTCRATTCTTTAAATTTTTGCTATCCATATTGAATTTTTTCCATGATGTTTTTAACATCCTGTGATATATAACATCCCATCATATCTTAAACATTCCTTTACATCAGTATGAAAGGTCATGTACTTGGGCTGTTTTTCATTTCACGAACATCTGGGCTTATGAGATTAACAGAACAGTATACCATTGCCTTCTTTTTGGTCTCTTTTATTAATAACTTGTGAATAACACTTGTCTTCTACCATGTGGATTATACTTCTGTTGGGGCAATTTCCTCAATATAATAATGGCTGCTAGTTAACCCCTTACTCACAACTGCTGCTGTTACTAGCTCAAATGAATTTCTTTATATGTTCAAATATATAGTCCTGTATGTTTTCGTGGGGTGGGAGCAGTTCATTTGCCTAAACCTAGGCATCTAGCACCATTTTACATGTTGTAAGGTATCCCACCTGGTCTCCAGCTGTCGCTCTGGAGAAGGCATAGGTCTCCTGTAGGTCCTCTGTTGTATCTGCCAGTGCTGTGCAGATGTCTCTGATACTGTAAGGTATTTTCAGTGTCACTAGATGCCTATGTTTATGTTAGAAACTTATTTCTATATGTCATGAGAACAGTCAGGAATCGGGGTCCTCCCACAGTGCAATGGGAGGGCACATGATTTCTGCTTAGCAAAACCATGAAACAGGAGAGAGAGTCATTCAAAATGTGTGCCAGTAAAGGCTTTACCTGAGCGTGTGGTGTTTTTACATTCTGCATAGGCCACACAGATAACTTAGTTACAGCCACCCATATGGGACATGGAAGGTGATCTGAAATCATCTAAAAGGCCAAAAGTAGCTTTTCTGTGCATAGATACGTGATCGTTTTCAAGTTCTGGAGGAGCTAACATCAAATTTCTGTGTTGTTCCCTAGCAATGATGTAAAACTCTCATTGCTTGTTGTGTAAGGTGTGAGATAGCAGATTGTAAAGCTCTCGCTGCTGTGGGAGTGAATGATCTTCATCCAGAGATTTGTGCAGGTTGACAGCTGGGAAAGGAGAGAGAAAGAAAACATGGAGGATGGGTCTGAAAAAAGGTTGTTCAATAGGAGAAGGACTAGGGCAGTGCTACTGACTCCATGCCTTTGATAGCGTAACACAAGTACAAGGGACCTTGAAGAAGTTCCTGCTTCCCATCTATGGCTGGCAGAGTGTTTTCTGTTCCCTCCATAACCTACACAGCATACTTTTAGATAGTCTCTTTACATATGCCTTCTCATTGTCCTTCAGATCTTTTGCTATCATCACTATCCTCGTTTCCTCTGTGCAGCCATTTTCCCAGCTCTCGTGTTTACGAACAAATAAGCGTTTAGGTCTTAGAGTCCACAGGTATGTCCTAATTGGAGCATTTGTCTTACGGGAAAGGCACTTATTTTATGTCAGGCAATAACAACATTCAGTGGCCTCATCATTTATGGTCTGCATTTCCTCCTGCTTCAGTTCAGTCAGAACTGGGGCAAACTTGTAGAGGATGTATAGCAATTTTTTGCACAGAAAACTTATGTGGGGGAAAATGTCAATAATTACATCTGTCTTTTAATGGAGTTTAACTGTCAGAAGTGTGGAGGAGTTGGTTCTACACCTGCGGACAGAAACACACGAAACAGTTAGAGGACTACAGACTTGGAGATTAAAAGTCTCCATAGTAGGTCACCAATCTTTTAAGCCCTTATTTCTTCTCTTTTGTCTGTGTATTTATTGTGTGTTTTGTGTACTGTGTTGTATCTACCATAGCAATTTCATGGGTTTTGGCCACAAGATGGCATCTGATTTCATAATCTTCTTTTAAAATATCACTTTTTTTTCTGTCTTGATGGAGTAATGCCCAGTTTTCTTGCAGCAAATTATAACCTACTTTCCTTCTGCCTTAGGGAATGCCTTCAGGAGCAAATGCAGTATGATTTTCCATGGCATTCTTGGTTCCCGATAGTTGGAACCGCCAGCAGAGGTGATGGGCTCGGTGACACTTGCTGTGAATCCTCTGCTCTGTAAGCCCTATCATCCACCCTTCCAGGGTGTAACTGCTGCCCCTGTTATGATTGTTGCCTGGTAAATGAGAACTGACACAAAAGCTTCAGCTCATTTCTCTTGTGAAGTGATCCAAAGTCCCTTGAAGTTGTTAGAAAAACTCTCATTGGCGTAAAGGAAACTGGGCACCTGCTTACAGAAAAATATCCTACAATTTCTTAATTCTAACTAAGCTGCCTAAACTTATGGGTAATGTGTTTCCTTCTTCTTTCTGCTTCAGGGCATCTCCCATGTACATGTATTTGGGGAATGAGAAACAGTCAGGTTTGAAGGACAAGCAGGCAATCTAGCAGACTCTTCTCCTGGGTAGACAGAATTCTGCCTCTTGCAATTGCAGGAGAAATGGGTAACTGAGATTTATCAGGGGATCAGACCTACAGCAAACCGCAACAGTTGGTTCTTGGAAGCTTATAGAATGGGAGATGGAGTAAGGCTGGATCTTAATTTGCAAAGGGAGAACTAAATTATTCAAAAACTTTTCAAATGGGTTTGGCTTAACTGTGTGAAAACCAATGATTCAATGCGGCTAATCAGTATGTAGATAACATGCTATTTGGAAACTACTGAATGATGTGAAATAAGGCAAGTTACCTTTTTCTAAGTAACTTTAGCAAATAACATAATTGTGAATTTCTCCAGAGTATTTTATCACTGCGGACCTTCCAACAACTTAAGAAGGCAAAAAGTGAAAATGGAGTTGAAGAAGAGATTAGAGAGATTCATAGAGTTCTTTGGTGGCTTTTACATGTGATTGTTTGGTGCAACCCTGGCTCAGAAACTCCACGTCCCTTTGATTGCTGGAAGCTGGTGGAGTTCAGTCAGAAGAATTGTACTGTATTTGCCCTGCGTCTTATATTCCTCCTTCAATATCTGCTACTCTCTCCTTCCCCTCCCAAGGCTGAACTAGGTAGATTTTAGGTCTGATCTAGTGGGCAGTTTCTATGGTCTTTCTTGTGTGCTTAAATGCTGAGCTGTTTATCCTTAATCTTAATCGATGGCTATCATGCTATTTTAGTTTTTGGAAGCATGTGTGTCGAAACACTCTTCCATTCATAGTCATATAGACCATATCCTCTCCATTGGACAGCCACAGAAACCATTTCCTCTCTGTTTTGCAACAGATTATTGAAATAGTAACTGTAGCACCTGTGTCCTTGGCTCATCAAATGAAGCAATACTAGAAGGTGCCAAATGCACTTTAATTTTTTTAAATAACAATCCAGCAGGATTGTTCCAATCCAGCTGGAGAAAGAAGCCTCAGCAGCATCGCATAGCCAGGTGGCCTCTACAGCCCACCAGGAAGGGCTGTAGAGACTCTTTACAGATTAAAGACCACAGGGTAGGAACCTCTGTCAGCCAGGATGGGAGAGCACCTGGGGATTTCAGATATGGGTGGTACCGGCCAAGGAGGCAGGGACAAGCGCACAGTGAACGTGAGACTGTAGACACCAAATAGTTCAGCCTCCTTGTTACTGCTGAACTGATGGATCAAGAAAAAGGGGAGATTTACCTCTGCAGTCTGGTAACCCTGTAAGAAATGTAGATGAAATGGTAGATGGTCACAAAAAAGAGGCCAGCACCAGGCAAAGTGATAAAGGCTGAAGCAGTGAAAAGGATTTTTAAACAAGAAGTTCAGCAAAGAGTGGAACAATTAACCATGGTCTCTGTATTGATGTGTCTCATAGTTGGATTTTCTGATTGAAGCTTTTTCTGTGTTTGGGGCAGAGGTAAAAAGACTCTTTGCTCTGTGGTTTCCTGATGCCTGGTGAGGGCTGAGCTTGTCACACAGGGTTTTCCTCAGCGGTGGGATACACTGCTAAGCTCCCTCTCCTATAATGGAGGAGAGGTACCTGCTTTTAAAAAATTAAGTGTCTTTAATTTCTCTGAAGCCTCTACCTCTCAGCCCAGTCACATATGACTGAAATTGGCAAGTGGGGATGTTTGTGGAGGGAGGGGACAGACAAACAGAAACTGTATGATCAGAAAGCCGGGCTAAACCCTCTGTTTTTCAAATGATGTTTTAATACAAGCTCTGTTAACTTTACTAAGTGGCTCTTTCTGTAGATACTTACCCTAGCACCTCAGAGACTTGTCTTTATACCTATAACATTCCTGGGAAGCAAGGAAGGGTTGCTGTCTTATTTTTCACTTGAACAACTGGAATACAGAGAAATTTGGACTGAGATGACAAAACTATTTACGTGCATAATTTCTAGTAGTAACTTAAGGCTCTGTAAAAATAGTCCCCTGAAGGATCTGGATCCAAGCAGTTTGCCCAAGATCGTGTTGAAATTGTGTAGCAGAGCAGCGAGGCTTGACTTCCCTACACCCGGGTGCACTCTGGTCAACAGGCTGCCTTCCTCTGGATGGAGACAGATACTGCACTACACAGCAGGCTGAGCTGGGGAAGGAGGTTAGTGCCAACCTGCCTGCTACAGCTGCTAGCCACTGCCCTGCTGCCTGCCACAGCCACCCCAGCTGTACCAACAAGGGTGCTCATGTGAGTCCTGTTTCAGGCTAAAGGAGCAGGGCTAGTTTAAATGATGTAAATAGCAGGCCTTGGCTAATTTTGCGTGCGATACCGTGCTTCCATGAACAATTTTCCTAGGAAACTGACAGGGCTGAAGGCTGTCCCATTTTCCACAGGTATTGCTGGATCCAGGAGACAATGTTTGTAGAGTAAGTAACTTCGCACATTTCCATTCTGCCTGAGTCTCCCTTCAGCCCTCTGTGGTTGAGGAGTCAAGAAAAAGCTGCTGTTAGCAGAATTTGCTCTTGTGCTGAGACTTTGCTTGAGGAACTCAGTGGTATGTATTGGTGAAGCGTGCTTCAGGTAATTATTTGCCTCTTGGTGCACTTGACGGTACGAAAGCTCCTCTGTTCTATATGAATGTTAAAGACCACATTTTCAAACAGCATACAGCTAGTCTAGAGAATATTCCAGCTAACAATTTATTTTTGAAAAGTACTGATTCTCTTACCAAGAGGGACTGTCTTTGTTTGGTATGGAGAAGTTTCAAACTCTTCCGCTCCAGGTCTTAAGGAAAGAGATTACTGCAACAGTAAGGAGCTAAGGACAGCTATCCACCGACACCTCCACTTTTCACATCTGGTTAAGTGCATTATGACATTTTTGCTTTTACATATGAATCATTAGCTATTGGCTGTGGCCAGTAGGAAAGAGAGACAGCAATTTTCATATGCCTATCCATATTCTTATATAGAAAGGGGGTAATATTTTTCTAAAATATACTGTGTGAGTGCATCTGTTGCATCTCTCATCTAAGTACCTCCAAGTTCTCTGCAAATTGTAATCAAATCGGTTGTATGTTGCATGATGATACAATTAAAAGAATAAGGGGAAATGTGAGATCAACTTCTATTTCTTTTATGAATCCAGAGACAAGCACATATTCCTTTCCTGCTGAGCAATGAGAAGTTCCTGTTCTATTCTGATGCACTTGAAATGCAAAGTGGAACTACAGTTTATCCATACTCCTGTTTTTCTGCTAATGTGCTCAAAATGGGGTTTATTTGGCAAATATGCTTTCTTCAGCAGAACTGGAGTCTTCACCTAAACAGCCTTTCCCCATCTAAGCAGGATAGTAAGTGGAGGAGGAGGTTATTCCTCTATTAATCTCCTGCATGGCTCAGTAAAAGCCCTGGCAGTCTCTTGTGTGACTCTCCTGTGTCAAATGGGAAAAACTTTTATACCTTCTAGTTCTCACTTCTGTACTTCAGTCCCAACCCCAAATTTCCTTCTATCTCAGCTGCTGCCTTTGTTCTCTTTGATGTACCATTGTGTGATCCAGTGAGACTTGAGCTGCATATTTGTGCTTTGTTGTCTCACCTGCTCTCGTTTTGACAGCTCGAAATGGGCAAATGAGGCAGACAAGCAGCTTTCTGGAAAGGCTCAAACTTCCGAAACCTGCAGTGCTGCTCAGCAGTAGTACAGCGACTGCTGAGCTCCTTGGCAAGGCCACATTTCCCCAGGGTCTAAGTGACTGCCAGGGACTCTGAAGGTACGCTGAGAGAACTACGGCAATCCTGTTTGTCTGTCCAACAGGCTCGCTGTGACAGTGACACTTTCTGCCTCCAGCATGCTTCATGCCATCTCTCCTTGATCTGCAAGACCACCCCAAACAAGCTGCTGCAGAAACCTGTAGCATTTTTTGAAGGTTTTGTGAAGACAGAGCAAATCTTACTCCTTATRATAAGGAAAAGAGTCTTTTTGGGTGTTGGAGGGGAGTTTGATACATGGGATAAAACACTGCGTCTCAGTAACGTTAGTTATAAGTCTATTCAGGGGATGGGGATACTGGCTGGTTGGCACTATTTCTAGAAGGAGCATTTTCCACTAAGCCTGTGATTCCATAGCAGTTTAAGCCAAAATGAATTGGTGTGCTGTGGTCTAGTGCTACCCCTAACCTCTACTTGCACATTCCCACTCCCATCTCCTCCCCTCTCCTTTCTGTGCTGGCTCTAGCAAGCCTGTCGCTGTGGATGAGGCAGGGCTGCTCCCTGCATGCAGTGGGTTTTGCAGTGTGACAGGAAGGAATGGCAGAGGTGCTGTGTTTCTGTAACACACGAGAAGCTAAGTCACCACCTGGCCAAAAATTCTGGGAACTTGTGACCTGCCTTAATCAAATCCACATGTCCAAACAGGAAGCCGCTCAGTGCTGTTCTGCATTTACATGGGTAGTCTAGGATGGAGAGCAGGGAAGATACTGTTGAGTATTTTTCCTAGTTCTACCACTAATTTACACTCTTTCTGACCTTTGGCAAAGCAATTTAATTTGTTGATGTCCAAACTGTACAATGGGGCTATCAATACATTTGATCCCATAGGAAACCTGCATGGTGCCACTCTGTGTGGGCCAAGACATTTGAGATCCTTGGACAGAAAGTGCTCCACCTAACTGAATTGCTATAATTATGATTTTGTTAGTTACTTGTATGTTTGTAAATATGGGGCAAGAAGTCTGAGAAAATACCATAAATCAAGAACTCTGGAAAAACGTCAAAAAGAATATTTAATTCCTCTCACTCTGAAGTTTGTAAACCTTAGAGTCCATATTAGGAAAAAATATTTTTCTGCATTATGTCACTTTTCAGACTATGGCTAGTGCCATTTCTGTCCCCATGTAAAAAATATTGAGATCAAAATAAAAGATTGCTTATAATTATGTCCACCTTTATCTATTCTTTTCTTAAGCGAGGGGAAAAAAAGGATGTCACAGGGAACCCAGAGCATTAGCCTGTCTGAGCTCTGCTGCACAGAGCTAGTTCAAAACTGAAGATCCATGAGATTTGGTGTAGAAAATAAACTGATAAGAAGGGCCCAGGCCAAGCACCTCTGCTCATCCCAACTGTTGGAGTTTGTCAGGGACTAAACTGCAGACTTGGCTCTGTGACCCTCATGAGAAAAGTAGAAGAGGTTACCTGTAATGAAAACACTCAGAAAAATGGTATTGTTTCATATTTAAATGTTTATGTTCTTGCACATGTGCAGTCAGTGAGTTTCCATCGGCAGCACTGTTGGAAGCCTGCTTCCTCCTCCTGCATCTGGGGTGACAGTCTAGGAGTGAATGCGGGAGACCAGGTTGACAAAGAGCTGAGTATTATCCTGAGGATAAATGAGTTAACCCATCACTGCAAACACTGTGCTGGCGGATTTTAGTGCAATTAGCTCCACAAATACCAAGACATGCAGTCTGCAACCAGACTAAAAGGTCTCCTAAACAATTAGGGGACCACGGCCCCATGGACCCCTGTCATGCACATTAATGTCACTAGCCTTAGCAAAGGGTATGTGTGTGCTTTGATGCCAGGGGAATCCAGAGTTTGACGGCCCCATAAACTTCATACCATTTTTGGTCCCAACTCCCACGATTCAGTGGCATTTTATTTACTACACCTAATAACATTTAGTCAATAAACACGTACAGGTTGGAGAGAGGGTCTAGTGTGAGCTTAATTACCTCAACTCTTTGCCTTCTCTTTTGTTATGTACATCATGGATACTTGACAGCATTAACATTCCTGGAATTGTATCTGCCATCCTTTGTAAAAGGATTGAATACTACGCATTAGTTCGGGCTCGTGGGGCATTTGTGTCTCCAACAACAGCTTAATTATGGACATTGTTTACTAATCAGTATTAAATTGACAGACTATGAGGGCTAATCTGGAGATTAACACAATAGCTTGTTTTCATTTTGTTCTTCTAGCAGTTTATTGAATGCAAGATTTAAAACAAGACCCTTTTGTGAGCCTTACCTTCCACATCACAGCTTGTGTGAGTGTAAAGGTCTGTATATTTCCCTTCTGTAACTTAGAGTGTGAGCACAAACATTTTGCTTAATATATAAGAACAATCATAAAAAACCCATGTTGTATTGGATACTGCTGGATGTAAAAGCAATAAAGGGTGTCCTTTCTGTAGGATCAGCAGTTCACAAATCTTTAGGCTCATTTAAGCCTTCTGTTTGTTCTGTTTCACAAGCTACACAGAGTATCATCACTCAAACAAATACCAACAGACCCCAGGCCCCAAGTAGTAATTTGTGTAGTGAGAAGATCTGATGTCACTGTGTGCAAAGTTATTCAGTGAAAGCTGTGTGCACTTCTGGGACATCTGTTTTGCCCATACAAATTATTAAACTCCCTGATAGTTTTGATTTTCCTATGAAAGATTTCCATCGCTGGCCACAAAAGCTGCCCAGAAGCTGAATGTCTGTTCTGCATAGGCAGGTGCCCATCTGATTATGAGAAATATGAGGGTTTGTTTAGGGAAGAACACACATCATGTGAAAGAGTCTTATGCATGTTGTGTGTCTGTCCATCTTGCCTTACTGCAGCACTTGTGATTTACAGTAATGACAGTGATCTGGCATATCATGTTGCCAACATATTCACATCTGTATTCAACTCTGATTTTTCAGACTGCTGAAAATACCTTGGGTTTTGTAGTCTGGGAAACTTTGCTTATTGATGGATTACTTAGCTGATTAAGTATAAATGAATGAAAACTCACTTAGTAATAATGAGATAATCTTTTCCTATTCTCTTACTTTCTGAAAGAGTGATGTAGAGTAGGAGGAAGTGATGCTACACTGTACTTCACAGCAACAGTGATGGTGGGAGGGTGGATAAAACAACCAGAAACACGTGGAAAGGGCTGTTACTACACTCTGTCCCAGACATGGCAATTCTCATACGCAGGGTTTAATGACAGTGTGGCACTCCAAATTACGTTATGGAGCAGCAGTCATTTTACTTGTGGCAAGAAAAGATGGCAAACATTTCTGCACTGAAATGCCCAGCAGAGTGTCTCCAAAGTCAGTGCTCTTCTGGTCCATGCACTCCTCATGCTGGAAGTAATTAGTATAAAAACCCTAATCTTTTTTTGCATCCGAGCCACGTGGTATAATCCAGCCTTTCAGAAGGATAAGTCAGTATTTGTGAGCTCACTTGGATTTAATGTAAACAATAAAGGGCTAATTCAATAAAATGGCTTTGACCCATCAAAATCTACTTTCAGGAGCTGTACTGTAGGCTAGGATCCCACATGGTGTATTGTGCATGCAGAAATCTTCAAACCTGGCTGTTTGAGAATAGCTGACAATGCAGATGTACCAGCCCTAAGACGAGCCAGTTGTTAGAGATTTTGCACCTTGCTTTTTGGGCTCATATGCCTTCATTCTTAGAAAACTTTTTTGTCAAATGAGATATGACAGCTTTACTGATTTATTCACAGGTCTTAGAAAAAACAAAGGAAGAAAAGGAAAAGAAAAATAAACAGAAAGACAATTAGCTGGGACAAAAAAGTAACTGATTTTTTTCATTTTCTAATTTTTGTGTTTAAGATTATTCAGAGGAGTGTAGTTTTCAGAAAACTTTGAATATTTCTACTGATCTGTCTCCTGGAAAAAAAAAATCACAAGAATACTATTAAAAATTAAGGCATCCAAATGCATTTGTTGGCTTCTGAAAATTGAAGCTAGAGGTTTCCAAACATTTCGGCTCGCAGACTCTGAAAAGTCTCCCAGAGGAGGTGTAGACTCTTGCACAGTGAGTTTAAGACCATGGCAAATAGGCTGTCTTTTATTGTTATGCTGCTGACTCCTTAAAAATTGTCTGTTGATCACAGGTTTAAAGTCAGTGATGTAAATGATTGGTTATTGTAGCAAAGTCAAGTTTTACTTAAGAGCAGCTGCTCCTTGCTGCTTATTTACTCAAAGAGTTGTTCTTTTACACAGGAGCAGCAGGGTTTTATAAACGGATTCATATTTGCTTCATACATGTGAATGTACATCCATAAACCATGTATTTTAACTATTGTGCGCAAAGGTTAACAACTCTGGTTTCTTGATCTACCTTTTTGCAGTTGCTCATATTGAAGCCCTTTTTAAGCAACAGTCTTGAAAGGGTGAGCACTAGAATGTTTTCATGGGACTCCTGGGAAGCCGATAAAGTTTGCTAGTTGATCCAATAAAGCTAAGTCTGTTGCATCAGACCACATCAGTCAGATCAGTTTACACCCTGGCTTTTAAAGTGGGTCTTTGTTTATTTTCTTAAAGAAGTACCTGCTACCTGTACATAGGCTCTGAGGGCAGGAGGGACCACCCCACCGATCATCTATTTCCAACCCCTTGTTTCTGTAGGCCATACRGTGTTTTCTGGAAGCTGGATTAAAGCATTAAATTAGAACTGTATCTGGTCTTGCTTAAAGGCTAAGAAGAACAGTGTCAGCCAAATCCTGTACTAAGATGTTCCAATATTTAATAATACATGTTATAAGGAAATTACTTTTTATTTTAGAGTTGAATTCATCTGTCTCCACTCCATCCAGCCACAGGATTTTGCTATACTTTTGTTAGATCAAGAAGTTCCTGGTTGTCAGGTCTCTTCTCCATGTATTAAGCTCAACAGACTGAACTCCTTAAGCATCATACTATAAGCTTTCCTTTTCAATATCTGAATATTTTTTGTAGCCCTTCTTTGAATACTTGAGGAATATTCCAACCTCCTTCAAAGCATGGGCATCAGAACTAACCAGCTACTCTAACAGATGTCTCATCTGTATACAGAGGCCGTGTTGCATCTCTGCTTGCACTTCATAGACATCTTACGATCAAATGAACTATTTTTTTGCCACAGCGTCTCAGAGTTTTGTGTCTGTCCATTGCCCCTTGACTCCTTACTGCTTTCCGAGTCAATCTCCCATCCTGCTGGCAAAACCTACATGTTATGTTACAATATGTATTAAAATGGCCAAGTGATCTGTCCATGATAATACAGTTTTTCTTTCTATCCATTACACACAGGGGCTTGAAAGCGGGTTATCTCACACCTTGATGACAACTGAATAGACGTACGTTGCTGCTCACTTAGATGTTTGGAAGCATTCAGGCTTGTGTGTTTCTGTATGATCTCTGACAACCTAACAGGTAAGTGTCTTTGTGAAAAATCAAGTGCTCTCTGTTTTCTCCTTTCTTTACAGAAGGAGATGTAACCACTGATTTTAACATTCAGGTTAAAAGTGACTTATCCCCAAGTTTCAACCATATAATTATTTCTTCTTCACCTCCTTTTTACTACTTCTCCTGCTATTACAACACAGAGGTTTTTAAGCTTAGTCTCTCTCAAACCACAACATCTTAAAGTGCCTTTAGATATTGTCTTCCAGGTCTAGCTGTGCCAGTTTAAGATATTATTATCCTCAGCTATTCTTCACCACTAGAATGTAAAGATTCCTTCTTCCCCAGCTCTTCAAAAATCAGCCAGATTAAATCAGAGTGTGTGTCCACAACAGTTTTAGTCTCTCTAAACCAGAACTGCCTCAGCATCACACTCATCTCTGCTTTTCCTACTCCCTTCTTCCCACAAACTTTAGTAGTCATCAGACTGTGTAGTGAGGCAGCTTGGAGAAGGCAAAACCGTTGATAATTACTCACTTTTTCTTAGGGTTAAGATGCAATCACATTACGTTCCTTTTATAATTTAGGGAGAAATCTCTAGAGAGTAATTCAGACCACCTGAATTCTGATTTTCCTCCTCTCCTTTTAGGAATCTGAAGATAAAGTTATATGATACAGTTGAGCTGATCTAACATCTTGCCCTTCTGTTGAAAGAGGTAGTTCTGCTCCTCCCTACTTCCCGCTATACAGTCCTGCCACCCTTTCTCAGCAGCTAAATAGCTGTCTTGTGTAACTGCACCCTAAACCAGCTCACCATACAGGTAGATGAGCACCAGATGTGGCACAAGAGAGAGAAGGCAGAAGGGGGAACCAGCCTTTTCAGTGACAGTTTACTGTTAGATTGGCTTAGAGGTACCATTTGACCATGTCCTGAAATTGCTTGTCTGAACTGCTAATCTGACTGGTTCAGACTGATGTCTGCATTAGGAAATGGCTGATCTCTTGTTGGCTGAGCTGTGGTTTTGTAGCCTGCAGCAAAGGAGCACTGACATATTGTTAGGCTAGATAATGCCTAGAATCGCAGTGCTATTTGCTGATTGAACCCTTGTCCAATTACATACACATTGAGGCATTTCTATCATGATTATCCCATTTTCAACCTCCATTTGCACAGTTTGATAAGAGATTCTCAGCCTATCTTCCAGGAGGCTGTTAACCCTCTGTGTGAGACTAAAACCCTGTTCTCTGTAAAAGTCGTTCTACTGCTCAACAAAACCAGATTTCCCCTCCTTCACTGCTTGCTTAATGAGCTAAACTTTCACTTACTCTTGTTTTCCTTGCTTGGAAAGTTTTCTGAGAAGATAATTTAAAAACCCTTTTCTGCAGTCTGTCAAGAGCTCTGGGATGGTGCCTGGTGTAATGTCATGGATGTCAATGTCGATTGTAACCAAAGAAGTCCTTCCTGAACTTGGAATCTTCCACGTTCGTTGTAATAATATGTTGCCTTCATTCCTGGAAAACTACTAGCTTTTCTATTGTCTGTCTTTTGTCTCTTGCAGATTGTCTTAATCGGTTTCCTTCACAGAGTTCTCAGACAGGACTATCTATCGACTTTGGCAAGTTGAGGGTTGTGTCTTTGACCTCCGAAGTCTGTCTGGTTTGAGCCAGTGGCAATTCTCCATCAGTTCTTCAGCTTATTCTTGCAAGGCAGTCTCTTCATATGTCTGCAATGTCAGGTACAATTAAATACACCCAGGGGTAAAGATTTCAGGCTTCCTCCTTGCTGTGACATGTTTTCAGTCATCTTTTGTTTCCTTGTCTATGCTTTTTATGTGATTCCTCTGAGAGAGTGTGTGGGAGTCCCTGTGGAGCGATTTGGACCTGCCTATTGAGGAAAGATGTTTCTCTCAGCCACCAACTTTCTCCTCCACCTGAACTATTACCTTGTACTTCATAAAGGCAAAAATATGTCTCTTTCGAGGGAGAAACTGAAATTTGGCACATCCAGTGCAGTGGCATATAGCTGATGACCCTCTGTCCATCTGTGTTGCTGATGGGAAGCTGCACTACAAAGCAAAGCCTCAAGCTCAGCTCTAGGAATGTTCTCAGAAATTCCACTGCCAGCCACTTGCTTTTCACAGTTTGTATTCGCTCAGTACCATCCCCTTGTAAAGGGTTACAAAAAAGCTTAGGAATTCAAAGTCAGAACCTACAGCATATCCTTGATGCAACTACTCAAGAATCCTAAAAGCAATCACACAAACCCCAAAAGACCCTGAGGGTGGGCTTTACACAGTCTCCATATGTGATACTGAGGGCAGGGGCATCATAGAACTCAACCCACTGCCAGGTCAGACCAGGACTCCTTAATTGTGACTGTTTGCATGTATCGCTGTTCACCATTAGGAGTGAGGGGTTGATAACTTGGTTTCTAGTGGACAGGCCCATATGCCTTTGTTTCTTGCTTTTCTCAAAGCTGTATTTGTGCCCAGATGGAGTCAAACCTGTTTAAATTACTGCCAGTCATAGAGATGCAAATAGCCATCAGGCTTTTTATTGAACTTCCTTACCATAGCTCCACCCTGTGCTTCAACAAAGGAAGCGTTAAGAGAGGAAAGTAACTGGCCTGCGTTAATTAGAGACTTCTCTTCTGCTTTTCCCAGTGGCAGACTATCAGTTGGTAATTACAATGCATCAGTAACCCCCCACTTGCCTCTGATGCTGCTGCTTGGTGAGCTAATGAGGGAGAGAGGACGAGCTGTAGTAAAAGGCTATCCTGAGTGGTTTGAAGTTGTGTAGGGGAGCATTTACTTCACTCTAAAAATGGAGTTTGAACTGTAAGGTTGGGGTTTACAACAGTAATACTGGTACGTGCTCCTAGGACACTCTGTGAATTACCTTCTCTCGTGACTTGATATTAGATATGCTACTAATGCTACGTTTAACTAATACACATTGCAGCACATGCTTGTCTTTGCTTCGGAGCGGAAGGTCTGTTCCCATTCTTTTTTTGTGTGCAGATGACCCGCTCCACCTCATTAGCTCTGCAGTACTGGTTGGTGTGCTGGGAAGGATGATCCTGAAAGATCCACCCATCTGAAAGGGATGCAGAGCGGCAGCCCTGACAAGGCTGCCATCTCTGCTTCCTACATGGGAATCGATTCGATGAGGGTGGAGGAACACGCAGGGATGCAAAGGAGCAATAAGCTCCTGTCTCCCTTGTAGGCATTCAGTGAAATGAATAAGGATGTTCCAGCTCAGATTTTTTAAATCACATACATGCATATAATATTAAACCATATTCTATAATCAACAGTTCAGGTTCTGATTTGAGTTAAGTAGACCTCAGCTGGGGAGCTGACCTTACTGTCCCTACGACATTTGAAAATGCCAGCTGCTGAGTTATTTTAGGTGTTTTCTCAAGAACACAATGCACAGCTAGATCCTATGATCAGCCCCCTGAAAGAAGTATAAGTGAAGTGCTGTCTCCTTTAGTTTTGTAGAATTATAAATTTAAAAGACTTTTGATTCTTAAAAAAACTCCTCTGTAGCTGGATGAAAAAATACCCCTTTTCTAAAAGCTAATATAAATAATAATCTAACGGTCAACTAAAATACTACACTAACATTTTGTCAGAATTCTCTGATCTACCTCATCCCTCAAAAACTGATATTTGAATAAGGTGATGTTACAATTCAAAACACTTTAGTGAATTTTACCAGATACTGTGGTTTAAACATATATATCATATCTCTTCTGACACCAGTGAGATTTGAGTATGTCCTCAAAGGCACTACAATATTTTGCTGAACAGGGATGTTATAAAATGTGTTCTTAAATTAAAAACATTTGTAATTCTTAAAAACCTAAATCAGCTAAATGTCTTTGGTCAGTATCTGTTAGAGTTGATTTGGGCTCACTTGGTACCATTAGAAGGGAAAAATACACATTTGGTAGAGATCCAGAGCACCAAGTTTCAGGGTGAAGTGAACTTCTCTTGTGTGTAAAGCAGTTGTTAAAGTCTTAGAAAGAGAGATTTGTACTGGGAATGCTGTTGGCATAGTGATAACTATCAAACTGAATGGAGTCTTGGAAAGAACAACACTTGATAACAGCTGTGTTTGCATTAAACATTTTTAGAGTTCAGTTCAGAGCAGTTCTGCACCATATATGTAGAATTTTTATGCAGAATTTGCATACAGAAAGCATGGAATGCTCTTTACTGGGTAAATTATTTGCTTCTGCTATTTATTACACTCCCCCCCATCCCCTGGGCACACGTGGCTGCAAGGATTTGAGTTAGTAGAGAAAACAGGTGTGTCTGGTCAGAAGCACAAAAAACATGTATTCAAGGGAAAAGTAGGATTTTTGTTTCCAATGAGATGTATAATGCAGTCCTCCCTCTGGGTCCATCTAAACTGACCTTTTGGCAAGAATGAATTAAGGCATAGATACCATGGCCCATGTTTACCTCATCTAATGGAGATGCTTTAATTCTATCCTTATTAGGCAAAAGATTTAAGTACAGTCTTAAGTCAGGAACATTGTTGTGCTAGGCTTTCTCTCTCCTCTGAGAAAGAGAGGTTCCTCCAGATGGTACTTCAGGTCATCTATGCACTAAGCCATCTTCTCTCTCTTTAGAGAGACCAACAGGGAAGCTGCATGGTAAGACTGAACCAGTCCAACAGCTCGCTTCAGGTGA
Source organism: Phoebastria nigripes (assembly GCA_035582835.1). Classification (NCBI taxonomy): domain Eukaryota; kingdom Metazoa; phylum Chordata; class Aves; order Procellariiformes; family Diomedeidae; genus Phoebastria; species Phoebastria nigripes. Next base: position 2,747,764 of record JAYKAV010001445.1, on the reverse strand, counting down.
AAGGGGCAGTCTCACTCCTCTTCCTTGCCCTTCTTCCCAACTATGTGGATCGATTTCCTGTGTTGCAGCAGCTCTCCTGCTTGCCTGACTACATAGTAAAAGCTGAACCTACTCACCAATCTGGAAGAAAGCTACCCTTTTTCTTTGGTCAGGTGGAGCAAAAACTTTCCTGCAGGCTGAGTGAATTGTATCAGGGGTCAGGGGAGTGCCAGTGAGCACATAAAGAATACTGCGATGTGAAGGATTCTTCCCTTCCAGCAGAGCTTGCCTCAGAAGGTTGTCTGACTTCCTGTTTCCCAAAAGGCCAAGGATCACAGCACAATACTCCACAGCCTGCGAGTCTCACCTCATGTTATTCCTGGGTTTGGATTTGGAAATGGAAGAATTGCGGACCTTCAGCTTCTGTGGAGTTCTTCTGGCAGTGGTGTTTTTCCATGAACCTCAAAATAACTGAAGGTGAAGTTCCCAGAGCTGTGCAAGTCCCACCTGCCTCTCTGCTCCCAGGATAGCATAACCTGAATGTGTTGGAATTTGGCTGAAACACTGCAACTAGTATTCTTTTTCCTGCAAAAGGTACCTTCTGATTTTAATGACCAAAAGTGTTAAGTATCTGAATTTTACATGTCATGTGAAAGATAGCATCTCTGTCAGCAGCCGCCGTTAATACCATTTTGGGTCATCTACTCTGCAATGATTTAGAGAGTAGGATGCAGCTACTGGCTCAGCAGCATCACTTGTAGCAGCTTAGGTGTTCTTCAGAGGTTGCTGCCTGAAACACTGACCTGATCCCACCTGACCTGCATAGCTCATGAAATCTGATGGAATTTCTCAAAGGTACTATGATTAACTGATTTCACCTGTGTCTGTGGTAACTGTACCATTTTTCTTTCCTTATGAGGGAGAGGTACAATGAGTAATACCAATTCTTTTGGTATTTTTTCTTTTTTAATCACGGTTTAATTTTTGAGAGTCTTTGAGCCGGAGATTTTTTCCTTCTTCAGTCTTTCTGCAAAGAAAAAATATCTCAGCAGTAGATTTTCTTGTAGACCAGCAAGAAGAGTGAATGGTGGAAGTAGGAAGATACAGTTCTGCTATGGTTGTGCCACCTATGTAAAATCTATACCCAGGTTTTAACTCCTGGTCATTGCTTGTAGCTATCTTAGGTTTCTGGCTTCTGACTTGTGGTCCTTATAGCATTTAGCCTTCAGCAACTGAAAAGGCTGCCAATTCCCCACTGTCCACCAGCCACTCGGCTGCAGTCATGGCTACACAGCAGAAGCAGTAGCATGGGTGATGTGGCTTAGCTATCGCCATTGGCAGTCCAGTATAGGAAGAAGAGAGTATGAGTGAYGGAAACAACTGATGTGAAACAGTGAGGATGCAGGAGGGTTTCAGCAAAAAAATCAGCAAAAGGCACAGAAAATCCATGCAGAACTGTGGGAAGTTCTCTCTATGCCCAGTGTCACCACAGTCAGAAGAGCAGAAAACAAACAGTACCTGTCTTCTGAACCAGAATTTTGTCTTGAATAAACTGGTTTTGCTTGTTTTAAAACCAGTTCAACCCTTAAAATAATGTGAGACAAGTGGAAACCATCAGAAAACCGTGAACTAACATGCATGCTGGTTCTCCTGCAGGTAGTTGGTGAGGACAATGCCTGAATGTCCAGAGGTCCTTGTGTTGATTGTTCCTGTTCTTATCAACTGGAGATTCATCTTAATTCTTCAGTCTTCCTTCAATGCCACGTAGGGTTGGAGGTGGCGGTATGTACCACTAGGGGTCTAATGTCCCTAGAGTTGAGACATTCTGTGCTCCATATGGCTGAGCACTGGTATATAATCAGATTGCATTTGTGGAGCAAGAGTAAACTTATCTTCCATGTTCCTCCTTTGTATGCAACCTATAAAAGGTTTCATTGTTTCAAAAGAAATATTCTGGGCTAAGGGAGAGCTGTGCAGTTTTGGAAACATCTTTTTTATTTTTGTTCAGGCTAAGAACAGCATTCATCTCTTAAGGCTGCATTTCACTTCGAGGGAGGCAGCCTGTATTCCCATGGTTTGAAAGGGACAGTGTCTATGGGGTAGGACCTCACCACGCTCAGTGTCCCCTTGTGCTTTCCAAGCGCTTAGCATTCCTTACAAATTACAGTCTTTCGTGGTACAGAATACTGTGCTATTTTAACCAATTGGTGGGGTGGTGGTGCTGGGGGGAATATAATAGGCTGAGAAGTATTTCCTTTCTGTGCTAGATGGTTTGTTTAGGCTTCCATCCTGCAACAGAGTCTGAAGGCATGGACCCTTACAGGCCCGGTGGGACTCCCTGTGAATAGAAGAGGTCTCGTCTACTATCACATCCTTAAGTGTGGCTTCACGTGTAAAATCCACTGTCAGCTGTAGCATCTCCATATACTTAAAATGATCAAACAGTATAAAGGAAAGGAGCTATCAGATATAAATCCCAGAATACTGATAGGCAACTTAGTTACTGAGCAGTAGGCAGGTGCTAGTCTTCATTTCAGGTGGTAGAATAATTATTAAATCCCAGATCACTTGAATCCAATAGGAAATGTGAAAAGAACAAATAAGGAAGTAGCTTCTGAGATGAAAACCATTTAAGTTTACACTAGAGAGACAATAAGCAAATTATTGACTTCAAGAATCCCATTTTCAGGAGGCTGTGAAAAGTGTCAGAAGAAGGGTCCAGAGATCAAAAGGAGACAAAAATGTTAACAGATCTTCCTGAGAACAAGAATGTGGCAGCGGGAGACTTGTTAGAGCCATCTAGGGTGACAGCATGGAGGGGAGAGAGACGTGCATACTCTATAAGGTAATCTAAAGAAATTGGCCCTCCCTGCTTAAAGCAAAAAGAGCTGAGAGCTGGCAGTAAGCACCAGTAAGCCCTGGGGAACTGCTAAACAGCTGTATTGCATATATTGTTTTTAAGATTTGTTTTCTCAGAATAGTTTGGTTGTAAGATCTGCCCAGATTCTGTACATCTAGGCTTTTCACACTGACAGTGGTAGAAAACAAATAGCATCCTTGGAGCAAAGTATTTTTAGCTTGAACATGAGTCTGTGTACAAAAATAATCTGTGGATCAAATATTATTTTTCTAACTTAAAAAACTGATTATCTTCAACATCCAGTTTTTCAAAAATTCTCACAGTTTTGCCCACAATTCATGTATCCATCCATCTCCTTATCCACACAAATCCAGCATAAATCGTAAATTTAAGCATACACTCAGGTGAGTAACATTTGTTTAACACCTGGTGCAGTAAGGTGCAATAGGAAGGCAGTACATGGACTGATTTCAGGAATCTGTCAAGAATAAATGTTATTGGTAATAAATGCTGAATATGCAGCCAGCATATATGCAATAGAAAACAGCATTGCCTTTGTTTCTGCTGTTCTATTTATTTCATTCATTTTCATCCATACTAAGTCCTAACAAATATAGGATTTATTCTGAAGAAATCCCTACAGAGTTCTTTCCTTTTAGGGGAAGAGCAAGCTCCTCAGTCTTGGGGTAAGAACATATTAGAGGTAGGAGAAAGTAACTGGGGGAAAAGTAGGTGTTTCCCAAAGGTATGCTGATTTGGGAGTTGAAAGAGGGAAAGAATTTGCTGGAGTCTTGTGAGAAACAAACACCCCTTGGGATAATCCAAACTAATAAACCCTCTCTTTTACACTATTAAGAAACTTATTCCTACATTCTTAATGTACCACATTTCCTGATACTACTGATGTGGGTACTTTTTTCCTCAAATGTGTAATTTCTGTTACACTTACTATTCAATAAAATCTCATTTCTCCCCTTAAGATGCAAAGGAACACAAACAACAAGAAACAGTTCTGTATTTTGAAAGACTTGGAACTCCATTTTGTTGTAACCCAAGTAATTTAATAAAATAGTAAGTAAGGTTTTACCTCTGACTTCTGACAAGTTTCTTGGTGTAAAATGTCCATTTAACAGCTGTGCTACCAACATGAGCTCAAAACTCAAACCATCCGTGTGCTCTGAGCTATACCTCAGCAATGGCTCTAAATCACTTCCCACCCGTCTTCGGCTGACACACGTGCACTAGTACAGTCAAGTGCAAAGAGGTTGGAACTGCTTCCCCATGTTTGGGCACAGTGTGGGAGAGAGCCAGGATGCCAGAAGTTAGAGGATGTGCTAACCAAAGGTTAAAAAAACCTGTGGCTTGGGAGCATCTACTCATGGTTTGCAAAAGTCTGTGTAGTGAAGCTGTTTTCACCTGCTAAACTGCAGAGATAAATAACTTTCTAGTCATTATTCTGCAGATTCCCTTTCCTTGTCTCCAGGTATGAGTAGGAAGAGCAAAAGCTCATGTGAATACCAAGTGGAGAAGAGTAGCTGCTTTCTTCAAAGGTGTGTCCCACATCTGAAAAAAAGCTGAAAATCCCCACTGTAGTCCTAATATGCGAAGAGGAGGAAGGTGRCTGGGGGCAGGAGGAATGTTTATGCTAATGGGATCCCACCTCCTGAAGATGCTGCTCTTTTAAAGAAGGTCTGCTTCTCTGAAGAACTGTGGAGGTGGAGAAGGATTACTTTCTTTGCCATGGAAATCTGTAGGGCCCAGCCATATTACTCAGATAGTTGGCAAGAAAACATGCTCTTAAAGATCACTTCTGTTGAGCTTGATAGGAACTGTGTCACTGACTTCAGTGGGACCTGGATCAGGCCCTAATCTGGTAAAGAAATAACAGTGACATGACTGTTTTCCCTCCTGGCCCCCTGCTTTTGGCTATTCTGCCCACCACAGTGTTTATACTTTCTCAAGCTGGGCTGGTTTGATTGCAGCAGCACAGACAGACTGTGTATGCCTCTGACCCAGGGAGCTCTTACAGCAGAGAGAAAGCATTGTGCTGCAGCTTTTTGCTCAGGCAGCTCCTCCAATTATTAAGGGAATAGCCTCAAAGAATCTAAGGAATCRCAGATATTCTGGGGGAAAAAAATCTGTTGGCTGAAAGTGACTGTGTAGAAAAAGAAAAGAATGAACTAGCATCTTGATTCAACATGTCTGTTATATCAATCATTTACTCTGAGTGGGTAGCAAAGATATGATCTAATAGGTGCAGGATTCTTATTTCCTGTTAGAAGCTGAGCATACCTTTTGTGTGAAATCAGAATGTTTTTATTTTGGTGTATTCACCAAATATTTTTATCAGCTAATTTCAATGGTAATGTGGCAAAAAGCATATAGGTCGTTATGTTTCAGACTATATAAATCTCTTTAAGACCTTCTAGCTCTTTTATAAGGCTTTATATATTCTCCAAAACTTTCAAGCCTTGTGCTTTCTAGCGATGTGCTAATTTTCTCCCTGTGTTGCCCAAGCTCAGGTTCATACTTAGGTATGAGTCATTCTTTTCCTTTGAGAAAATGCTAGTGTGTGTACAGTTAATGATAGTGCAGTCATCCTCAGAGTTTACTTCTCTCACCTTCAAGAAAAAAAGATAAATTAGAATAAAATGTCAAGTGCCATCATCTGCTCTAGAAATCAGTGGTGTACTCACAGTGATAAGCAGCTGGATCAATATCCGCATTGATATTTAGGCATCTAACTGCCCATGGATTTCATTGGGAATTCAGACACTTAATTAGGATTTAGTTTGAATATCTCTGTGCACCTGGCTCAATGCCTGGTATGAAGTGTTAGCAGGATCAGCCCCCTCAGCTCATATGCTCAAATCTGCCATGATACTTCTGTAGGCAAGCCCATGTGCTCCCCAGTGACTTCAGTGGAGTCAGGAGAGCCTGGAGGCTGCTCCCGTGGAGCTCGTTTTAGAATCTGAGTCTAAGTTCTGTGATGAATGAGGAGCTTTCCATCTTTTTTTTTGTCTGTGTGGTGATTTCTTTGCCTCTAAGGTATCACAGAAGCAAAAGAAGTAATTAGAATAGGTTAGCAAAATACAAGGCACAAGCAAGTAATTGTTTCAGTAATCGACTTTAAAAGGCTGGTACACTGAGTTTCCTTCAAGGCTGGTTCCTTTCTCCTCCCTGGATTTAGAACCAGTTAGTGTTATCTGTAGGCAGCGCAGACAGTGTTAAGACAGTGTAAACGTTTCCACTGGGACAGATTTGGAGTGACTGGCCTTGCTCAGGAGGCAAAATTGTAGCTAATATATCCCAAGCAGGAACCAAATAGCTCTTAATGCCAAGCTAGCCTTGCATTGACCTTGCCAAGCCATGACCTTGCATCTGGTTGTATTACAAGACGTGTAAATAGACAAATGAGCTCCACCTACCAAATAGTTCAGATCAAACTGAAGAACTGACATATCCTTGTTGTTATTCTTTCCTTCACCCAGCTTTGTGTCATCTGCAAACTTTATCAGCAGCAATACTGTCTCTTCCTCTGAACTCTAGAATATTATTGAATGGCACTGTCCACAGTGAGATCCCTCTGCTACTACCTGTGCTATGCCTCCTGGAGCTCCCAGACTATGTTCTTTGCACCTTTGGACTCGATTTTCCATGTGGAGTGGTTTCTTGGCCATGTTCAAGCCATAGACTGGGTGCTGAATCAGTTTTTATAAAGTACTATTTTAAAATTGACATTTTGTGAAGTGTACTCTGCAGATTTTTTTATTTATTCTGTCAGCTCCACTACTAACTAAACAAATTGATAATCATGAAAACATTTTAAGCATTTTTAAGACTTGCATTCCATTTCATCAAGAGGATTGATACTATCTGGGTTGTGAGCCTTTGGCTTTATAACTGATTGCATCTCATCACAACCTTATAATAGTCTTATCTGGAATTGATGCTGTGTTGACCCTTTTGTACCCACAATTCCCTAGTTTTATAGAAATGTTGGTACATAAATTCTTTTCTGCAAATCCCCTGCTTTTGCAAGATTTCTTAAATAAAACCCATACAAGCTCAGAGCTCCTTGGACAACTCTTCAAAACTCCTAAGTGTAAATTATCTCATATCTGAATCCAGGCATAAGACAGTATGATAGTAAGTGCTATCAGGAACCCAGTGAGGGAGTGAGCACATGCACATACATCACGTAACAGTAGGCATTATACCCATAGAACGTGTTTGTGGGTTCAGCACTGAGATTCTGGGCTGAAATCATAGCCTGGCTATGTCCTCTCTAGGTTGTTCTGAGGGCTGTAACAAGCCCTGTGGTAATTGAAGGGGGATCAGGAAACTTCCTCCATGTGTAACAACCCTGCGTAATCTGCTGTTTTCTGCTCCACATCCAGAACCCAGAATGGCTCCAGCAGAAGATATTACAGCCTTGGCCTGCTTCTACCAGGCTTCCCTCCTTGTGTCATGGCTTGAAAAGGACTATGCTTAAGACTGATGATGTCCGCACCAAAGTGGAGCTTTCTTTAAATGCCTCCAAGGCTTGGAAACCAAAGATAGCCATAAGGTAAGAGGCCATAGATGAGAGAATTCTTTCCCGTATTTTCTTTGTACTTTGGCAGTGTTTACCAGCTCATCCTTTGTATTTTGAGACTTAGAAGAGAAGTTCAACTATTTTGCTGGTTAGTGCTTTCTGCAGACATTAAGAAACCAAACTGCAGATTAATCTCCAAACAGTTAATGTACATTTCTAGAGGAGATGACTGAGAGAAAGGTGCACTATCTTTATAAAGAAAAAAAGGAAAAGCCCACTCAACAATTACTTTTCAAGACAAACATTTAGGCAATTTGCCAGAAAAACGTAAAATGCTGTCCATCATCTGCAATGTGCATCTTGCTCTTGCAGCTTATCCCAGAGACTGCTTTCAAGCCTTTGAATAAAACCTAGAAAAAGTTGTATTTCAAGGAATAGCCCTGGAAAGCTTTGATTCATTGCTTGTGTTCAGGATTTGTGAGATGTACTATAATTGCATATGTTATTACTCTTGCAATATTTTGTATTACGTTACTGCATGTTTATAGACCAAAATTTTATAGACAGATAGAAAGCAGCCTGAGAAGGAGGGGAGACATAAATCAAGGTATAAAACTGCCCTAAATAATATTTTATGTTTCACTATATTGACCTGGAATTACAGGATAAAGACATTTTCCACTGGTGCACTGTTCTTTTCTTGCTTTCTCTGTGTGTCTGTTTCAGGCTTGTTGGAGTTCTTCATTAAATCCAGAATCTGTATCAAGTGAGCTGTAGTATGCTGCAGCACATAAAGGTTTCAAAGCAACAATTACTCTATTATTTCAGCAGAGATTACCTGTTTGAAATGAAACCCACACTGAATCCTTTCTGACCTGGTCCTTATTGTGATACTGATAACAAGCCACACTTTCCAGTCTTTATCTTACCTCCTACAGGGTAATCTTTTCTTCTGGAGCTTAATTCTGCTAATAGCACCCTTGACTGGTTGCCAGACAACAAACACAAGCAGGTGAAAAATGAATGGCTCCAGTCTGACCGCTGATAACTGCTAGAGACTTTTTATTCTCAGAATTCCCTCCAAAATATACAAGTTGACTGGTGGACAATCAATTACATTCCTTGTATGCTTCTCCCTCCTTCAGACTGGTTATTCTTTGAAAGAAATTGTGATGATCTTTTCTACAGTTTCAGATTCTTTTTTTTTYCCCTCCTCCAAACAACAGTAAATCGTAATTCCAGATGGTAGAAATTACTTTTAAATTAAACCAGTTAATACAGGGAACGTATGCTTATCTAATTCTCCTGTTTTAAGTGGTAACGATATGATGGAAATGGGTAAAACTGATGTGCAGTGAAGGTATGCAAAATAGTTTGAGATTGTAAAATGCTTTTTTCCCCCTTTTCTGATTTACTGTCCATGAAAATGAATTATAGACTCGTGAAGAAAACAGAAGTTTTTATTTGCTGAACTCAATAGGCTGCTTTCTGGGGACTTGAACTCTGCAAAGTGCTGAAAAAAAGATTACTGCATTCCACTGACAATTTTTCTGTTTGAACCAAATGGGAGGGATGACAGTATGCTGTGCTCTGCCTTTCTGCTTCCCAAAGAAAATCTCAGGACTGTTCATTGTTCCTCTGCTGTGTGCGGAAAAGTCAAGCCCTGAAGCACATGCTTAAAAACTTTGCTAAATTATGCATTTGAGCCTGGACTTAGCTTTAAACAGTTCCTCTTAAAACCAATGAGTGCAGAAGATCCTTAGCACCTTGGAGATTTGGACTGTATGTGAATCAAAGCCATTATCATAAGGAGGATGGTATAAATGGACCTCGCTTCACTGAAGTCAGTGAACATGCATTAATTTACACCAGCTGAAGATTTGGTGGGGACTCATTTGTTTTTTCCAAAGTGATTTTGCTTTTACCATTTGAGTATACGATTATAAGGTAACTAGTTAGTGCTGAGGGGGAATATGGTTGACTTTGCTGGAAAATATAAAAGTATCCACTGTTCCTTCAGGGAAATCATTTTAATAGATAACAGCATGTTGTACAATGTTTCATCAGTGATATTTAGATCTAAATTAGGAGCAGTTGTGAGATGGGTTGCCGATTTTCTTGTGATAAAAGGGAAATAGTTCAAGAAATATAGACCAGATGTTATCTTAATCCAATCCTCATGTACAAGAGCACACTATGAGACAGTAATAATAGTCCCTTCTACCTGTTTCTAATTTTCCTGCTCTGAAACACCCCCTGTGAAAAATAGATTAAACCAACACATCATTTATGAATCGGCACTAGGCGGGTTTGAGTTTGTATGGAATGCAGCATGCGTGGCACAGACCGGAGGGTGCAGCCACTAGATTTTGATACATGTTTAAAAATGCTCGTTTGACAGTAACGTTTAAGACAGCAGCTCTTAGTGATTTAAAAGGAGAGTAGCCAGTTTGGGTTTGAATCAGGCTTTTGGTTCAGCATATCCCTACACAGTTTCAAATTTGTCATCAGTATTTCTAGGCAGTATATGTTATACAATCCTCAGCAGGCCAAAAAAGAGGGGGTTGATCCTCAGCTGCTGTAAATCAACACTGATCCATTGATTTAGATGGAACTACACTGATTTGTACCATCTCATGGTCTGGACAAAGTGTATTAACTTTCCCCATGAAAATCCTTCACAACAAAAAGCTCCATTCACAGTCCTACTGGATAAGCAGTAACTAATGTGTCTCTGTTCTCGTAATAATGTTTAATACCTGCATCATTTCCTACTTGCTGGGGCAGTCGAAACATTACTCTTTGCTTTGACGTAAGAAGTTGAGTGCTGCGCATTTGTAACATTTGGGACAGCTTTTTCCATAACTCCCTGTCTGACCTAAAACATTTTGCTGGAATATTCATGTCTCTTGGCATCAATATGCCAAGRAGGCATTTGGGCAGCTGTCTAGCGACTCAGGAGACAAGACTTACTTTCCTTTGAGGAACACAGTCACATGAAAATACTTTATTCAGCAATATTCAGAACTGTAAGAACTACTGGGGTTTTTTTGTTCCCTGGAAATAGCAATAGCTGTGAGGATAGCAATAATACCAACAACAGTGTTAATGAGTGCTTTATCTAGAGTAGACACCTTCACGTTTTGGACTATTCCAGACTATTTTTCAAGCAGAGTAAAATCCTGTTTTCCAGATCGGATATTTTCATATTTCTATGAACAGAGGAAACAAGAGCAGGCGATGAGACAATTAATCTTCAGAGACTGCCCACACAGCTGGCTGTCTGCTGCAAGGGCTGCGCGAGGATGGAACTAAAGTTTTCCTTTTGAAACTAACTGCTTTGCTCTTCATTTATTTTTAAAATGAATGTATAGCATTGCAAATGGATTCACCCCTCTGTTGTTTTTTGTGGGTTTTTTGTTGTTGTTGTTGTTTTATTTATTTATTTATTTTCAACAGCTTTAAAGATAAATGGGCAAGCTTGTGTTGGAAAGAATGGCTCTGAAGGACCAAAAGAGGCTGTAGGCTCACACTGGAGAGCTGGAATCTCATGGATTCCCATAAAAGGTTCATAATCTGACAGTGCATCTATAAAGACTCATGGATGATGTATCAACTCATTAGGGAAAAAGTGTTCAGTATTTCTGTAGGAGAATATTTTTATTGTGTTTTAACCTGTTAATCCAACGGCTGTCATTTTATTTATATTGTGTCTGTACCTCAAGGCCCTACTTATCCTTTGGGGATCTAGTTTTGTTCGATTCTGTACAAATGCATGCACTGAAATTCTCTTGAGTCAGGCAGTGTAGTAAGATGAGACAGGTGGATCAACAGGAACAGGAGGGGATGGGAACATAAAGGAATGGCACAAGAAGATGCAAAAATAGAATCCAAGTTGTCACATGCCCCGGACTGCTCCATCAATGAGAAAGCTGTCATTTGGGATAAGAGTGCTTCAGAAATATAGATGGAAAACTTGATGGATTAAAGTAGTTAATGAGAGAATAAAATGAGAGGAAGAAAAATGCGGGGTGGTTGAAAATAGTTATAGGAGAGAGAATCCACCTGGCAGACAACCTGTTGATTTGGAAAGCTTGAAATGCTGCAGCAGCAGAGATGAATACACACATCTAATCAAAATGCAAAGTGCAGTTTAGAGATCTCAGTGCTAAAAGGCACCGGTGGTGGTGGTAGTGGGGTACGTAGGTTAATACTGAAAGCGTGTTATTAGTAATGACCAAAGACCTTTAGCCTCCTGTCCAAAATCCCTTTTTACTGTATAGAACGGGAAAGTAAACTCTATCATGTTGGGCTATTTAGTAAGCTATTAGTGCATTCATCTTTTCATCATTTGACAGGTGGAAGTAGTAGTCCAGCTTTTAGTTTTAATTATAAGGGATTCCAGATGTAGAATAGGACATAAATTAAAACCAGATCTACTCATATGTCTTTTCAAAGTAAGCCAACTTCAAGGTATCTGCTTTTCATTTCAAAATGTTATTAAAGCTATTACTAAGAAATTCATAGTCTTAGCATGCTCCAATAATTGACACCTTTAAAGTGACTAAACAGATTTAGAGTGTGCAGAAAAGTAAATTTGTCTTAGAGAATGACTCTAATCATCCATTTACATATAATGGACAAATCAGTGTTTGCGTTTTGAAAGGCTGGGTGAGCAGTCTGTCTAGATGGCTCTTTCTGACTACTCCTCCAGCCTAGCCTGACTGCTGGGTGTTAGGTTGTTTCCGTGATTATGCTACTATGCAGGTGAAGATAAAGAATTAAGGGCTGATCCAAAGCCAGTGAAAGTCAGTGGGAGTCTTTTGATGAGCTTTCCGTCATAGTCTCCTCCTCTCATGTTGACTTGAGCTATGTTACATTATGTTGGAAGTTGCATTTTTTTTTAAAGAAAATTAAATCCAGAACCATTTTTTTCCCAGTGATAGTGTTCTTAAACCCCTAACTGTGTAAAGAAACCTGCAGATTCCTTTCTAAAAAGCCTTTCTTTCCCCAATACCTATTTATCTAGTGATACGTTACAACCATGCAAATAACGCTGTACATCTGACTTCATAAAAAGTCTGAGGTTTCCAATAATTAGAATGATAGCTGGCAAGTCTGATAAATTAGAGAAATAACTTGTTTGGTGTAAACTGAGCCTGTTTCTGAGGCAGAAATGTTAGGCTTTTATCCTCTGGAGTGTGATTGAAAGGGTGAGAAGTTAATTTGGCAGCTTCGCTTCTATGGTTTCATAATGTTTCTCCTCCCCCCTCCCCTCAGCTTCAGGGAAGGACTGTGATTTCAGTACTTTGCGCCTGCCCTCATACAAGGCAAGAGCATGACCCGAAACGAAACCCCTCTCCCCAGGGCACATCCTGAGCAGTAACAGCTTGGCTCAAGTGTTTCTTATGAACAGCCGTCCAGAGCACTTGATCTAAATCATGCCATTTCCTTCACAGTATGGCACAGTTAACAAGTCAGTGCATCAACACAATCTGCAGATGGCAGTTCAAAAGGTGCACGTTCCCCAGCAAGATAAAGGGCAATGAGTTCCATGGGTTAGCTCATTACTTGGATTCAGGCAGGGGCTCCGTAAGGGTGTGAGGGAGGAAAAGGGGGCAGGCAAACCTTGAGAATGCATGTCTACACAAATAAAGSCAGCATTGCAAGAAGCATGTTATTGAAGTAAAGTGCAAACAGCTTGCAGAGCATGGCTTCCTTCAGAGGTGGCTTGCTTCGCCTCCGAAAAGCAAGAGGAAAAAGGGAGTGAAACCAGTGGCGATACGTAGTGCCCGTGCGCCTTCATTTATCCACAAGGCCTGGCAAATATGTCACCATTTCCTAAGCAAAGGCCCAAAATTCAGGAGAGGCAAGCGAGCTATCTGCAAGGGCCGGGGGCTCGTGGTTGCTCTGCATCCTGCTTGGGAAGGAACCTGTTTTCTGGAGCGTTGCAGAAGGGCTTCTAGAGAGCAGTGTGCACTCCTGCACAAATTACATTAGAGCTAAACGTCCAGTGAAGAATCTCTGAGACATATTAGTCCTTTAGACTTCAAAACAAGCTTAAATTGGAACCATATTGCTGGAATACTTCTTAGCTAACATTTATATTACTTCAGTTACCAAATCCAGACTAAGTCCCAGGACTCGGCAGGGGAGGACATAATATATTAGGAAGTAAGATGGGGGTGTGCACTTCTGGCCTCCTATTTTATATAAATGTACAAAAAGTTTCCTCACACTAGCAAGGAAATGACTACAAGGCCCTAAAATGCCGATTTCCAGCGGCAAACGAGGGAAGTCCGCTGCCCCTCCTCCCCTCTCTCCCCTGACCATTCTGTGTGTGCCATGCCTTGGGGATAGTTTGGATTACTTGGAGTAAGACTGTTGCATAGAAGCTCAGGTATCAGAGCAGATAATTATACACATATAGCTAGATACAGCAAAGGTCTCAGTGAATTGTCAGAGGATGAGATAGATCTCGGGAGACCAAACAAGCCTCCCCTATACTGATCTTTGTAAATGAATCTCTTTGGGAACTATCAAGATGGTGCTTTACCACGATTTTCACTGCTGAGGAAAAAGGAACTCTTCCAAGCTGTTTGTTTTCCAGGTTCTATCAAAAGCTGGCGAGTGAAGATTTTTTTCTTTCTGAGCTTATGTTAGTATGAATGCACTGAAAGGTGCTAACATATGTGCTGATCTCTGAGTTCCTGCAGCAGAGAAGTTCAAGGCAGGTTAGGCAAGAGAGGAACAGTAACCCCCCTCCCCTCCCCATAACTTCAAATCTACAAAGGCTGACTTTCTGGTGAACTCCCTGGTCTACATCGCAATTCTTTTGGAGAAACAGTGCTAAAACTGGGAAGGGCAAATCCTGAGTGGCTGCTAGGCAGAGGTGTGTTGAACTAAGTTCATTCCTTGTGTAATTTGATTGATTTAGTAGAGTTATGCCAGAGAGAAATTTGGCTTCGGGCTTTTGGGTGATGTGTCATGTTTCTTTATTTAACTTATCGAACAGGTGCTTAGCAACAGCATCTTCCACTGGTTTATCCAGAAATCTTCACTTCTTTCTTTCATTATCCGTTCTTTAATATCCTTCCAAGCTGTGCTGAGTTAAAAACTGAGCCAAGACTTCAGGCTGTGCCCCACTGGGACATGCAGGTACGTACCACATTTCACCAGGCCCTGTATCCATTTCTTTCTTACAACTGTGCCTGGTAATTGCTGTTTTTCTCAATTCAGTGAGATAAATGAAGGATAAACAGCTGTGAGTCTCAGAGATTTTTCTGGATTTGGTGAGTTCAACCTTAAGCTAAAGCAGCTGAAGAGGACTTCAATGGTAAGGAGCTGAACTTCATTTCATTAGAAATGTTCCAGCTTCTGCCGAGATCGGCAGAAAACAAGTGAGCCTCAATGGTTTCAGACCTGAGCTGACAGGCAGCAGTCTTCAGCAGTGATCAGGTTGTTCACAGCCGCTGCACGGTGTGACTTCTCTAGATCATTTTTTAAAAGCTGCAGTTTCTGTACTAGAAGTATCTTTGCCCAAACAACAGGTCTAGGACATGTACATGTCTTCAGACACTGCAAAGCAGCTATTTATTTCTCCCTGTTGGGCAGCAGCCTTCAAAATATTTTCTCTTTGCTGCAGACCGCAGTGCCCAGAGCACTTTCAAGTGAGGTGGCTTGAATGCAGTGGGGCTCTGCCTTGGCTAAATAGATCCTGCTTCTCTTTCAGAGATATCTTTGGTGTCTCAACATGGTATTGCATGGTGCTGTGCTGTACATCGTGTGTACCAGGGTTGTAAGAAATACTATCTTTTCTATCCCTTGCCAGTCTCTCTTGAGAAGACATGAGGAAGGAGAGATGAGCAATCCTTGTGCTCAGYCTTTCCTATGTATAAGCGGCAAAGCTACATGCCCTCTGTGCTCTGTCTATGTCTTTTCAGTGGTGTGGAGCACAGCTTGCCATCCTGAGTAAATGGTGGAGGGCCTCGTTCATGAGATATATGGCAGCTGCAACCTGCCTAATCTCTTACCTCTGTGGCTGTATCCTTCACAGCTATTGCTTGCAGAGAAAGTGTTGTTTGCTTTCTTATGTTACACCTTAAGTTCAGCCTAGTAAGGTACACCTGACAAACGAAYGTGTGTGACTTATGAAAAGGATTATATGACATGGTTGCTTGTAATAGCAGGAAACAGAACTGAGTGAATTAAGACCCTTCCATCTTCATCTTCCTGTGATTTCCCTCCTAATGATGGATGTCAGAGAAGAATATGGTTTATTCTGGTAGTTCTTAGTGATCAGCATGCTCATATTTCTTAGAACTACAGTGGAAATCTCTGGTGTTGTGTTGAAACAGAATCTCAGACCCTCGCAGCGCCTTAGTCTTCCAGAAAGCATTCTGCATCTTTATCATGAAACTTCAGTGTTATGATAGCACTGAGAAGCCCTGAGGATGGGGACTCCGGTGTGCAAGGAGCCATATACTGAGACATGAAATGAAGAGATCGATCTCACATAGGCAGTCTGCAGCAGGGCTAGCACACAGAGCTGGGTCTCCTGCCTCCCAGTCCCATGCTTTCATTGTGAAATCACTCAGTTCTTTCAGCTGGATCTCCAGGCTCTGTTCTTAGCACTGTAGTTTCTCTGTCCCTCATGGAAACCCCAGGGCTGGGCTTTGCAGACTCTCTGCAACTCTATCCCTTTGGACTGTAATTGATTTGGAGTCAGGTGGTGGTGTAACATAACCCGTATGGAATCTGTTGGTGAAGTTTATGGCCATTCAGTTAAAAAAAAAAAAAAAGGAAAAAAAAAGGAGGAGGAATATAGAGGGGGAGTAGGAAGTGAATTGAGTTTGAGTTCTGGGACATGAAGCTGTGCTCTTTCGCAGCCCAAGGAGAAAAGCTTGTATAGGGGCCTTGGGTGTGGAGAAATCTATTACTAGCTCGTGCACCACAGTCCTGCTCAGCCTGGCCGTGACAGCCTGTGTGTATACAGAAGAACCTGCAGAGAAATGCCTGTCCCCAGCTCTGGTCAGCCTTTGAGCCAGTATGGAAAAGCAGAGAATTGCAGAGGGAATGCAGAGAATACTTCAAAAAATTTTGAAAAAAAAAAAAGAAAGAAAGAAAGAAAAAAGAAAAACAAAYTGCTCAATTGATGGCTCTGCACTGCCTGGCTGTGTGGCTGTAGTAAGTCTCTGAACTTCTGTCTCCCCTTACCTAAATTTCCAGGGCTTTTGTGTAGCGAAGGACGATATTCCAGTGTGGCTCCTGGGTCCCTTGAGATACTTCATGTTATTTGCAGATTTGAACAGCTGATTCTAGATTGAAAGTCTTGGAATGAACTGGGAAGATCTCCATTGACAGTACCGGATTTTCTGATTTGGCAAATTCATCTGGGATATGGAGATGACAGGCCAAAAAATTGTTCTTTCTGTGACAAAAGTATCCCTTTCACAAGGTTTTGTAGACATTTGAAGATATTCTTCCAGGTGCAAAAAGTTCTAGAAAAGATTTCTTACCCAGCTGGTGGGCTTCCCCTATGAGTTACACTGAAAATGCCAACATGTTATGTGATAAGCATTATGTGGTAAGTATGTGACAAGCAAGGCCATAACTTTGTACAGGTATCCCTGCACTGCTGAAATCAAAACAGAGTGAAAAAGGCTGCTGTGAGAGCTCAGATCGTGACCATATGTAAAGTATTGTGAGACAAACACTCGTGGCTTTGCTGCAGCCATGGTGATTTACTGATACACGGGAAGCAAAGTCTGTGCAAAGCAGTAATATTTGTCAACAGGCCCGTTTGTACAGCTAGAAAAAGAATGGGCAGGCCTTTGAACACAGAGTCTAGGTATTACTGTTGTTGCTGTCATTACTGTAATCTAGGACCTTGCTTGCCAGGAGGAAGAGAGGAAGCCAGTTCTCACCCCAGACTGTAGGCAGACTGTTCCTATCTCTGTCTTGGCTATTGGAGCAGCCGTCATCTTGCACAAAATGCTGTCTTACAGAGTGGCTTTGGAAGAGCCATCCTGCTGCTGCCACAAGTGGAAATACCACTCTTGTATGCAAGTGAAGTGTGAAGGATAGAAAGTAGCAGTTGAGGAGGGAGAGGGTTTGCCTTTAAGCACTTTAAGCCCTGAGTAAGGAATGATATCTAAGTTGCATCAGCCACCCAGACATCCTAGGAGACCTCAGGTCCTTGATTACTCTCCTGTGGCACGTTTTTTTCCTTTGCCCCTCAGAGGCTCCTCCAGCCAGTACTAACAAGGGAAGATTTCTTGAGGAAGGGGTAAGATGTTTTAGTCGCTCTGCTAACATGACCCTATGCAGCATGTGCTGTGGGTCAAATGCCTCCCGTACACTTAGTGTCCTGCTGATTCCTTTCCTAGGGACTGTCCCGGTCCCTCTTGTCAACCCCGCTCTGTGAAGTCACTGTCACGTGTACTGCACACACCAGGATCCTGGCGCAGAGCAGCCTTCAGGGTGATCTCTCTGCCCCCGTGGTGTGTGTGTGCTGGCGTCCCAGAGCACCCCTGGACTGCGTGCTCTGTTCTGTACTATGTTACCCTGTTGTATCTCAGTGGAAAATGAGATGTAACAAGGTTGAAACCAGTCAATTTGTAGTGAAAAATAACCTCCTATAGAAATGTTCAGATCAGTAAATGAAAACAGTAATAGGGACTTCTGAATTACTCTATGGCTTTCTTAACAGAGGTTATAGTTTTCCATTGCATTTTGTCGGACACTTACCACATCTGTAGAATGCTTCTTCTTTGCTATTAAGCTTTACCAGATTCTTCCATAGGGGTGATATTTTTTTAAAGAGAAAATACTGAAGCCCCATGTGAAAACAGGAAACTCCATGAATTTTTTATAGTGAAATTTTTCCACTAGGGAAACATCCGTATTTTACAGTTTGCAAAATGTGTGGGACCATAAACTGTAAAACCRCATAGAGAACCACAACTCCTTTGTACTTTAAAAATAGACATAAAAGTAATTTCTCCAGAAAGAAGGAGCGTATTTTTAAAGGTGAATATTTGTAGGGCTTATAAAAGCTATTGGTCTGTTCTTGGAAACTGAATGATAATGTTTAAAAAAGGAAAAGACACAGGTTGTGGTGAGTGTATTGCGACTGAATCATCTCTGTAGTATGTGCTCAACTGGACCAGCCGTAGCGCAGCTGCACGAGGATGTGAAATGTTCCCACCCAGCATGTGAGCCTCTGGTTCCCCACTTCACCCAGAGATGAGGGGACAGGAGAGATGGTGCACAGAGATGAGCAGGCAAGTGGTAGAGAAGGTCACGAAGAAACTCAGGCTATTTCATTTCTCCCACAGTGTACCAGCCAGAGGAGCTCAGCTGGAATGAGGGAAAAGCAAGCTGTTCAGGCCACAGGACTGCCGTGTTTCCCCCGACTCTGCAACAAGTGGTGAGCAGGGAAGGCGTCATTCTCCCAGCTCCTTGCGGGTGGTGCAGGAATGACCACACTCAAGGCTTTGAGCCAAAACTTAGTCTTACTCTACTGGCTGTGTCATTTGTAGTAAATGAGACTGACTCTTCTCTTTTCCTGTTCGGATCAGCTGGTCTGTAGCCAGGGCTGTGCAGAACCTGACAGGGCTGATCTTTAGAGCTGCCCAGCTGGGAGATGCACGTGTGGCAGGATGGTGGTTTTTAGCAGACACTCTGTGCTATGGATCAGCACAGGGATGCCATCGCAGGATGTCAGGAAGTATTTCTCTGCTCCTGGACGTGCTGTAAAGACAAGCAGCCACCATGATTGCCTGAGGCCCATGGTGTTTGAAAACGGGCTGAGACATCCAGTGTGTGAGTGAGCAAATGGAGAGGTGGGGATCCCCCAGCATCTAATGCTGGCTCTGGCTCTCTGTTGGTGAGATGAAAAACCAAGGGCAGGATATCTTCCTCAGCATACCCAGGCATCTTGTCTGAATACTGAATTGGACCAGGGCAGGTTTTAGTTCTAGGCAAAGTAGTTGCCTTGGAGCTGGCAGGTTCCTTGGCCCTGCCACCTGCTTGGTGCATGCCAGATCTCTGGAGAGCCAGCACTTCTGCTGCTGCTTTGGCAGAGAAGTTGGGGTGTGTGGAGGAGGTGGCCTTTCCCAGCAGCAGCAGCAGCTATCTTGCTGTCCCCTCCTTCTCCCCATAGCAGCAGGAGCAGCAAACCTTACTCTTCACWGCTCTTTTCCCTTTCCCTTCCTCCCTGGCTTTCAGCTCTACCTCTGTTTCCAGGCAAGAGGGGCCCGTTCCTGGCATAGCCTCCTCTATGGGTGACAACATTCACTCTCGTCTGTGTGGCAGAGCACACTTTATCTGACTCATAATTTGATAATGACGTTCTGTTTATCAAAGTTTATCCTGCCATTTCATATGGATAGGAATGTACTTTTCCATGTGCTGCTCAGTCCTAGTGTTGTTGAATAGTGTAATATTCTGGTGCGCTGTTTGTTTACAGCTGCCTTTCATCTTCAATTATCCACTATATTTTAGCAGTGGATAACTGACTGATTCCTGTATTCAGGCCAAATCCTGCTTGTTTGGCTCATGTGAGTAATCTAAGGAAGTCTGACACTTTGTTCCCTGATCTGTCAGGGAATGCTTGCATGACAAGTGGTCCCCAGGCATGGGACCCATGAGCAGGAGTGGAGTTCTGAGGCTGAGACCCATCTTCCTTTCATTGCATAGGCACTGGGCAAATGCACCAGTCTCAGAGTGTGACTCTAGCTCTAGAAAGTCATCCTGTTCGTGGCCAGCTGGATAACATTAATTTTTACAGGCTGTTGGTACACAGTGTGGAATATACCAGCTGCCTTTCCATTTTCAGGGAGGGGTGAGACAAGGCCTCGGGCCATTCCAGTTGGACAGCACTCCTGAAAAGGGCAACTAGATGAGCTGGAAACATGCAAAGTGAAAAACTTTCCCAGTTCTTCTGTGCAGCTGTCATCATTAGCACAAACAGGCTGGTGCTGCCAGAGCTGCTGGGCTACCCGCTGCTGAGACTCATTTTATCCAAAATCACTGCCCTGCTCTGCTGGCAAATGTATTTCTTTTGGATGCCTTCATTTAGCTGAGCTACAGAGTACTGATAGCTGTTTATCTCAGGATGGGGCTGCAACCGCTCCATTTTTCCTACCTGTGTGCATGCTTGAAGAGATCTGGGATATGACCACTACMGAGCTCTGAACACGGACCAGGGTGTTGTATGTGACTGTACGTGGACCAGGGTGAAGTATGTGAATTTAGAATAATTAATTTCTGTTACATGCCACCACCACTTCCACAATGGGGTCACCACCTGAGAGAGGAGAGCTGGTCCATGATAAGACCATTTCCTTTGGACCTGGGAGACATGGGTTCAGTTTTCTGCTCTGTTACAGATTTTCTCTGTGAACCTTAGAAAGTAACTTAGACTCTCTGTGATTCRGTGTCAGGTGTAAAATAGTGGTAATAGCCTGACCTTTCATCACTAATGCACATAAAAGAAAATGAATTAAAGAAATGTTAAGAGTCAGCCATTATTATGTTGAGAGCCCAAGGGAAAGAAGTATCTACCCTGAGGAGATGAACTAACTGGGAAGGACTAAAGTAAATGGATGAGGTAGTTTAGGTTTAGGGATGAAAGGGGTAGAGGTATGGACAAGGTGGGGCAGGGAGATGTGGTTGCTGGAAAATAATTGGCAGATGTGGAAGGAACATGAGGGTGTTGGAACTACAGTCATAAGGAGGGGAATGAATGGGAAAGCAGGAGGTGTAAAAAACCCCTAGAAAAAAACTAATTTTTGAAGAGAAACTGCATCATTCTAGAACACTGTTTTGAGCACCTGGGCTAGAAACCGATGAAGAACAGTAGGGTGTTGTGGGCTTGGTGGCTGCCCTCCATATGCATGCTGAGGGGGCTGCAGGAGGATTTCCTGCCCTGCTCACCAGGATCGCTTGGGCTTTTTAACAGAAACAATGCTGTAAATGTCCCAAGCTGAACTGTTTGTCCCCGGGGGTCTAGCTTTGTCTTATTTGTTGGTTTACTTGCATTTTTCTTGAACAAAGTCCTCATTGTCTGCTTTTACAAAATCTAAATATTTTGGGGTGTAAACTGGCAGTGTCTGGGTAGAGCAGTGGGTTTACAGTTTTGGATGTTGTGCAGTGTTTGTAAATAAAGTTACAATGCAGATAGCAATAGCAATCATGACAAGACCTCTGGTGCCTGAACTGAGCAGTTTGGCTGGGCTTTGACCATCTCTGTGGGCTGTAAAGACAAGACAGTCTCTTAACAACTGCTCCATGGGTCACTTGTGTGAGCCTTATAGCTTCCAGCTTTACCAGTCTTTTCCAACATAGGGAGAGTCAAATGTAACACCAGTCTTTCAAAAGGCTCTAGCCAGGATCCAGGGAACCTCAAAACTGTAATATAGACATTTATATGGACAAATTAGTAAAAATAATGGACACATGCATAAATATGACTTATTGGGAAGAATCAACATGGTTCCTGTGAAGGGAAGTCTTATCTTACAAATGTCTTGGAGTTCTTTGGTGGGATCAATGAACAAGTGAATAAGAATGATCTGATAGATATAATCTGCTTGGGAATTCCAAAAGACTTTACACAAAATCTCCCACCAAAGGCTTTTAATGAAACTTAGCAGCCATGGGATAGGAGAGAAGCTCTTTGCATGGATAAATAACCAGCTTAAAACAACAGGAYACAGAGAGTTGAAATAAATGGTCAGTTCTTGCAGAGAGGGAAGTTCACTAGTGGAGTCCTGAGCTGGGGCCTGTGCTGTTCAACATATTCATAAGTGGTCGGAGAGGAGAGAACAAACAGTGAGAAAATCTGGTGGTGAGGCAGGATTTAGTCAGGGGAATAAGGTTGTTGATAGATAGTGAAAGAATGTAAAAGAGCTTGCAAGACTGAGTGACTCGTCAACAAAATGGAAGGTGAAATTCAACAGACATAACTGTGAACAGATGTACACTGGGAGAAGTGATCTAGGCTTCACATTTAAAGTGAGGAGCTTTAAGCTGACCACTACCACTCAGGAGAGAGATGCAATGATCACTAGCTTTCTTGGATACCTCTGTGAAAATGTCAGTTCAATGCTCAATAGCACTCAAAAAACCCCAAATCATATGTTAGGAATTACTAGGAAGGGAGTGGAGATGAAAAGAGAAGATCCTTGCACTTTTATATAAATGAATTTATTGCCTACTCATTCAGTGTGGTATACAATTCTGGACCCTCACCTTGAAAGAAATATACCAGAACTAGAAAACCTTCAGAGAAGAACAACAGGGCTGATAAATGTCTGGAATGGTGGTCGGGATTTGTTAGCCTGGAAAAGCTATGAAGACTGACTGATGTGGAGAGTATCGATAGGGATCAGCTGTTCATGTATCAGTATGAGAGCTAGAGGGCAATGGGAGCTAATTCAGCTAATGGGAGTCCTGTTCAAACCAGACGAGAGATGGGTAGTTCATCTCTGGAGCTCCTTCTCAGAGGATGTGTAGATGGATGCAAAAATAGTTTTAAGGGAGATTGTACAAATAGTTGAAAGAGAGATCTGTGAAGTGTTTCTAAACAGAAGTACCATGAAATCCACTAGGCTGAGCAGAGTTGGAAGCTGGAACAGTATTCAGGCAAGTATCATAAATGATTGCCCTGTTCTTACTCTTTCCTGGATGTCTCCTTAGTATCATTACTGGGAAAAGGATATTGATGCTTGTTCTGACCCAGTAGGATGATTCTCATGTTCTCGCCTATATGCGCTTTATGGGCAAACATCCACTGGACATTCAGATTCACATGTAGTGTTGTACTTTAGTAGAGCAAGGTCTAATCTCTGTGGTGACGAGGCAGTTCAGCTCTGGATCTTAAGTTCAAAACAGCATAATCTCTTAAGTTTTTCACCTTTCTAGGATAGAAGGTGTCTCTACAGATCACCTTAGAAAGAAGTTCAAAGGATGTTGTCCCTGAGAAACTAGACAGTATGGTCAATATTCCTGAAATAACAGTTTCTTGATGCACCCTTATTTGCAATTGGAGGTGACATAAAATATCACTGCTTTTGTTTCAGGACTAGACTTTCAGCTGGTTGTATCCTGGCCTCTTTCACCGGTGTATTTCTTCTCCCTGTGGAGACTGGAAATGCTATCCACATTCCCTCCAATTCCTCTTAATTCAGAAAGCTGGCACAAGAACATGCAAAGATTTGGAGAGTTTTTGTTAGCCAAAACAGGGCAGTTTTCTGATCTGCAAAAAGTGATGATCCATCTAATGCTAGTTCTTTTCACTGAGGACGTGGTATCACCATAACATAGCTGAATTTTGCATCCCCATTTGCAGTTTCTGCTCCACAGTTTAGCCAGTAAGTGGCTAATTTCATTGAGGCAAAGTGAGCCTGTTCTTGAAGTGCATAAAATATCCTCCTTAGCTGGAAAGATTAGAACAGTGTTCTTGAAGATAAATAAAAGACATTTGCTATCCAGGCCTGTTGTCATCTGCCGTTTCCATCTAGAAGGCAGATTCAAAATACTTGAGAATACCTGCTGAAATTGTAATGAGCCTTTGGTGATTTCAGTACAGTTTCAGCTGGCAGCTCCTTGAGAAATGCTCAATATTTTCACACCTCTGTTAAAAAGGTCAGTAAAAGGCTTAAAGAGGACTTACTTACCTGCAAAGGAATTGTTCTCTTCTGAGCTTTACTTGAATTCTGACAATACTCATGAGACTTTTTTTTACTTGTTACCCTTCTGTTCTCTTTTTCAATTGTCCAGCAATTCTAATTTCTTCTAAGCAATAACAAGGAAGGGTGGAGGGAAAATTGCTAATGGTAGATCTCTTTCATATCCTTTTTTTTACAAGGAAGACATTTTATTAAGACTCATCCTGGATTCCTGTCCAATGAATTAACAGATTTCCATAGTATTCCTTAATTAACAGATTTCCTTAAGTATTCAAGTAGTAAGTGTGTCAGTTATTTTTGCTGGAGCTATGAAACACCAGGGACAGGAGCAAGTTTAATAAACTGGATATATATGAGACACCATCACTTTAATTAACTGGATTATGCAGTTTAGATCCTGTCCATATTGGCTATTGGAAAATAAGAGAGATCAAGCCTTTTCAGTACTGAGAATCTTGATTTTGGCTTCCATATGTATCTAGTTGGATGTTACCTGTCAGACTTCCAGACATCCAGGGAACATTGCTGCTTGTTTCACCAGGAGGGCTTAGGCCATCTGGGGAGAAAAATTGTGGAAGAAAATTCTAATTTTGATCATTTGTCAGTTTTTATACATTCATATATGTCATATCATCATCAAAGCATCCAAGCTGCTACAGACTTGAGAAGAAAGTTTTACAGCCATTGTAACACTTGGGAGTATGCAGAGGAATATATTTGTGATTTATAACCACTGGAAAAAGAAGAAACAGTTCCTTACTTGTACAGTAACTGTTTCTCTTAGCAATGTGCTAGACACAAAATCTCTCTATAGCTTGCTCTCRGTTCTCTCCACTGTAGATTCTACTATAACTTACAGATCCAGAGGAGATGCCCTTGGAATTTACAATCAGGACACTTTTTTTTCATTCCTGCTATTTTTTCACCCACAAAAAAGAAGATTTACCATCCCCATCTGTGTTTTGAATATCTCAACAACTTTCCATGTCTTTTCAACACTCCTCCCTAATACCTCATTACAGAGTTGGTGGCAAGATACTGTCTTTCATCTGCTCATTCATTCACTTTACAGAAAGTACCTCAAGTTCTCTGTAAGGATATCTCACTAGGATTCTAGTATGGGTTTTTCTCTTTGACCTTTTCACAGCCCTGGGGCATTCACCAAGTATTTTGTGGTCATGGTAGCTCATCTGAAGAGACAAGAAATACAGATCCAGCCATAGAGATGTTTCTATAGGCACTGCTATCCAAGAGACCTCAACTGCCTGTATGGATACATGAGAAGCAAAAGTAGAATCCATGTGGACAACACATCTTGAACTATAATTACCATATGGTAAATAGTCATTCTTTATTGTATTGTCAACAGTCAAGGAACCTGCTCTGATGTGGAGGCTTGGGGTATTGCTGACAGAGTTAATAGATGAATCTTGGGGGAATACTCTTTTTCCCACTTGACACTCAAGTCACTTTTCTTAATTGTAAAAACATCTGTAAGAAGAACTGAATGAGTTGTAGGCCTTGACAACTGATCTTCCCATGACTCATACCACAAAGACAAACTTGTCTTATACTTGTCCTTTATCTTCATCCAAAGCATTTGCCAAGAGGAGTGTCTGAATTTTGCTTAAATTATAATATTCAGTTTCAGATTTTCCATCTGAAGCCTTTGCTCCAGAAAGAGAAGGGAAGCTTCATATTGTGGCAGTAATAAGGTTTTAAGAGTTATTTTGGATAGTGCCAGGATATTTAGGAAGGCAATTCAGGCTTTTCTACCTTTGTGCATTAGGTTTAAAGAGGAAAGCTGTTTTTATTCAATTTCAGGTTGATATGAATTAGCTTCTGCATGAAGAGATCTAACTTTCACTTGGATGTTAATAGTTACAATGGGGCCACATGAAGATGTTAACAGCAAGTTGTCTACACTTCAGCTACTTGTCTAGCCTCCAAAATAATGAATAAAGAGAATTAGGGTGTATCAGTCTCTTCCCATAATAGTTGCCTAAAACAACTCAGACTATATGTTCCCTAAATTGGTTATTTTATTTGTTTTCCTGACAAGCTCAGAGGTAGATATCTCCAATGTAGGTATCTAAAGTGACTTTAGTAACCTTCCTCCATTATGGAGTTTGGTAGATTTTGTTCCTCAGAGCCTTTTCACTTTTATTGCTGGGAGGTAGCTCTGCAGTCTTTCCCGGTAGGTATAAATTAAGCAAGGACTTCCTAATTTCAATTAGATTAGCTTGTCAAAATAAGATTGATAGTAAATTGTCTCAAAGTATAAATACCTTCACAGATATAAAATACTTAGTAAAGTAGTGTTTTTTAATCTATTGGAGAAATGCATACTGTAACCTGCTAGCTAGAAGCTAGATATATTTGAACTGAAAATGACACCTTTTTAAATGAAAGGGGTACTTAATCATTAAAGCAACCCAAAGATTGTAGCAAAAGGACTCATAGCTTCTCCATCTTTTGATGTCGTCACATCAAGACTGGCTGCCTTTGTGAACRGTATGTGTCAATGAGCTACAAGTGACACTCCGGTCAAACACAAATTATTGGGTTCAGCACAGGGGTAACCCAGTGAAAGTTAATGACGTGTGATATATAGGAAATCACACTAGATGATCTAATGGTTTCTTCTGGCCTCACACTCTATGAATCTATGAATATGTATCCTCTGAGGTTGACTGCTAATTATATTCCTAAACAGGGGAATAGGCAGAGGCTGCTTCAAAAGAAGGATTTAAATTTATTTACTGGTATCCATTGTTCTTTAGCTACATATTCAGATGGTTCACACCCAGCTTCTTTCCTTTCTTAAATTTTCCTTTTTTTTAAGGTCTGTGAGAGGAGCTGGAGCATTTGGGAAAGTATGGTTGCTGATAGCCTCCACTGTGAGAATTTGGTGCTGTGAGAAGTGATTCACACAGTTCCCAAAAGGCGCTGCCTTCCAGCATGTTACCACATCTTGGCAGCATTTGAAGGGCACCCTGCAAGCATGAAAGGCAGAAGTGGTGATTCAGAGAGCCACACTGAGTGGTAAGAAACCCTTTATGGTGGAATATGAAAACACGAAAATACATATACTTCTTGTGTTCAGTGCTATCCAGAATATCAAGGGAGGTACAGCCCTCAGTAATTGGGCTCATGTGTGTATGTCTAGAGATGGCTGTTTTGGCCGCCTGTTTGGCAAAGTAAGGCTTTTCCCCACATTTATTTTCTGGAAGGACAGTGGGAATCAGAAGCACTCTTAGAGCCTGTGACCCATCCCTGTGCCATGCTGGGGCTGCCTATGTGTACTTACAACATCAGGTTCCTGTCGCTGGTTTTGTTTTGTTTTCCAATTGGATGGGAATATTATCTTTAAACAGACAAGAAAATGAAAACAACTGACTGACTTAAAACCTCTTTCAAAATAAGAATCAAGGAAGCAAGGATGTTCACAGGAGGGAAGGAATAATAACTGATGAAGAGGCAAGCAATCTGAGGGAAAGAAGTGGCTAGATTTGGAGAATGCTGGGGAAGTCCTGTCTATTTACAAGCTCTGTTTATCCACACCTGTGGCTTAGAAATGCTGTCATCTGAGGAGTGGCCCCATATTACAAGAAGGTCAAGCACCAAGCAGACCTAATTAAAAGCTCATTACAAGAGACAATCTCCATTAGCATGCCAAGTTTCATGCAAATCCATTAGCACCAGGGCTCTCTTCGGAAGCTTTAAATTCCAGTCCTGTGCCCCAGGGACTGGAAACCGTGGCCGGTTAATTTGCCATTCTCAGTCTGTGAACATTAGGCACAGTCCTCTTACTTTCTGGATTATTTCACATTCCAGCAAATTAGTTTTATCCGTTCTGAGAACATTTTAACAAAGAAAGTTCTTTTGGCATCACATGGATAAAATAACAAGGGATAAAAGAATGAGCAGTTCCCCCAATCAGGAACAAATAACTTTAAATCTCTCCTGAAAATGCAGCCTTTCCTGTTATTCCCACCCCTCCTTCCTTTCATTTATCTTTCGGCAGTCAGATTTTTTAATTACGTTTCTGCAGCCAGATTCCCCTCCCTCTCTCTTTATGATGGTGTTCTCAAGAGCCATGTTTCTTCTTTATGCCATTGTAGCAGAACTTGACTAAAGATCTTCAAACTTGTTAAGTATAAAAGTTGGTAAATGATACTGTTGTTTGAGTTAAGGGTGGGGGGAGAAAGGGGGAAGGCAGTTTATCTGGGGTGGCTGTGGGGAGGGGGAAGGTTTCAAAAAAGGAAAAGAAAAAAGGCTCAAATGAACTGAAATGGATCAAAGTAAACAGAGACATCTAAAAGCTTTTGTAAGTTAAAAGTGGCTATCTGTTGCAAGTCCTGCCTCATTAACTACTGATAGAAGCACTGTCTTGGCCTTCCAAGATATCTAATGCTGACCGCCTATAACAAGATGAACTCTGGGTTATTCCCTCTTGCCGTTCCCTGTGTTGCCGTGCACAACTGCTTAACCTCAACCTCTCCACAAATGTTTATCCTCTCCGCTAGGCGCAGCAATGGGAGATTCAGTCCCCAAACTTCAGTGCTTGCTCAAAGGAAGAGACATAAGCTCAGAGAGGAGGAAGAAGTGGGAGAAAGACAGAAATATCCCCAAAGTCAGTGTCTTGCCTGGGTGTCTGATTTGCACCATTTTGATATACCTTTTTCGAGGAATGAATAGAGAGAGATGGAGATCAGCCTCCCTGTTCTGGGTTACAGTATCCCCTATGCTGTCCCCATTCGGTGGGGGAAGCAAGCTGAAACTGAGAGGCTTGTCTAGGGAAGCAGGGAGAATGAGGAGGGATGGGGAGGGGGGAACACGATGGCTCTTTGACTAGGACCAGATAGGTCTCTGTGTAGAGTAATATTACAGCTCGCTCTCTCATAAACAAGCTGCATGCTGGCTTCTAAAGAGCCCATCTGGCATAGCTTTGAGAATGGCAATAATTACAAGCTGATGATGGACATGGAAGAAAAGCCCTGCTGAGCTAGCTCATAAGGAAGTACAGGCCAGGACTGTAGGGAAATTACAGGCTAAAACCCTTTCTAGTTTAGGCCTTTTGGTGTTCTTAATCACAGACTTTAAATGTTGTAATAAACACTGTTGCATTTTATTGACCAACTCCCATGACAGGCAAATCTTTTTTATTTTATTTTATTTTTACTATTTCTTAGTTCAGAAAGCAGTTCGAGAACAATTCTTTCTTAAGACTGGGTCTGTAGATTTACTTCATGAAAAGTGATCCAAACAGCGAGAGTCCCATTTGTTACTTTGCAATTAAAAAAGAACAAGAAAAAAAGGGGAAAAGAAACATTTTAGAGTTCCACTTACCCCTATGCAGTACTAGGTCACTGATAATGCTCGCTTTGTTCTGAGATTATCATTGAGGAATAAAAGATCTAAAATGAGTTGTTAAGTTTTTAGGTGAAAGTCCTGTTGATTTCACTGGCTGTAGGATTTCACAGGAAAGCAAGCAGTTTTTAGATATGAGAGGTATGGGCCTGATCCTGTGCCCAGTCAAGTTCATGGAATACCCGCCAACTTCAGTGGTCTAAACCAGTGTAAGTGGAAGCTTAGAGGCCTCATCTGTGTCTGTATTTAAGTGCACTCTTACTATTGTGACTCAGAGCAGTGTTTCTGAATAAAGGGGAAAATTCCAGGCTGCTGGGGTCACTGGGGCTCTGTTCCAGTGTCCCTTACAGGTATCAAACATCATTTTCACAGTGAAAAATGTGAAACACACTTTCACAGTGGAATATGTGAAAAGTGAAACACAGCAATGTTTGATGCCCAGTTTAGGACACCTGACAGGGTTGTGATTTTCAGAGGAAGGTGTCTCTGGCACCAGGTTTCCCAAGTTTGGAGTTAAGAATCACTAAACTGTTGAGAACATTACCACCTCTGTGTCTCTAAATGTCTGTGTTTCAGGTATATGAGCATATTTACTATGTGGCTTTATATGCACATGTATGTGGCAGTGCCATCTCTATGGACTATAGATGGATATGGACTATCTCTATGGACTATCTATATGGATATATGAATGGAGTGCAATGGAGCTGTGACAGTTAACACCAGCTAAAGTTCTACTTCAGAGAGCCTACCTGTTTTCCCAGACTAATTTCATTCTCCTTTTCCTTCTACGGAGTCTAGAAGATCAAGAGTTAAACAGTTCTGTGAGTTTTATTTGACTCGAGTGCAATAAATCTCCCAGGGTGACTGATAGACTGATAACTCTCAAAATCCATTCAGTACTTTGTGTGTCAAATCAACAGTGAATATGGAGTTTTTTCAGTTGTTTTAAATAATGCTGTTTTGACAGTATGTTGTTTATTACAATTCAACACGTGTAATTTGTTTTCTTGGAGGAAATCTGCCTTTATTTTACATTGGTTTTTTTTTTAGTTTGAGAACATTAGCCACGTATTAGAAATGCTGCATAATATGGTGGGTTGGGTTTACTGATCCAGTTGAATCCTGGAAATGGATCTGTGTTTTTGCAGGACATGTTCTCGTATGAGATCCTAAATAGCAGAACATTCTGTTCCTTTAGATAAATGTTTGCCTGCAGGTATAGCTTTGTGTTTGTAAATTGTTTCATGTTGGTCCTATTTCTGCTGCAGTTCCCCTTTCACAGACGTTTAAAAGTTTCTGTTTTACTTGTAGCTGTTTGTATCCCAGCATTTCATAACACAGGCCGCTTATTTAGTTTTCCCGATYACCATTTGATTATTTGTTCAGGCATCAAATTTTTCTCTCTTTTTGTTGCAAAGTTGAAGGAATGCAAGGTCAGGCAATGGAAATTTACCTATCCGAATGCAGCTCTCTCTTCTTTCATAAACTTCCTTTGGCTTCTTAATCTGAAACTTGCTTGTCAATGTGAAACGATTTCTTTATATTTAACTGTCTCTTTCCAATACAGACTAGAATTGTTCCTAACAAAAGAAGCATGAATTGGTGGAAACTATATATTAAATGCAAGACTATTTGTCTAGTTTTCATTAGGTTGCTGAGTGAGAAGCCCAAACTCCTCTCTTTTCCCAAGGTACTCGGATATCCACGAAGTGCCTTCATCCCATAGCCTTGTTTCCTCTCCCAGTAAACCAGCTTTCCAAAAGAATGCTACACTCTCTGCTCTTTATACTGTCAGCAGTGACAGCAACCAGCAACGCTGACATTTCTTATTGTTTACAAAGGATGAGCGCCAACAAGGCATCTCTGATCATTTGATAAACTCTCCTAACCCTCTCCCCCCCGCCCAACCCTCTGCTCCACTGACCAAACTAACCTTTTCACGGTACACTGCCTATAATTACCAGTGAAAGACGCTAACCAGAAAGGATCAAAACTTCAGCTAAACACAAACAAACCAGCAAAACAGCTATGAAGATAAACTACTCACAACTAACATTGCTCAGCAAACAGTGCAGGCCAGGAGAAACTGAGTAGCTGCAGGCGGGGGGTGGAGAAAGAAGAAATCTAACCCAAAATTCCTTATGTGCATGTATTTGTCATATGAATTTTAAAATTGCTTGAAAAAACATCCTAGAATAGCATTAAAATAACCTTATTGTTTATTATCATAATCCTGTATATTTAATATCCTTTTTCCCCTTCAGTTCCCCCCACTCCTGCAGAAACTCCCGCCAACACAGTGGTCAAACTAAGTTCATAGTTCCTCATAATGAGCCCAGGACTAATGCCTATACCAAAAAGAGCTACTTTTCAGTAATCACATGAATTTTACTTTTACCCACCCCCCCTCGATTTCTAGTGTGACAAGCAGATACTGCATATTTCTTTCCATTCTGTTTTCCTGGAGGTGAGAAGCACCAGCACATAGAGTCTTCTCTTCTCTCATCCTTCTCCAAGAGTGAGCTGGCGAGGAAGGTAGTATTGATGGCCTTTGTTTGCCAGGAATGTTGATGTGGTGGATGATTATGTAAAAATGGTTTAAATTCTGTCTTAAAAAATTTCATGTGCTGTTCCAGATTCTACCTGAATTAGCTGCATAACAGGCTTGCTCAGTAAGCAGAACTTTTGCCACTGAGTTTTCCAGTGCCAAAGAGTCAGACACAGTTTTCCGGAGGGTGTGATTTTCTTCCCATACGCTAAGCTGTATTGGTTCACTCTTTTCTTTTCCATGATAAGAGGGCTGTTACATGGAAAACAACAAGATCAAGTTTAGGTCTCCAGCAGAAATCCAAATCTTTAGACTGAAGCTTTATTTTAGGCAAAACAAACAGCAGCAGCAGGTCTTCTGGCTCTGCAAAATACCTTCCTGTTCTTGTAGAAGTCTTGTCTGCTGGGAGCCCAGTCATGCCATGTTATCTCAGCATGGAATTAGTCTTTTCAGTGATAAAATAATTTTCATTTACTTGTGTTACTTCTGCAGATGCCATTGATTAAAACCTCCTAAGGAATAACCRCAAAAGTAGCCCTGCCACTCCTATGGCCTTTGGACAGGCTTTGTCATCAGCTGGATACTGAACACCTAAGAGACCTCTCTTCATCTTTCTTTCTTTCATCAAATTGTTGTAGTGTTGTGATGGATGAAATAGTTTGCACCTTAGCCCTAAAACCCTGATCCTTGGCTGGAAGCTTTAGCTGAAACTTCAGCACAAATAATAACCTGTTGCTAAATTGAAAGTGGCTGAGATCTGTCCTTGCCTGACTTTGCAGAGCTTCCATCATCATGCAGGGTCTCCAGAAACGCTGTTCATGTCAACACCATTGGTCAAGGTAGTACGTGGTGTTTTTCCTTTCATTTATTTTAATGTCAATTTTTACAGTTCTCTCTTGAATTTTTATCTGTTCCAAGTAGATTTCACAACATTGTCAAACTAGTAAGGTATGAAAAGCTGAGCCTATGGAAGCAGACTTGAAAGCCTATGTGATTTAAGGAGCATGAAAACCTCCTTTAGAAGTATCTTTCATTTAGCCTTATTGGCTTTCCTGCCTTCCCTCTATATCAGTCTGACATTTTTTAATCAGAAGGTTCTGCACAAAAGTGGCTATTCATGCACTTACGACACTTGAAATGAAAAGTATCCATAGGTCTGAGATGTCGTGAATTTTCCCAGAAAGAACTGGGCATGTGCTTGTGGATGCGACGTGCATGAATGCCTTTTGTTTCCTCCCAGCTCTTCTTGTCACAGTAGGTATATCCCAGGGAATCGGTTTGCTCCAATACGCTTGCAAGAACATACTGAGTGAATTGCTGCAACAAAGCTGAGTGCTGCATAGACAAATACAGTTTAATGTATTGACAAATAGGAATAGAATTTAAAATTGCAGATATGCATCATATGAAGACATGAGCTTAAATATACAGGAAAAACTCCACAAGTATAAGGCATATTTGAAGTTTCTAGGCTAAACTATTTATGAAAAAGAAAATGCAAAAGCTGTGCAAAATACCACAGCTATTTACTTTTTTAAGCATCCATAGATAGGAAATGCCTTACGTCAGTCTTTATTATGTCCAAAATACCCACTGGCCAGTGAATGCAGATGCTAAATGCAAAGCCGAATTTTTTTAAAACAATTTAATGCATTTGGTGAGGGGAGACTGTAAATTAGCCTTATCAGAAAAAGTCTTAACTATTGAAAAACTGCTTCCTCCCCATAAACGTAGGGAGGATTCATAGATCATGAGGCTAGAAGGCACAATCAGGGGGCGTGCTGTTTCTAACATGTAGCATGTTGGCCAATATCGGGTATTTCTGAAATTAGATACAGGAAAACCTATAGCTTGAGCCAGGGGAGGCAGTGGCACGACTATAATCAACTGTCTGCATTGGACAGAGATGGAACATGTAACACGCGCTCATCAGTGAGTTACGCAGTCACTGCAAACCACTTGGGTTTCTTTTTCCTGCTGCTAATGTAATTAGAGTTCATATATTTCCCACTACTGTCCTTTTATCTTGCCCCTCTCACGTTTCCAAGTCTCACTATCACCTTCATGCTAATGAGGCACTCCTTGGCTAGTTAAACACTTGTTACCTTAGTATAGGTAAGTGGGCACATTGGACATGCAAGTCTTACCTGTTCTGAATCAATGTGACATTTTATTTCTGTGCTTTGTGTTAGTAACTTGGTGTGAGTATAGCCATGTGTTCCCAAAGCTCAGGGTTGCAGCTGAGGGAGCTAGGCAGGGAAAGGCACTAAGATAAAAACATTAAAAAAAAAAATTCTTCCCTGCACTCACATGTGCTTGTATTGTATCAATCCCAAGAAGCCCTGTGAATTAAGATGAGGTGAAAATGCCAGCAATCCCTTGCCCTTTTATCTCCACTGTAATGAAGTCATGTCTTGCTGTTTAACTTTCATGTTACAATTAAGATTTTTACTTCCTCATGTGATTCACTGCAGGGAAAGTGGATTCAGAAAATTTTCAAGGGCAAAAAGACACAAGTCAGAGGAGGAGGTAGGTGGAAATGGAGGTCTTTTTCCAAGTTATTTATTTCCAAGTCAGATTTAAAAGAACTGTAAGAGCAAGTCTTGCTTCCATCAGCATGCAATGATTGGAAATAATAAGATATTTGCTCTTGGGGCATTATGAAAAGCCCCCTAACTCAGGAGAAGATGCCAGTTGACTTCAAGGAGTTAGTAGGGGGAGGTGTGTGTGAGACAAATAAAGGTCAAGCGCTTAAAAGCCAACGGGCTAATTGTTGTTTGAGCCCACAGATTTCTTTCTGTTTTTTGAATCTGATGTTTAAAAATGTGAGCTCAAAATTCATGTCATTAATGCACAGAAGTATTTTACAGTGAGAGCTAGGAGAGTAATAAACATACTTAATGTCATTTGTCATGGAACTGCATATAGATTCTCCACCTAGTCTACCTAAAATGAAGTGTCTTTGCTAGACAAAGCCAGTCGTTCCCTGGACACTGGATGAAGTAGCTTTCTGCTTTGTAGATTTTTGCTCTATTGCATTTGCAGGTGTCTCATATTTAGCCACAGACGGCAAATAATCAGAACTTATCTGAATAAAATTTTCCTGAGTCTTCTGCCTGAATGTTCTCACTCTCTGTTCCCAGCCAAACTGCCTTTCCAGTTCTTTTCCCTACCTTTCTGCATAGTTCATTGCCCCCATTCCACCACTGGGGCCCAACAGTTTTGTTTGATGGCTCTCTCTTGTCTATACACATCTGTTTAGGCCAGTGGCTTTCAGACTGTGATGCAGGGAGTCTCGGTGTGTGGGAAGAGGAGGTCGCCACAGTTTGCCTCTATAGACTTCTAGAGATATCACTAGGAAAAGCACAGTTATTGTCTTTAAGTTTATATTTGCTAGTGCATGGCCTGCATTCCCATATGAAAACTTTAAAAGGGCTGGAAATCCAAAAGGCATTGCTGCAAGTTGTGTTGTGGAGGAGGAAGAACGAATCTCCGTGCTGCACAGCTCCTGCCTCATGGGCATGTAGAAGAGCTCCTCTGGGACAGAGATATGCTCTTCCCAACCAGTACTGTGTCAGACTCTCTCCTGAAGTGGCTGCTATGTGTCTTTTTCATTTATAAATTATCAAGATGGTAGGTTTGCTGATGTACTAATGGAGCAACTATCACAGTGGTTGTTGTGGGGCACTGGATTTTGGCTATTAAAGCGTTGGTGGGCCAGGTGAAGCAGAAACACACAGCTAAGCATTTACATCAGAGACACACTGTGCAATATCAGCATTAAAACCAAAATTCATTTTCAAGCAACCAGCATTTCTTTCTGGGGAAACATCCCAAGGAAGCAGAGCAAGAAATGGAAAAAAAAAGTCTCTGAAACAGCGCTCAGGGGAATTTTGCTCCCCAAGTTGCTGATCTTGTTGGTATAGATAAGGGGGAAATGACGACACCCCCTCCTGATCTTGGTTAACTGTATTTATACGTATTGTGGAGCAGAATTTTCATCAGCTAAGAGTCACATCTCTGCAGGAGTCTCCTTATCTTTTGGCTTTGGGCTCCGCTGCTGCTTCACAAATACACAATGCAAAGTACTAGCTCGCTGCATCCACTGCACCTGATTATTTCGCTTTCATTTGTATGCCCAGTCATTGTAACAAACATCATGTTGTACTGGCTGTCAAAAGGGCCTTTCTGGCTAATGAAAACTCCAGTTTCTGTTACAGTTCCACAGTTACAGTTCTTTCCCTACTCCTACTCACTGCTATCAGTGGGGGATTAGCCCAAGAAGAGCTTCGTAATGCCTCTGCACTGCCCAGATTGTCCCCCGTTCAGTGGTGAATATTTTTTGACATACATAGTGCTGAGATCTGGTGCAAGACAACCCAATCAACCAGCTGAAGCTGCCCTGTGGTCCCAAACGTGGATGTAAGGCAGGCTGGCTGGCTGCCCTCCCCTCTGGGAGGCTGAGCACATGGAGGGGTGCAGCCCCGTGGGAAGCAGGTGGCCAGAGCTAGTGTTTCTTCTCTCCCCCAGCAATGCCTCAGCTAGTGCAGTAAACTGTGCCAGACATAGGGCTATTATTAATTCCTTATCCTTAGGTCACGCTGGATCAAGGACCAGGATATGGTTTCTTTAGTCACAGTGAGGCTCTAGGGCTGTACATCTTTGCCTTGCCCCATATTAGGGATGATAATAAATTCTGCCATGGACCTCTATGGAAATGGTCCAGCCAGCGCTGGCCTGGCGTTTTCTATACACCATTCATTCTGCTAAGCCCCGTTCCCTCCCACAGTGTACTCAGGCCTATGAATACTCAGTCTTCCATTTCCCCACCTCTGTCTTTAGGAAACAGTAGGGGTAGCTCCTTCTCTAAGGCATCAAAATGAACCAGTTACCCCTGTACTTGTGATCTTTGGAACTGCCGTGATTTTAAAGGCTGCTTAAAGCAGAGTTTACTAGGGTTGTATAAATCTTTGCTTTAAATCTACTGTAAATACGTTACAGAATCTGCCAAACATGCATTAAAATATTTTGCTCCAGATATGCCTATGTCTAACCTTTTGGTTTCTAAGAGCTTTAATCAGTAATCTTCAAGTAGGAAGTTATTCATCTTTATTGCCAGGCAGTTCTCAGTGGTGGTCGTGGCAACAATCTTTTCATTGCTTCTGTGTTTAGTTGTTCTTTGACATGATAGAAGTCAGCTGCAGTTCAATGAGCTCACTATTTGTGCAACTTAATTGCTTGCTTCCTTTAATATGTACTCAATTTTTTCTTTTATGAGCAAGGTCGTTGGAAAAATTAAGCTTAAGGATATAGCTATCCACTGTTAATTAACCTCCTTCCCAAACACATTAGTAAAATAGGTCAAATAACTGTTGAGTGTTAAGTGTACCATTACTAAGGTATTTCTCAGCTGGAAAATGAACCCTATATTGGATAAGACAGGAGTTTCCAAAGGAGCTTCAAGGACTTAGGTGTCCATATCGCACTGAAATTCAATTAGATTTGAGTGCCTAATTCCCTTAAGCTGGATTTTACAAAAGCTCTTAGGAGCGTATGTTAAGGAGTTTTGATTTGGTGCATGTTTAGAGCATGCATGTTTAAAAATAGACTGAAACTGCTTCCTTTTGTTGCTCTTCAATTAAGCTTAGTGGAATCTTTGGTTCCACTGGGATGTGTGATCCATGAATGCATGCGTGTATGTGCATGTGTACACAAGAGCAGGCAAAAAGAGGGAATTGGTTTCTCGTTAGGTATTTGTACTTTGCATTAATAAGGATACTGCATGTGTTTGTTCTTTCAAGAATGACTAATATTATTATTCAGATTTGAAATTCCTAGAATAGCTCTGTTATGTGAGGATGTATAAATAGTTTTGATGAGTATAAAATATGCTCAGTGAGGGAACTGATCTATCAGAACAGCTTTATACAGTGATAGTGTAATTTCTTTCCATGTCAGGGATATATTCAGATGGAAAATCACTTTAATTGCAGTGGTGATAGCTTGATTGGAATTTTGCCAATTTACCCCCAAAATTGTACATGAATTTTAAAATCATATTTAGAAATGTGAGTTTGGTTGGAAAGTTCTTCATTTTTAAAATATATGTATTTTACAAAGGGATGGATAAGGTTTAAAAAGAATTGAAGTTGGAAGATTTCCCACTGGGAGATAAAAGGCTGTGTTTTGTTATGATTACATCTCCCAATCACAGTTCCCAGGCTAAGTTGGGAGACTTATTCTAGAAACTGGTGGGACTTCCCATATGTGTAAACTCTCCTCATCCAAATATTACTGTGTATTACAGTAGTGGCCAGCCAAGATCAGAGTCCACTGTGCCAGGCATGGTCCATGCGTGTAGGAGGCAACCTCTGCCTCGGAGAGCTTCCAGTCTGAAGAAGCAAATAGAGAGGAATGAAGCATTCCTGTCTCTGTTTCATAGAGCAGGGATAAAATGTTCAAGGTCACATGGTGGATCTGTGGCCTCCTTGCAACCACACCAGGAGGAATGTTATACCTTTGGGTTTGAATTGCAAACAGGGGGTTTGCACACTTCACCTTCATGCTGTAGTTCCACAGACAGAGAAGTGCTTGTCTTTGAACAGGCCTTCTCCAGGCAGGGTTTCCCAGCACCATGCCCCAGCTGTACGGCACAGGCTGTGCAGGGGCGAAAGGCTGCAATCCCCCAGACCTCTTCCAGGCGCGGTAGCTACATATCCCCCGTGCAGAGAGTGAATGCCGTCCTTTCCAGCACAAGTTCTGCTTCTGCTCTATTGTTTTTCCCTGTTATTCTAATATAGGTTTATAAAGGCCTTGACAGATGCGAGGAAGTGAAAAATAAGTGTATTAGTGGAGGCTAGGCTCTTCATTTGAAATGTCTTCCCCGTTCACCAAAGCCAGGGTCAGCAGAAAACTTCTGGCTTCCAGGATGCAAGCTGGAGCTGTACAGTACACCGTCTCTCTCTCTTTTATACCAGATCAGAATGCTGTAGAAAGTACATAAGGTGGGCGTAAATGACATTTCTGCCAAAAATCAAGGCCCATTTAGCCACCGCCAGTGGTGTAATGGGGCCTATAATAAATGAGAATTAAGTCCTYATTTAGAGAGATGCACTGAAATTGCTGAAATGCTGCCAATGTGATACAAGCATGAGGAAATCGCATTTGTTCCATGTGGCCAAAACCCACAGAGAAGCTCCATGAAGCACTTAATTTTTTTAGTATGGCTGTAAATAATGTTGTAGAGAATTAATACTGAAGTCCAGCAAACAACTTATAGACACGCTCCTGACAATGTGTTTTCACCCTCCTTTGTAGCTGATGGTGCTGCACTTCAGGGTAACAGATCTGAGATTCTCCTCAATGGAAATGCACCTGTTTATATGCAGAGGGTGTGAAGTAGCTGAGGAGCTTCTGCAAGCCAGGTGATAGCCTTAAGCATTTAAAATGACTGCAAAGCCGCTGCTGTTTGCAGCGTGGCTGCTCCTTTCAGAACACAGTAAACTGATACTAGAGCATAGTTCACACACACCTACTTGCAGCAAGAGAAGCAGCCTATTTCTAGATCCTGGGACACCAGGCCAAGAAAATAGTGCAGGGAATTGGCAGTTACTCCTCTGCTTATATATCTTCCTTTGGAGGAAAACAGTGTGAGGATTCCCAAGCTGGTCTGTGTGGAGCTGGAGAAAAGGGTGGCACTTGGTTAAGCCRCAGGGAGGAGTGGAGTGTGTTAGAGGAGGAGTGGCCCATGTTGCATTGCTTGTGTTGGGCACAACGTAAGGAGCCAAGTGCTCCGAGCTCTTCAGTCTGGTAAACTAAAACGGTGCGGCTGGCATTCCTTGGAGAGCATCTTAAAATGCGATTTTGCATGTGGCCACGCGAGCTGGTAGCCGCAGAGGGGACAGGCGGATTGGCAAGCCTTTCTGCAGCAGGGCCTTGCTGGGCGGCTGGGATTCGTGTCGCAGGCCAGAAGGTGGCACTGCGGATACTGCGTTGGAGAGGTCCCCTCTGCTCCCAGCCAGAGAAGGAAAGTGGGGGAAATACTGCAGGAATGAGACACTGTAAACCAGGTTAYGTGGAAGGGTAGCAGGGGTCTGAGAGAGCTTAAGGCAAGCAGCATGAATGGACAAGGCAGCAGTTTGGATGTGAATGGTGTGAGGGTACAGGGAACATCCTGGTGCTTAATCTTCCACTTGCAAGATTTTGATCTTATTAATCACAGAATCAGACTGTGCAAAATGTTGAAACTTGCAGTTTTATTGCAAACTCACAAAGCRAATGAGCTTGCCAGGACTAAGCATTGCAGAGGGGTTCTTGGCTTTGGCTGGACAGTATGGAAGGCTTGGTTGTTTTGAGCTGAAAACAGGCAAAACTTTGCCTTTTCAGCCCTTCTGTGGCTGCCTTGGCAGTGCTTGGTTGGGAGAACCACTCATACCTCTTGCATTTCTTTCTGTCAGCAAATAATCACCTTTTTGTCAATGAATGTTCAGTAGTGAGGGACAAACTGATGGACCTTGGTTTTGCTAAAACAGGAGACTGACATCGGAAGGAAGGAGCAGGTGAACAACTGGTTATAAGCTCTTTGTTAACACAGAGCCCACCTCTGGGGTTATACGCCTGACTTCCTCACCCTGAGACTCTGTATATTTTGAAGAGGATTTTGTGCTCGACTCTGAGGGAACCCTTCTAAAGACAGTTTGATTGGAAATGACTCTGGAAGGCCAGTGGGCGATTCATCATCCAAATGACTTATCCCTCCCCCAAAGTTTCTCTAAAGTTTCCTGTCAGAGCTCCTGTGCCCTGAGGAAAAGTGCTTTTTCTTTTTTCATTCCTTCACTCTTCACTAGCTACTTGTGTGGGTGTCCTGGGGTCTCAGAGAAAGTGGTGCTGTGCCTGGATTTGTCTCAGCTTAACTCCGCTCTGTTTCCATCCGCCCCAGTGTGAATCTGGAGTCACATATTAAAGTTTATGGCAATCCACTCATGGACAGACTTACTGGGCACATCTGTCGGGTGGGGGCTTTAGCCTTCTCCAGAGCATCTCTCAGCTGCTCCCCCTCCACTGCCACRTGGAGACACTTACACAGGTGACAGGAGAATGAGGATCTCTGGGTCCTAAACCTGCTAACCCTTGTGAACAGTCACCCTGGGTCGGGTTCAGGGCTGGCCAGGATTTGTGCCTGGGTGTGGTGCCCAGCTCAGGAGCAGAGCAGAGCCTACATGGGGATGCTTGGAGCTTGCAGCCCTATAGGGACCAGCTGGATTAAATCATGAAGGGTGGCAGGTTTTCCTTCTGCTGTCCTGCTGTGGGTAGTAGCTGCCAGCTCAGGGACAGTAATAAGCAGCTGGAGAGAAGAGACTTGCAAACTGGGAAGGGAAGATACATAAAAGCTGAGCAAAGACATGAAGATCAGTGTTTTGGCCTAGGAGCATCAGCCCTTTACCTGGAAGAGTGCTGTGCTGCAAGGGGGAAATAACTCGGTCTCTGTGCTCTGCTCTTCATATGAATGCATAAGAAATTGCTTCACCGCAGAGGGCAAAGCTCCCAGACAGATGCAAGAGGCTTGTGCAGGGGAGGTAAGGTCTGCTGCATCCTACCCTACTCCCTTTTCCCCTCTGTGGGCAGACAGGGTGGCTCGCAGTGTGACCAAGCGTAAATGGTGCGGCGCTCTGAATTGGCAGGGAGGGAATTTTTTTTTTTTTTTTTTTGGTCAGGATTGCACTTGCAGTTTACAGCAAGCTGGTTTCTGCTGAAAGGCGGATGTGACTTTGCTGTCCTGCGAAGCCAGCCCCCATCCCTCCTYTTTCAGTCCTGGTGGAGTCCTGAGGCGGGGAAGGCCATGTGCAGCTCCGAAGGGCACACGTTTCCTGTCTCTTTGCTCCTGGCAGGTTTTGTCTGCAGACACTGGCTTGAGTACCCCGTAATTACATTTTCGCATTTTTTAATATAGTAACACATGGCTGGGCTTGTGGTAGAGAGCCAAGTGATGTCTTTGGGCCATGAGGACTATAAATAACCAAAGGGATCATTTTATTTGGTTATGGAAGGAAGAAGGTCTTTCTTCAGCAGTTACTGTACAAACACAGTTTTGGAGTAAATAAAGAAGGGTTCTTTTTTCTATATGTTGGGGAGATACCCATGGATTCAGCAGAACCCCCCAAAAGACAAAAATTCTTTGAATTACATTTCTCTATAGAAGGCCTTCGCACACTGTCAAGCTGTCCAAATTATAGCTTTGTTTTCATTTTAGTTGTGGCAATTATTGTGCTTCTGTTAAAAATATCATTCTGTGTCAATTCTAAGCTCTCAGTAGCAAGGACTGTCTTAAAATAAATGTATGTACAGTGCCAGGCACAATAGGCCTCATCTGTGCCCGAGACCTTGAGGCACAACTGCCATATATACAGCAAATAGCTGGTTTGTGTAACAAGATGCAACTTTTCAGGTCTAGATCTTGGCAGTATGAATCTTGAAATCCATGATTCCTCCTTTCCCTCCACAGCATGCTCCTTGGCACATGGGCGTAAGCTGTATCAGATTGCATTCTGCTGTCAAGCAACCTCCCCAACTTGCTCCCCAGCACATATTTCCCCCGTTGTGGTGATGCCCCTTGCCCTGCGTAGCACCCTGCTTTCCACATCCAGGCAGCCCCTGGATCTGTGTGTTGCTCTGACCAGAAATGCTGAGCAGCAGGCAGGACCAAGGCTGCGGTGCTGCCCTGCTGCCAAGAGAATTCCCCACCAGCAGCAGCCTGATTCTTCAGCATTTCTCCATTGGGTGKGTGGCCTTGTATCACACAATTCTGGGATGCACCCTGCTCTCAGGCCTCAGTGCAGGAGCATGTACATCGTGCTAGTGAGCAGCCGCCATCCCCACCACATGGCTCACTGATAATCTAACATGTTGTGATTCCTCTAACTTGTGGAGTTTGCTTAGTGTGAACGACTACACACGAGGCTCGGGGCAGGAACATGTAGGCCTGTTATGTATAGCTTTAGTTCTGCTTTGGAATAAGGCTCCCATGACCTAGTATCTGGGCCAAGTGCTGAATCTGCCATAAACAGTTTGTAGAACTTGAACACAAGCTTCTCCTAACAGAAAAGAAAGATGCTTGGAGGGATTACAAAGGTATTTTGTGCATCTGCAGAGGTTACAAACCAGAGAGACCCTTCTGTGCACCATGGACCAGGATGCCTGGTGCATCTACATATTTGTTAATATATGTGACAAAAATATAACCAGATATAATGGGGCCATTTCTACCCCCATTTTGTGGATACAAAATGTGATGAAAGTGTACTCTGATGCTGATAACCAAGCAGGTGAAGAGTATTTACCACAGCCTTTCTCATTTCCTTTTGGGGAATGTTTTCTCCTGCACATGATCCAACTCTTAGCAAAGATGAGTGCCAGACCAAGAGGTTTCATTCCTAGTGTGTGTGCAAACAGCTACACTTCTGGAGGGAAGGCGCTGTTCATACAATTGCATCGTTACAAAGAGGATATAGTTGCATGATTGTCCTCAATTAGGGGTGCTGCCAGATCATTCCTAGT
This sequence comes from Phoebastria nigripes, assembly GCA_035582835.1. Taxonomy (NCBI): domain Eukaryota; kingdom Metazoa; phylum Chordata; class Aves; order Procellariiformes; family Diomedeidae; genus Phoebastria; species Phoebastria nigripes. Next base: position 2,704,214 of record JAYKAV010001445.1, on the reverse strand, counting down.
ATTTTTTTTAGATAGGCACAGCAGTGCAATGAATCTGATGGTATGTATGTTTTGATGTGGTGCATTGACAGCAGCAGTGTCTATCAAGAACAACAACAGCAACAGATTAAATAGCAGGGTGCTCTCTCTATCATGAAGGGGCAGTTACGGGGAAAAAGCTCCCATTGTTTCCACAGCCATATCGACCGAGGCCTACACAAGGCCCTCTTGATTAAACGAACTGGCAGCAGAACAGCAAGTTCTTGTTAAACATACATGCCAAAAGGCCCTAACACAAACAATCCCCATTATAAATTAGGCCTTTTACAAACAATATTTCAAGAAACTACTTGTCCGTTTTCCATGCCATTATGCATTTTTAGGATGATTACATGTTTCTGCTGGATAATGGCCTTTTGCCAAGGGCAAAATGGAGTTTCAATAGGACTCATTATGAAGTGAAAAGTTTTTCTATTCCTACCCCCTGGAAGGAAAAAGCCACTCACAGATAAAGCTTGTGATATAATTACGTTGCTTTAGATAACCAGCGACATTACTTCCCAAATGATAAGTACTTGTTTTTATCCTTTCTTAATCTCACAGGCCTCTTGTAGTCTTTTAATAGGAAGTGATGGCAGCTGTGAAGGCCACTTGATCATTTGGGTCTGAGCAGAGTGCAAGACTGCCCTGCTGATAAAAGTCAAGACAGCTCTAGCTATCGGGATCGCTATTAGAGGAGGAAGTGCTGTCTGCAAGGGCAGACTATGCCAGGCAAATTTTCAATGCACTGCTAAATAATTATGTTCCATTATAAACCTTTCCCTTCCCCCTGTTCATTTTACAGAGCCTGATCTTCCCCTGAATTAAGACATGTTGTTCATATCTGCAAGGGAACATGAAATGCTGAGCTTTCAGAATGGGGATGTCAGTGTTTGATCCTGCAAGGGGCTGAATGACCACAGTAGGGGCTGAACCCTTGGATCCTGGTGCTGTGCACAGGAGTTCAACGGTGCTCAGTATCATAGAGGAGTTACGCAGCAGCTTTGTGACTGGGATCCTGACAAAGGCAGAGGTTGCCTTGGGGATTGAAAAAAAAGCGGGGCTTGTAGTTCAAGCCCTGATCTGGGTCTCAGGAAACCTGGCTCAGTTTCCAGTCCTCCCTCAGAGTCCTTGGTTTTGATCAGTCGCTCACTGCCCTCGTTTCCCATTTGTTAAATGTGAAGGGAAATGATTTCTCCTTTTGGCCAACTCTTAGGATTATAGGATCTTAAGATAAAGACTCTGTCATCTGTACAGAATATCAAGATCAACAGGCATTTGCCCGTCTCAGTTGAGATATTGAGATGTTACTGTACCAGAAATCCCATTTCTCTGATCTATGGCTCATGTGACCAACTTCGTTTATAAAGATGCCCATCATTGTCCATTACATGCTTCCCCCATCATTATTGCAGGAATTTCATCAGGAAGGCAAAAAATAACTTGGTGACCGTGAGAACAAAAGCCCCAATTCATGAAAATTCATTTTGAGGTGGCAAAAGCAATTTATTATACCCATATAGCAATTACTGTCAAGTTACTGATTCCAGGTTTTCATTACTATTATTAAGAAGACAAGCCATTTACACTTTTATAGTCTGAGGTCTTTAGGAACACTAATTAGAGCTTTTCAGCACTCCTGGAAGGGAGGAAGATTTTATTGTGCAGGATCAGCTCACGTTCACTAGGAGGGGAGTAGGGAGTTAAGCCGCTTGCCTGTGTGACAGTGAGAAGTCTGTCCTGACAGCTAAGGAGTTAGGGGACTCCCCCTTGGCTTTGTTGCCTGATTCATCTCCCTTGGCTTATCCACAGAGCTAGTGTCTAGGCTCTCTTGGAAGAGCAGAGAAAAAGGCACCTCCAGGTGGCAACTCAACCTACTGAACATCCACACTTCCACTCACTAAAATCAGTTTTCAAGGACCCTAACCAGGGCGCTGCTGGCAAGTTACTAAAGTTAGATGAGGTGATGCTGAGCTGAGGCCACCTCACCCTAATTCTGCTTCCCTAGCTGTGAGGAGCCGGGAGAGCTGAGAGGAGGAGTAACTCTGGGGGGAAGGTATGAACTATCCAAACCAAGGGTGGGCATGGGAGTTTGAGTGAGACATGGAGGAGTGGGAAAGGAAAAGGCGGTCCTGGGATTTAGATAGTGAGATGCATCTCTCATGCTGCCACAGTGGTCTTGTATGAGGTGAGATGCTTTTATTTCCCTTTTGGCTAGAAGCCCTAAAGGCATGTTTTTCTGTTTCTAGGTACTCATCTGAGCTCCATCTGAACTGCAGGTGAGCTTAGTGGTCCAAATGGTGTTACATGAAAAGTGCTGTAAAATGCGAAGTACTTTGAAAGATCATGCTCTGGACATGCAATGTTTTTGACCTTGGTGATGTCRTCCTCTCCTTTCCCTGCTCAAGAAGGGAATAATTCTATCTGCTTACACCACAGAGGAGACAGAGACACAAAAATCTCATGTGGAATTAGGGTGATGGGTCAGAGAAAAAGAAGACAATGAGAGTTTGACAGGTGTGTGTTTGATGGGCATATAAGGAAGTACACAACCTAAGCAATTCTTGTGCTCTGGGCATTACAGGAGAAAAGAGAATAGGTAGTTATGGACTGTTCACACCGACAGACAGGGGAGTTGAAAGCTGGTTGTGGGAAGTTAGTTTTTAGTCTTTTTTACAACATAGGTGTGTTTTATATAATATGTATATTATATAAATGTGCGTATATTAACAGTATATATTTATGCTTATTTAGRAAAATAAAAGAGATAAAAACATATATATGTGTAAAGAAACGTATGCCTCTTGGATTATGAAATCTAGTTCTCTCATCCTGTAGGCAGACAGTCACTACGAGGTCTGGGTCACAGAGGCGGCTGCCCAGGCGCCCTGTGGGTGCAAACAGGAGCAAACATACCCAGGCATTGCCAGCTCCTGCCACCTCTTGTAAGCAGATTGAAGCACCAAGTGGTGGCAGGTCACAGTCAAGGACCTGTAAGCTGCCAAGGGAGTGCCAGAAGATACTCAGGGAGGGTGTCCCTTGTGGTAAGTGTTACCACAGCCTTGTGCAGCCAAGTCACATAATCCTGCTCCTAGATTTACCAAGCTCCGCCTGAAGGTGCCATAGTGATCAGGGAGGAAGGAGTCTGCAGGCCTGACTGAGTGCTGTCCTGCACAGGTTGGCAGATCACACTTTTAGACAGCCCTGATAAAAGCAGCCATGCCGCAGGAGTGCTGTACTCCCCGAAAGGCTGTTAGATGCATTAGTCATTAGGCATTTAATTACCTCTTTTCACCTAGGACTCAGCTGACCTCTAATGACCAATATTTGTGTTCAGAAGAACAGGGATGAATTGAAACAAGCACTGAGAAAGTCTAATGGCAAGTGACGTCTCGCCTAAGGTCATGCAGGAAGTCTGTGGCAGAAACCTCCTCTGCCATAAACCCAAAGCCATTCCTTGCTGCTGGAGTCACACTTCAGCCCGAGTGATCGTGCTCTGTGTACCAGGCTGCGTTCATGAGGACAAGTGAAAAGGAGGAAATCCTTTCACAGTCCTGGGAACTGGGGGCTCCATCCCCTACCCATGGAGGTGGTGGAAAGACTCATTGTCTTCTGCAAACTTAGCATGGAGCCGTTGTGAGGCTCTCCTGCAGAGCGTGTGGGGAAACTGCAGGCCAGAGGGAGGGCCCGTGGCTGGAAAATTTCCTGAGGTAATGGGAAGAAGGAGAGAGGAGAAGCACTGCTGCCTGGGTTGAGAACAGCCCTTTCTGTTTTTCTAATAGCTGCCTCCGGGGCATCACAGCTACACAATTCTGACAYGGGGGTCTGTCCTGCTCTGCAGAACAAAGTGAACCACATAGAAACCCTGACCCAGAACTTGCACGTGGAGACCCTTTTGGCATGAGAAAAATGAAGAGTGTCCAAGAGGACACTCCAGAAATTCAGGTGTATAGATATTACACTGAAAAGACCAGGGTACTCTCTCCCAGTTAGTCGCCTGAGCCAGATGGTAGAAAGAAGAAGGATATTATTAGAAAAATGAGCTTTATCGGGGGGACAAGAAAAACTGAATAGAAAACAGATTGCTTCAASGCCCTTGAATTCTCTGCCCATTTTTGGTGTCAAAATTACCTAAAGGATGTTGACAAACTAAGAAAAGCTTAGGAAACCAAACAAATAATAAACCCTGATAACCAGCGAGCTCCCCAAAGACCCTGCATGCCTCAGGAAGGGGAATTCCAGTGAAAATCACCACATTTCCAAACTGCTGGTTTTAGTGTTAATCTTCTGGAGCTGTTTTTAAAGAAGGTCTGCAGCAGCTTACGTAGCCAGCTGAGCAGATGATGTGAATAAAAGAAATGAGCCACAGATCAAAAAAGTCTACATGGTTTGGCTTTTAATTTTACCTCTTTGTCTTTGACCCAGATGTGGTTGTGGGTAGGTATCAGCCAAGAAATTGCAGGTGGCATGGTTATCTTGCTATTTACTGTGCGATGATGCTGCTACCAGCTATTCAATAATAGGAAATGACTAATGATGTGGTGGAAATTATGAACCAGGATTAATAAAACTTGAAAAGGAACAGTCTGGTCTGTTTGATCCTCTGAAGAGGAAGTCTGTCTGTGTACAAGTCTTTTCCCTGAGGTGATGTTCTTATTAGTCTGATCTGAGTAGGGAGCAAAAGGAACCGAGTTTGGAAGTGGCTTAAAAAGAAGACAGTAAAAGAGGACATGAAGTATTGTCAAAAAACATCCCTGGGTGACAGGCTCCTTTCTAATGCTGCCTTGCAGGAGGGTGGTGGTAAGTCACAGGAAGGCAGTTCCAGTCTGCATGTCGCTTGCAAGTGAAAAGGAATTTCTTGGAGAGCTGCATTTGACTCAGGTCCGATTTTGCTGCTCTTTCTCCTGCCAAATCCTTCTTGAGTCATTTTGCTAGACGAGGGACTACAGTGCTGGGCTACTTCCAGTGCTGCTCAGCCTTGTGAAGAGGAGGTGCCATCTTCTGAGTGCCGTAGCAGTGACGTGAGTAATTTCTTGGTGGAGAACTGGAGGCAGACTGCCTTTCATAGGGCTGTTGCAGGTGCTGTGATTTGAAAGCAAAAAAGAGGCCTTAAAAATCAGGCCCAAGAAAGAGAAGTGGGGGGCCTGAATGGAGTAAAATCCTGAACTGAGCCTAGTAGAAGAGGTTTCTGGATATATATCCTAAAATGAGTCCATAAGTCTTGGAGAACTGGAGTTTTCCCGGGTAAAACCACCACCGTCTGAGATGGCACCAAGATGGAAATATGTTTGATGTGGCAAGGCTGACAGCTAGGACACATGGTGGATTCCAGGTCGTTACCACAAACCAACAGTCCTTTCCCACCGTGTCTGATAGCTGTGTAGCAGAGGTGCTAGATCTGTCTGCAAGTCTGTAACTGACCGGGCAATGTGGCATGGTAGGAGAACAGTAGGGCCTTACAAGTCATGGTAGTGAGGATATAAGGGAGCTCTTGAATAGAGGCTGGGGAAGCTGGCCTCCCCTAAGCCCCCTTCCATTTCCCAGAGAGGAGACTTGGGGTTTCTTTTTTTGTGGGAGATTATCTGTTTCCCAGGTTCCTTGATGTAACAAATTCCCATGACTGCATTGGTGAGCCACTGGAGATCTCTTCTGCTCTTSTTGTAGCTATTGCTCTTTTCCTAGAGGACTGAAGTTGGTTCAGTAGGGTACCAAGTAATGGTGTTGAGTGGCTTGTGATGTTTCATAATGTGTGAAGGAAATGCTCTCCTGAAATAGATGGTGCTGTGTGGTTGGCTGAGATTGCAGAGATGTGAGTTCAGTGTGATCCTGTCTAGTCCAATATTTCTACCAAAAACAGTGCCAAAATTTGACAATCATCTTGAATGCTTCTGTCCAACAGTAGTTCTTTGCTTTAGCCCTCCTTGACTTTGCCACTGTTTGAACCTGTTTGTTTGGTGTGAGAGAAACATGGTAAAAAGGCCTCTAGCCTGGCAAGTGAAAACATGGTCAAAGCCGATGGTTTTCACTTAAACCTGCTGATCTCAGGATTGTACTGGATTGAATTGGAGAGAGGGGCTCAGGGGAGGCAGGGGGAGTGAGAGCACAAGGGAAGGGAAGAATTGGAAGGGAAGAATTGACTGCTGTCCCCTTGCCTCTAGGGGAGCTCTTGTTTTGGTACACACTGGTGCTGAAGCATGGCCCACAGCCCAGACCCAATCTACTAATCTTCTGGTATGGGGCTCGCTCCCTGCTCTCCTTTTTCCAAGGTTAGTTTGGGGCAGAAAGTGAGTTTCAAACTCTTCTCTGTCATTATAGTGGTTTATTGCTTGCTGGCATTTTCTGTGTAGTCCCCAAAGTCTCTCCCTTGGCATGTATCAGGCACAAAATATGGCACGTCATGTAACCAAAACTCAGGCCATTTAAAGAGAGCATGACTGATTGCAGGAGAGGATTGTGCATGCTCTGAGTCATAGGATGGCAGCTGCGTGCTCATCCTATCCTGCGATTTACTCATTGCCTGATAGAAAACCTCTTTCTGTTGGTGACATGGCAGGAGCATGTCATGGTGGCCATGAACATTGGAGAGGTGGGGCCATGCAGCTACTGAGTGTGTCTGTAGGGCACTAATGCAGCCTGCACTGGCAAAAGACAACAGTGATTTTTTATTTTTTTGAGTGGCACTGTGAGCACTCAGAGCTTTAACTTCATGATAGTCTTCAAATTCACCAAGTTCATTAAGTTAGCGTAAATCAGTTGGAGCCACTCTAGTTCCATTTATAGCAGCTGAGGGTTTGGCTTCAGTCTCATCTGGTTCATCAGTCCACACAGAGCAGTAATTACCTGGTATTCAGAGCTCAGGCCTTTTAAAGGAACAAACAGTTGGTTGCACTTCAGTGTGTGTATGGAGGACAAGTCGCCCCTCAGACTTCGGTGTTCAGAGTTTGCTGCTCAGGCCAATGGACAAGCAGTCTCTGATGTCAGTGTGTGAGTTTGAGCCCCAGAGGAGTGTAGGTAGCCCCTAGCTAGTGGGGTCGTTTGTGAGAGGCTATACACTCCTCCTCTCCCATCTCTCGTGTTGTCTCCTAGTTCTTTCCCCTATGCCAGCTTTCTTTTTCTCACTCCTTCTCTGGCTTCCTCTTATTCTTTCAAATAATTTATGTTTTAAAGTGAAACTCAGCTATGCAACTGGTTTTATATTTATAAATTGTATTGGGCTGACCCTCTCCTTACCTCTGAGCTGGTATTTTTAAAAGCCCCATTGTTTCCCGCTGCTTCAGAAGGTTAAAAGTCCAATCTCATTACAAATGCCGTGCATATGTTGTTGTTTAGTATTATATCAGTGCATTACCTAAAACTACACAGCCAATCATAACTCTGATGGACTGTGTCTCACGTCATCATACGGGTGGGATGGAGGCACTGATGTTTTTTAAAGACATTAAATCCTGGTCTCTGCTTTGTAATATCTGAGGATCTTCCTTTTGTCCTTTTGGTATCATAAAGCATTTTCACTCTCTGCTTGGGCAATACAAAGAAACATTCAGAGCTTGAAATCCCATAATCAGCTTTGATCATGCTGCTTTTGGGAAAGTAAGGACAGATGACTTTGTCTTGGTGGAATGTTCCTCCCTGCGAATGCTTTTGAAGTTCTTTTTCTTATTATTTCCCTCTTGATTTAAACCAACCTACTAGATTTTTGTTGCTGTTGTCTTATTCATAAGCTACGCACCAAGTTGCTCTTTTTCTTAGTTCTTTTGCCCAAAGAAGATTTTCTTGACACCAAGTGCTTTATCTACTAAGGTGAACAGAAACCTGCCTAATACTTCGATCAAATTAAATTTACAGTGTCACCTGTACCTTTTTCTAATTCATCAAGAGGAGTTCTCAATACTGAATCTTTAGTATCAAAAGACTTTGCTTGTGTTTAGAATGGACCTGGTCCTGTCATGCTTAAGTAACAATTGTATCTAGGCCAGCATATTCGAAATATACTGTAACTGGTCCCCAGAGAGAAAGTAAATGATCAGTCCTTGATTGTGGGGAGCATATTGTGGCTTAGTATAAGCCAGAAGGAATGAATATAATCCCTGACCCCATTGCTGTTGATATTTGGCTACAGGAGATTCAAGCCCAAAGACTGTCTACGTTGGGTGAATCTTACCCCAAAAGGTAATGATAAAGGTAAGCCTCTCACATACAGCCTTGGCATCAATTTTGTATGTGGTAATAATTGTAATAACATCTTTGTGTTACTGCTTCATCCACAAAAGCAGCCTAGGCTCAGCAGTGGTTCCCTCTCTTTGTTCTTTCCATAGAACAGAAGAAGTATTTGCAGAACAGTGTCCACTCTTTGCAGAAACAGATGCTCAAGCTACTTGTTTTTCTTCTTTTTGCTCTAAGCTAGATGAATATAATGTTCTCTTGAGTTGTAAAAGACTGTTTTTGTATCTCACAGTCACGTTTCAGTATCAGCAAATATTTTAGATATGAGTTAAGAGAGGTACCCCACTGACAGAAGGCGGCTGGCGGAGCTTGTAGTATCACATCGTAAATTCCCTCTTCTGCTATGAAAATGTAATAAAATATGTGGCACGGCAGATTTACAATGACAATGCTGCTGCTGTGTTAAGGCAACTATTTTATCTCTTTGTTTTAAAACACAGTTTTTACTGTACTACACACAATGAGTACTTCCTCCAAGAAACAATGCCTATGAGCTTCACATTAAGTCAAATATGATCTCATAGCAACTCTTCATCAACTTGTTACACCATTATCTCTCTGCTGCTAATAAATTTTAGGAGAAAAAATTTATATGCAAATGTTTTATTTCAGCTATCATTATACTTAGCTTATCGTGAGCCTGGTAGTGCCCCCACCCAGTTACATCATCCTTGGAAAAATTTAGTTCAATATGTCTTTTATAGTCTTACTGCAATGTTATATTTGCAAGCCTGACCACACACATGTAATGGGCTTCCCAGCTAGCTACAGTCTGATCCTCTCGGGTGCTGCAGGTAGGCAGGGTCTTGCTTGCCTGGGGAACTGTATTAACTCAGGTTGATTCTGTATAGGATGGTGGTGGTATGGGACAGGGATACACAGGGCTGTGAGTAAAGTGGTCCATCCCCCCAGGTAAGTCACTTCACTTCTCATCTGTTCTGTCTCTAGATAGGTGTCTCTGGCTGTCTGTTTGCCGAGTGCCTTGTCCAGGCGTATCAGTGTTTTCCTTCTCACTGTCTTTTTTGTTGTTGGGTTCTGACTTGGAAAAGGAAAGTTGAGATGACAACCTTTTATTAAACTTTAAGGCTTCTTCCGTCTCCCACTGTTAGATTGTCACAGAGGTGTCAGAGCTTGTCTGATGGTGCTGCCCATCCTGATTCAGCAAAGCATTTAAACATGTGTTTATGTCTATTACAGTCCTGTGAGCATTCATGCTACAAACTGCAGTCAGGGGTGAGAAAGAAAGAAGAGAGATACTCATGATTTTGCATGTGTAATATTGAACAAATAAAACTATATGGCTTCTGGGCAGCTCACTGAAATATTCCTGTAGGTCATATGCTTTCAGAGGGATGGTGGGGGGCAGGAGCTCTCATCTTCTTTATGTATATTACTTTGACACTTGAGAGCCCTTGCTATGGATCCATAGGCCAGATAGATAGATAAATAGATACTGTTATGCTGGATCCTAGATGCTGTTTGGTTTGTTCTGTGTTGGTATTGTGATCAGAGCGTTGTGTCTTTTAATGAGAAATTTGATGGGAAATTCTACATGCAACGATAGTAAGCAATAACACAAGTAGGTAGGTGAGAATTTCAAGACACTGAACCTGGGAGCAGGAAGGTTTAGTTATGACGCTATTGGTGTTTTCATACTTAAGGAATGTGAATAAATTTTATCCAGATCATTTTTCCAGTGGACTAAAAAGGTCTGTGATTTTTTTGTAGCATGCTCACTGGATACATGAAAATTGACTTTATTTAAAATTTTCTGACTCTTTTGTTGTTAAGATAATAAATTAATTTCCTTTTAAGGAAATTGCTCTAATTACTGAGGAGATATCCCATGATTGTTATGATTGACTTTGTTAATTTGTGTTTATGGGAATGCCTCAGTATAACGGCAATTATTAAATTTAGGAGGCTTATGCCTCCATGCTTCCCAAAGACACAGGGGAATAAGCTGATCTCATGAGTCTTGTKTTTAAGTGCTCACCAGGTATTTTTGCTCCATTGTCAAAATTGTGCTTATAAAATTGTTTTTTAACAAACAATTAATTGTTAATTGTAATTACAACAACAATTGTAATTAATTGTAATTAATTGTTAAACAAATTTAACAAAACCAGCTGTTTCCTCTCTGYGTTTGCAGCTCTATGATAGGCTGTACTGTCAACACCTAGATAACTCCCAAAGACTAGAAGATTGCTAAAGCCGAGCAAACCTTGCCTTACTACTTTTCTACTCTGTCAGTGAACAGGCTGAAGAAGACTTTTTGAAAGAACAGCAAAGGAGTGTGTAGGTACTAACCCCAGAGGCTGTGATCACTGTAATTCTTAGATAAAAAATATCATGCGTAGTCATGGGAAGAGAACGGGAGAGGAAGCAGCAATTGGAAGAGTGAGTAAACATTAGCTACACAGATTGGCATTTTCAAAAATTCCTATCAGATTAGAAGTATGTGCTACATTGACAGACGTGTGATCCTTCATCATTTATACATGTTTGGGAACCTCACCACAAGGGGTGAAGGGGATCACCTTGGAACGGTGGAAGAAGAACACAAAATCTGACATCAAAAGCACTTGTCTAGTAAGGAGAGCTTTCTACCCAGGAACACAGACGAGGCCTTGAGTCATGAAAAGCACATCTCTCTCAGAATTGCATCAAAATAGCTGTGCAAGATTGCATTTCATTATTTACAAAATGGATTTTTCTCATTTTGATGTAAAATAGAGTTTGTAGTTTCATTTCTTCAGTGATTGCAGCACATTGCTGTGTCACTGAACCCATCTGCTGCACAACTGTCAAGATTGTGGCACTTCAAACACACAGGGGCTGAAATACCATTCATTTGACAAATACTCGCTCAGCAGATCAAAGGTCATGTAAACAGAAGGCATCAGTAACCAGGAGCCCTGGSCCTACAGTATACAACAATATTGCAAATACAACTGCTTCTAAATCCTAGCTGTTTCCTTCCTAATACTTAAGAGACCAGTGAAAAGTAGTAGCTACAACTATGTGTCTGCAGGTTAGCGAAAGCCTGGCTCTATGCTTGAAGCAATTAGAGCATGCCATAGAAGAATGTCAATGAAAATCAAAGGCAGAGTCAAAATGGCTTCCACTGTTATTCCAGGTCACCAGGGGAGGCTCAACCAACCAGTGATTTAAGATTAACACATGCATCAACACATATGGACAATTCCAGTCAAGCCAGGAACTGTTTTTTCTATGGCCATGAGGAAAGTTAACTATTGTATCCTAAGTCATCTGACATTTTTTCCCAAATAGCAGAATTTCCTTTCTTCTTCTGGAGAACTTTGCATTTTGCAAGGGAGTGTGTTTACGATAGATTCCCACATCAGAAGTGGTGACATCAGTGATTCCTCTTGCAATTTCCCATCAGTACCCCGGGGACAGGGCTGGCCTTCCTTTGGTAGCATGCGCTGAGATATGAGGACAGCAGGTGCTGTAATACACCAAAGTGCTAGTGCTCTCACCAGGCATTAAAGCTGGTGAAAGTTGCAGGAGTTACCACAATGCATAGCCCATATCAGGGTCTGATTGCTCTTTATTCCATGGAGGTCAGTGACAGTTAACATGTTGTTGCCCAGCAGTGTCAGAAAGCAGTGGCTGTGTTGCAGTAGCCATTGTAATGGAAGGAATCTTGATGTTCAGTTCCAAACTAAGCAGGAACAAAGGTATTTTTAAGTGTGCAGCCTGCAGTTTATTTGTGTGGATTATCTCCAGATGTGGGTAATGTGAAGGGCAGATAAGTGTGGATTCACTGGGTAGGGTGCAAATTAGCTCATCCCTCATTTGCTGCTGCTCCTTTTTCTCTTCAGGTTCTGGGGGCAAGCTAAGGCTGCCTGAGCCAGAGCATTAGATTATCCCCCTCCTAGGCTTTGGTCTCTGCAGCCCCAGGAGAAGGTCTGATCCACTCCCTCCTCTCCCTTGAGGCAGGAGATGGGGGGAATCCATGTTGTCCCAAGAGGATCTGCTTGTGTTTGCCATGCTGGAAGCTCTGCATATTTCTCCTACTCCTGTATAACTCCCCATGCTGATGAGCCTACCACAGGTGGTCTGGGGATGTGGGTTATCTGTAGTTTTATTTCTAAGGGGGTGAGCTGTCTGGCAAGTGAAAAACAGGCTTTTCACTGAGTTACGCTAAATAAGACTTTTCTCCTTTCTTTTTGCATTCCTGCGTATGCTGGGGATGTCCCTCTCAGAATACACTGTGAAATGCTTTAATACACACTTCATATGACTCTTGGAGATTTAAAAGCACTGTGAAAAGAGATTGGGCTTGTTTTGGATTTAAGAAACAACTTGTTGAGGTCATTTGACTATCCATGATTTAGCCAACTGCTAAGTGGTTAAGGATAATTTTCCAGTTAGCTTGCTGCTACTCTTTTAGGTGTCTGATGAACATCAGCAGCTGAGCTGATTGATAACTAATCATCTAATTTGGCTGCTAATTGCTTATTTGACCATCCTGTTACCTGTTTGTTAGATTTTCAGGTGGCCATCAGAAGCAATCAGTCTTCTGATCACTCAATCATGACTTGGATGTACAGTGAGATGAATCAGCTGTTAGTAGCATATTTTCAAACCCAATCTGTAGAAAGTAGTTCACATTCCCAAACAAGGACTAGGACTCTAATGAATTTTAGACTATTATATGACTTTCCCAGGGAGACACCCCTCACCATAGGGACTTTAAAGGTTTGTTACAAAGATGGTTGGAGCTAATCCGACTGAGGTTGCTGGGTGGAAAGCATGTGTGTGTGTATTTATGTATCCCCACATACCATGTGTTTCTCTTCTGTGTAGTCAGGAAGCAGATTCGTCCTCCTGCCATGTATATTCATCAGGTGTTATCTGACCTCCGGTCCTACTTAAGGAAACATCTAACTGAGGTTGATGGAAGATTTGCCCAAGTAATGGCATCATTAACAACATCTGTGATAAAAGTGGAGTGTCACCCACAGTGATTGTATGGAGCATTGCATGATAGCTGGGATGTCTGTAAAATCTGTACAAAATTAACTACAGCTGCACAATAGGTGATTAAACTAGTTTTCTCATGCTGTAACTCAGCCCTCTTTAATACTCATTTAAGAATTCTTTCTCTTTTATAGGACTGTAATATGCATGAGCCCATTCCTTTCCACCCTTCCTATTACTCTACAGCAATGCCTTATTTAATACCCTACTTTTATTTTTATTGCTTCTTGCAGTCAATCTCCTCTCCTCAGCCTCTGTCCTGGGAAGCTTAGCCAAGCAATGGGGAACTTCTTGGTGGGGAAAGTGATGGAAAAGGAACAGAACCACACCAAATTTGTTATACTAGTCCCACAGCAGAAGTAGCTTTCCCAGAGAAAGATTGGCACAGGGCAGATTCCCCTCCTTCTGTTTCTGTCTTCACACCTCTGAACCTGCCTATGTGGAGTCTATGTGGAACAAGATTATGTCACTTCTTCAGTCTCCTCAGGTCCTTTTGTCGGATAAGAGGAAATTCCTACCAAGCCTGTGTGGAGCTGGTCTGTAACCTCTGTAAAACCTGGGAAATCGAGGGATGAGGCTTTCTTGCAAACATGCTTGGATCTGGTAACCACTTCAGTAGCTCTTCCTGAAGGAGAGGAGAAATTGCTAGATCTACTTCTGGTAAAATCCTGACGTAGTTCATCTCAAGTCAACGGGCTATGTTGGCTGACAACTGAGGATCTATTTCCTATAAAGTGAGAAATGTCCTGTAAAAAGGGGCTATAAACAAAGCAAGTTTTCAAAGAAATTGAATGCAGTGTATCAACATTGCCAGTTTATAACATTCAAAGCTCGTGAATTTGTCACCACAAAAGCACAAAACCAGAGTGCTTTGGGTTCTCTTCCCACCAGTTAATAAACTGAGGTCCCCAGGAGTGGTTGTGCTTCTCTAATCTGATCAGCAAAATACGAGCCAGAGAATTTCACTGTGTGATTCCTGAGTAGAGTTCAAAAGCTCATGTGTCAGACTGTCTGCTGCCTACAAGAGGAAGTGTTATGCCATCTTGACTTAAAGACTTCAAATGAGAAAGAACTTAACATATCCCAAAGTTAATTGTTCCAATGGTTAACTGTCTCACTGCTAAAATACACTTTTTGYTTTTTAATCTTTGGGATTAATCTTTTAAGATTTTTTTCACAACTGTCAGGATTTGAGACCTGTTTCAATTTTTAATGAGCCTGAAATTCTTATATAATAACAAGCTGCTGGGACATGGGGCTTTGAACAAAATATTTAATAATACAAGACCAGCAATAAAATGGATGGAGTTGGGAGGACTGATACTGCCGACTTACCTAGTCTTTCCAGTAGCAGAAGTTAATTACTGAGTTGTATTGTTTTTACTAGCAGATGGCTGAAGACATTTTTCTGGAAAATTAATGCAGCCTGATCAAAGAGACTCCTATCTAGTGAAATGAAACAGATTTTAAATATATTTATCCATTAAAATGTTGTGCTAAGCTTCTCTTGGTCTCTACTGGGCAGAAGACGCCTATCCCATTCACCTCTAATCTGAGAAGCTCATTGCGTCTACCGGACCTATTTGCAGCGAGACGCTTGAGGGAGACGAAACCTTGGCATGGGAGGTTGCTTGTCTCCGAGGGCTGTTGGAAGGGGAGCAGAATTCCTTGTCTGCCTCGGTCCACCCACGCAAACAGGAAAGGGGCCGTGCCAGATGATAAGTCCAACTTACCATCCAGGGTAACTAGATGCCAGAGAGGATTGTTTCCATTTCCACAGGATTTCTAATTAAGGGACATGCTTTAACTGTGTTTTCAATGGCTGAACATCCAAATGACAGTTTGATATGCGCAATTTGTCTGGCAGGCTAGATAAATTCATACCAAAGCTAAAGGATTTTCTGTTTAAAATGGGTGCACATCCTTAGCTGCGAATTGGATCAAACATTCCCATAGCTAAAGAATCCCCTTTATGTAACAACTTCTTTTTAACCTCCATTCTTTGCAGTTTTAATGATCGAAGTCTCTCTTTCTCCTGATTTGTCCCCAGTCATTGACTCTGCCAAGTGCTTGTTTTTTTCTGAACTCTCAGTCTTGTTCCAGTTTGATGAATGAAGGGAAATGTCTATTCCCATTTCTGCTGTCCCACCCAGCCCTAATGAGCAGTAGCATTGTCTGACTGACTCCTGGGGGAATTTGCTACCTGCATAGCTGTTGGGCTGGGCTGTTGCAGCTGGATTTCTTTTGATACTTTGTTTTCTAGAGATGTGATCCACAGCCTTGAGAACAGGTAGAGAGGAAAGGTGCTGCTGTCTTTCTGTCAGGGGAAGCTAGGTGCAACGTGATTAGGCCATTAGCTGCCATTTGTTTCTGGAATATTGGAAATCCATCCAGTTATGAAAGATGTTGCTTTGGTTGAGGACATGCTGCCTTTTATCACGTTCACAGAAATAGATCAAAGACACGTTCATGATATACGTGGCCAGCAGAGGTGATGTGGACAAACATTAAGTGGGTTTGTTCCTGTAGGAGTCCTAGTCTGAAACTCCCTTGATAACTTTGCCAGGTTCAGCTAGAAAGACTTTGACATTTAGTGTAGGTTAATGAGAACTGTGAGCTTTGAAGGTTACATGATTGCATGTTCTCCCTTCCCCCATCATCACATGACACCATTCAAAATATGTCTGAGTGGAGAATACAGTTATTTTTGGTACTGGCCCAGAAACTTATCAGGTGAAGTGCAATTAATGAATCAAGTGCCTTAAAAATATCTGCCCAGAAGCAGCAGGTACTCTTTTGGTGACTGAGTACAAGAATTTCATTCAGAAGAATGGCATGGAAAAAGCTTTTCTTACATCATTTCTTCACACTGTATTTGTCCTGCTGCTTCCAGGGATGTTATATTTTTGCTATACCAATAAAAATCTGCCTGCACCTTGGCAAATCACAAGACTCAAAAATCTCAGTTTGTATGTGCTCAGTGGAGGTTTAGCTGAAATCCTTAAGGGGTTTGCCTGCCCTAAATGTTACTGCCGCCCAGGCAGCTGAGACAGCCTCCCCACATGGTGCTGGAAGGGGTCTGAACATGACTGTGGAGGTGGCTGCTCTGGGAGGGAGATGCAGGTTGGTGTTAGAGCTTGTTCAGCCTGTGATCTTTGTTCCTGGGTCATCAAATGCCAGAAAATATAGAGAAGGAATCTATGACTTAAATTCAGGGGGATCGGGATTACCGCAAGGATGGGGGAAGGGGAAGATGGGAGCAACCTTCCAAGGTTGTATCTGAAGAAGTGGTGTGAGGAAACTGAACAGGACTTGCAAAGAGATGGATGCTAATAAGCCAAGGGAAACTGAGAGTGGGTATGAATAACAGGATAGAGTCAGTTGGCTGGGAAAGGACACAAAGAGCTGGAGACAGGGAACTGCATGGGGATAATAAAATCAGGAATGCATGGGACAGAAACAGTGGTCTGTGATAGAGAAGGGGAGGAGGAAGCAGGGTCAGAGAAGCAATGTGTGTGGAGGAGATACATAAATAGGATAGAGAGTGGGGACTAGCTGACGAGGCAAAAGGAGACAAAGTGTTATAAGGAGGAGAAGTGAGACTGGGTGTGAAATTGAGAACTCAAGTGAGTTGACTCCRAGAGGAGGCCAGTGCTGGCATGAAAGCTAGAGGTGGTTCTCAAACAAGATCAGTTTGAAAGGAGTCAGACTTTGGGGCAACAGTGGACAGATCCATGTCCATTTGTCTCCAGGCTGGAATGAGACTGGGAGCCATGGGCACACCATCCCACCATATCTGAATTCCTCTTCACCTCTGCTATCCATAGTAGAGCATGCTTAAGGCCAGTGAAGAAAAATAATGGGTTCAGCACAGAAAAAAGGCGTGTACATCATTGCCTGCACTCCAAGGACTTAAGGCACGGGCAGTCTTGACCTGCGCATTTTCTAAGTGTGGAATGATTGAATTTGCAACTGTACTAACATCCTCTGAACGCAGTCTCGGTGAATAATACAGAGCAATGGGTTAAGGAGACAGGGAAGGTTTGCACTGTTCAGAAGGGAACAACTTTAGCAGATAAGTAATTAGAGATAACAAAGGTGGAGACCACAGGGCTGATACATCATGGCTGAAATACGCATGTTTATTAGTAAAGCCAAGAGGGAAGGACTGTCTCTGTGTTCTTATTTTCAATACAAATGTTTGATAGTCCCAAAAGAGGTCAAGGCTCCGGTGCTGGGCACTCAACACTGTTACAGGAAGATGGTATTTGCATTAAGGAGCCTACAGTTCAAATAGACAAGGCAGAGACAGAGTGGGAGAGGAGCAAGAGCACTGAGAGGTAAAGCAGGTGGCAATGGTTAGCAGCAGAGCTGATTGCTGACTCCTGAATCCCAGTGCACTGATGTGTCTGTTAAATTGTACTGCTGTTTGCACTCGTACTGAAGCCAAAAGGAGGTCTGAGTAAATGCTCAAGGCTAAAAGCACTATGGGATTTCTGCCCTAGAAACCAGAATCCAAAATGGGTTGATTTTATTTTTAAAGGAAAAAGCAAATGGATCGGTTCCTATTCTGAATGGTCCTGCTGCCACCATAGCACACAGTGAGTGCTCTGTTACGAGAGGAGAAATCCCATTAAAATGAGTAGGACTACAGCCCTGAGACCTGGTGGGAGATGCAGACATACTGAAAGCTGTTTATATTGGCTAGGAAATACACAGGTTAATAGTAGTTTTAGCATTTACACAGGACCTAGAAACGTCCTCAACGCTTTGCACAACAAATAAAATAAGTTGTTAATTACTTGTCCTGAAGATTTATATAAYGCAATGTTAGTCCTACACAAGCAAAGTTAGGGCAGCAAGAACAGAAGCTTTGATTGCAGAGCACATGAAGGTAGTTATACCAGGGAACACACCAGCTTTGTGTTCTCCCTACCCCGAGCAGCCCCTTGCTCCTCGGGCATTGATTTACCCAATGTTTGTGCAGTCAAATTCCATACTAGATTTAGCAGGAATTTATATGAGTCTTTTTGTATACAAATCTCAACTCCTCTTCCCTCCCATCAAAAAAAGCTGAAAGTGCCAATACATTACAAGATTTGTTTCTAGGATTTTGCTGGCTATTTTTAAAAATTAAAGTTTTAAAATTAATTTAAGTGCTTAGTTGCCTTTCCATACAGCGATGTTTGACTAACAGAAATAAAGCCATCAGAAGAAGCGAATCTGGATAGTTATGTCACAACTGAAAAAGAGTATGACAGCATATGTTTTAGTTGAGTTTATTTAGGACATCCTGCTGCTAAAATCAGCCTACAGAATGGTCAAATTTCATGAAAGTAACATTCAGACTATTTGTACTCAATTATACGTTTATTTAAAATTTCCTCTTGGTTTACTGATGTAAATGTATTGTTCATTTTTCACATACCAAGCACTGTTGTTTAGTCTCAAGGGAATTATTGTTACAAATTTAACAACTGTGACATATTAAAAAGCACATTTAAGGAAGAAATTAAGGGTTGAGAGGATGTGACCGAATGTTTCCATGGTGTTTTGCCAAAATGTCGCTTTAATGCCAGTGTGATTTTAATGGGATTTGCTCTTTCAGAACTCATCTTGCCCACCAAAAAAATAAAATAAATCTTGTCCGCATCAGTAGCAGGCATACTTTCATTGCACTTGCCAGAAAATCATTTCCTAAGTTTTATTTTCATTTTGGAAACTACCTTTAACTACTGAGTGATTAACGTGTTAGCTCTCTGCGTTATGCAGCTGATTAGCAAGGAGGAAGTCGATTGCTCAGAGTGTGTAAGCAAAAATGTTCAAATTAGATGCCTCATGTAGGCACCTGCATCCCTAATTAACAACTAGCCGATAATGTCAGGAACTGATTTTCAGGAAGTTCTTTGTTCTTTGAAAGTCAGGCCCCAAACTAGGCAATGAAAAATAGAAACCTGAAACATCGATGATTACTTCTGAGAAACTCGAGCCTAATGTCAAAGCAAATTGTGAATGGTGCATGTGCAAGTCTGGGAAACCCTGTCTGTGCTTATTTTTCTGTAATTTTGATTGCCTTTCTAAAGTTATCAAAGTGAGATTGTTGCAAGAAACAGTTGCTCGTGTATGATTTTCTATGAGCAGAGAGTTTTCTGGGGAAAGTTTCCTGGGAGATACATCTCCCAAACTAATCTGTCTTTTAAGCTAAGTGTTTTAACCTAGAGCAAGTTTTCTAGAGCTGTTTTTCTACATGTATGGAAAATGCCACGGTCTAAAAGCTCCATGTGTGATTTTCTCCTCCCTGAGACCTAGTGCTCTACAAAGGTGGGATGAACTGAGTTGCCATCTGAGCACTATCTTCCGATCGCCTTCTTCCAGCTGCCTGCTACAAGTGTCATGACTGCTCTGGTGCTCAGGTCAGTGGCATGACAAACAATGTAGGCTATTTTCTGGTTAGGGTGGCTTGAACCCTGCAGACTTAGCTCAGGCTGGGACTGATGGCCTTGGGCTGAGCTCCTGAGCCCATGGGCAGAGGTGTGGAAGGGAGCCTAGTCAGGGCCATTAAAGCCTATTAGTGCCCTCAGGGCCCTGACACAGAGAGAGTCCCGATGCTGATGCAGATCTAGTGGGCAATTTGAGAAACAAAGCGATGTTTTCCTTGCGTTTTGAACCTTACACAGGATGGTTCACTTTGAGATGATTAAGATGGCTTGTGGTGGCCATACTGAAGTGCAAAACAGTAGCACTAAGGGAGCAGACCTCAGTGACATTTTCCTCTCCCACAAGTGGGACTGGGTGCTCTCCCTTCCACAGCAATGTTTATTTAATTCTCCTTCGAGGCTGTGATAGTGTATGTCCAGGAAAATAGAATTTCTTTCCTTTTTGTCTTGAAGCCATTAATTATTTTCAGTTGCATTAAAAAAACAAAGTGTAGGAAAAACATGTCTAAGAATTACAACTGCCAGAGCCTCTAGGTTTTTCTGAGTTTTCTCCTGAGAAGAGCTTGGTCCTGCCACTTGCTGGAATGTGTTTATCAAATGCTAGATGCATATGGATCAGTTGTGGGGGCACATGCAGAGGACTGGTACACCTACAGGAGGGATAGTGAGGCAGCAGCTCCTTTGGACGGTTCAAGGGCACACTTGTGATTTGGATGCGCTTAGTTAGCCGTACATGGGGCCGTGGCTTGGCAGCAGCTGTGACATTAAAATGTATAAGATGTTACAAAGGAAGCACTTGGCAAAACTTTTTCAGCTTCCCCAGACATAAACAACAAATTTTCTCAACAATGGTAGGTTATGACTGGGGGTGAGTCACTAATGTATTTAGAAGGATGTCCCCTCCCTGCATGGAGGAGACCACAATTGGCTAAATTAAGCCAAGACAGGGTAACCCTTGTGGTTGGGGGGCACAGTGGGGAATTCCCAGATGGCTTTCTGTATATTATACACTACTGCTGTTCTGCGTGAGAGCTCTGCAGGAGCTCTCTGAATCTGTGCAGGACAGATTCTCCAGTGCTAGAAATTGATGTGGCCCTTTGGTGTCTGTGCAGATAATCTGATTTATACCAGCTGAAAGGTCCTCTTTAGGAGTAGACCCTGGTTTCGGTTGCTAGCGAGAAGCTGACTTGGTCATTTCTGGTATTTCTGGTAGTTTAAGGGAGGTACCTGCCATGGAATTCAAAGGGGACTTCGAGCATCCTGTGGTTATCTGGAGGTAAAATTTAGTCTTTGTATCTGATAAGCCATTTATGAAACTTTGATTTCCACTTTTGAATTAACCTAGTGCTCAGGAGCTTTTATATATGGCCCAAGCTATAGAATAAGTTCTTTATGTTACTTATTCATAGTAAAAAAAGTGTGGTGAAAGATGTAGTGTCATGATAGGTTCAGGAAAATCCACAGAAAAGATCTGCAACTTGGAGAAGTATATCTTCATTCCTGGATGATGTAGTAACAGTTTAGCTTGTACAGCTGATTTTACAAAAATACTTATTTCAGTGAAATTAATTCCAGCTCACTTTTAGTTTCTTCTTTTAGTATTTTTCCTTGTTCCTTCATTTGGCTTTTGATGAGGTGAGAATTGCAATGATGGCATGTAGAAACTCTTGTTTGCAATAACATCACTCTAACAATACAGTCTTATGAGGAGCACCATAAGGCTCCATGTGGCCATATTCACTGATGCACCAACACCACGATGTCAAAATTCAAGTGGGAAAGACTTCACATCTGCCTGGTAATGTAACAAAGCAATATTAACATTTTCATGAAATGTTCTGAAATCAGTTTGGTTTGGCTTGCCATTCAGATACTCAAGCCAAAGAGACTGTCCTGAGAGTGGTGTAAGCAGAGAAGCAATACATAGTAGTAAATGAGGTTGCAGGATCTGAAGTGCCATTTTAATAAGGCAGTTAAAGTGGCAGAGCTTTGTAAAATCCCTTGTTTTTCTACCTGTGCCTACGTACTTGAAAAGATGCAAGAAAACCCTGCACATACCACTGTACAGTGTAGGAACACTGTTTTCATCCTGATGCTACCTAAGAAATTCATAGGCAGTTCAACCATTATTTGATACTTTTTCTGAAGCTCACCTCAACTATCCAAAGTTTAGAAAAAGGTGCCGGTCAAGTATTGTGAGACAGTCACTGTAAGTGTTGAAAGAGGAAGTGAAGAGTGTACTTGATTGTAGTCTGTCCATCACAAAAAGATATCAGCAGTGATTTTTAATCTAGCAGTGAAAGAAATAACATGAACTGATAGGTGGGAACCTGAGGATGAACATTTCTGAACAGGAAAATGTAAGCAAATAGCAACACTGAGTAATTAAACATTGCTGCATTTTACTAAGGGAAGCCTTGAATGCTTCATCACTGAAAGCCTTAATAGCCTTGCAGGGAGGATACTCTAATTCAGCCACAGTTGAGGGGGGTCAGTGCAGGAATTAGAGGTTGAAATCCCATTGCCATTGGGACAGAAGTTGAATTAGAGTGGCTATAACAATCCCCTCAACCCTTGATACTTTTTACTCCAGCTGGGCTTGCCAGACTGAGTCTGTTGAGATCCTTGATAACTCTCTGTCTGTGTATGCACTCTGTATGTCTGAGAGCAGCCCTGCYGAGAAGGACTTGGGGGTACTGGTGGGTGAAAAGCTGGACATGAACCGGCAATGTGCGCTTGCAGCCCAGAAGGCCAACTGTATCCTGGGCTGTATCAAAAGCAGCGTGGCCAGCAGGTCGAGGGAGGTGATTCTGCCCCTCTACTCTGCTCTGGTGAGACCCCACCTGCAGTACTGCVTCCAGCTCTGGARCCCTYARCACARGAAAGACATGGACCTGTTGGAGCGGGTCCAGAGGAGGGCCATGAAAATGATCAGGGAGATGGAACACCTCTACTATGAGGACAGGCTGAGAGAGTTGGGGTTGTTCAGCCTGGAGAAGAGAAGGCTTCGGGGAGACCTTATTGCAGCCTTTCAGTACTTAAAGGGGGCCTATAAGAAAGATGGCGGCAAACTTTTAGCAGGGCCTGTTGCGACAGGACAAGGGGGAATGGCTTTAAAATAAAAGAGGGCAGATTTAGACTAGATATAAGGCAGAAATTTTTTACACTGAGGATGGTGAAACCCTGGCACAGGTTGCCCAGAGAGGTGGTGGATGCCCCATCCCTGGAACCATTCAAGGTCAGGTTGGACGGGGCTCTGAGCAACCTGATCCAGCTGAAGATGTCCCTGCCCACGGCAGGGGGGTTGGACTAGGTGGCCTTTAAAGGTCCCTTCCAACCCAAACTATTCTATGATTCTATGCCTGGACAGATTTTTATTTGCATGCTAGTTTGGGAATTGGTTGTTCTTTGTATGTGTACTTGTATTTACATGTGAACAAGAATATTTGTTCTTCATCAGCCTTTGTTCTCCTATTTTTAAAAGGCTTACTCATCCCCTCAAAGATTAGAATCAGCTCCATCTGATTTAGGTGACAGTTCTCACCCCATGAGCAGCAAGAAATTGAAATGAACTGTTTCTGGAATGAGCCATTGTTGATCCAAGCTGTCCAACAAGTACTTGAATAACAAATATCTTTTACCAAACCGATGTTGGTTCATGAACAGAGAAAAAGAATGAAGTTCGCTGGATTGCTTGTTTGCAAAACACAGTTCAGCCCTTTCTCTGCCAAAGTTGAGCTGTCAGGAACTAGATCCTTAACTGCTATAAACCAACACAACTCATTGACTTCAGTGCGGAGGTGACAATTTACATTAAGTGATCATCCAGCCTCAAAAGTGCAGCAAGACAGCAGCGTGAAAAAAACAAATGATGGGGAATGGTAGCAAAACATTTCAGAATAGCCAGAGAGATTTCTGGGATAAATTGCAGATATGGTCTGTTTTTTTGCAAAGATAAGTTTTTTTCTTCGTCTCTTATCTCCTATTTCGCTTAGTGCTTGGAAAGATCAAATGTGAAGCAAAACTTTAAAGGAGGGATAATGTTAGCACAAGTGATGCAGCTGGGGGGAATGGACAACTTTAGGAACAAAAGCTCTTCCTCTTGACAATTTTTGCCTTCTTTGTATCAGTTGGTTCAATAAAGAATATCACTTCCAGCTAGAAAAATTGCTGTGCGCATGTTGCTGGGTCATCACCATTATAGGAACACCATCTGATCAAATACATCAGATTTTCCACTGAAGTTATGTTTATGGGCTTAGCAGTGCAACTGTCTTGAGTATAAAAATCCTAGCAATTTCAAATGTTTGAAATTGAATCATTTGCTTGATCTTGTCTTCTCTGGTTTGGTCATGAGACAGTTGTATAAGGAGGCATCACGCCCAAAGTGGGAACACTGTAAACCAGTAAATTCTTCAGACCAAGACAGCACTGTGTAGTATTCTGCACCTGTACAGTTGTTGTTGCTTTTTAAGTTGTCATGTTTGTCTTCAGATAAACCTTATGGGGAAATTGTGCCTCCTTGAACTCAAAGCAGTTTTGAAATGAGCCAAGCTCAGGGGTTGGCTGCTGTGTATACTGATGGGTATAGAGTTAGTGCTAAGTCAAGCAAATGTATAAGGAAGAGTCAGTCATCCAAATGAAAAGAACCTGAGGAGTAAAGCAACTAAAATGTTATTGCCTTACATTGAAAATGGGTCTCTGGGTGTGTGGAGGTGTGAGGGTCTAAAAAGTGAATGGGTGACCTTTGGATTCAATTGGGCTGGCGAGGAATCTTAATGGAGAAGTTCCTCTCCTGTCAGAATGGCAAAAAACATCCTTCAGCACTAAGCAACTTTCTATTAACATTTTTAAAGGTAATTTGCAATCATTTAGCATGTTATATTCATGGCACTTGGAAACAGAAATTAAATAAGGCACATAATTAAGGGTTATTAGCATTATTTACTACCAGTGTTGTTATCATGTTTAGAGGCACTTCTCGGGTTGCGCTATGCTATAGCTTATACAAATACGTAAGAAGAGGCAGTTCTTCTCCAAAATATTTCCATTTAAAAACACTGTTAGCATTAACAGAAATACCCCCCAAAATGTAAAGTAAGATCTCTTTTCTAATGAACAGATATTAGCAGCTACTCAGGATATGCCAGCGACTTAACTTTTTGCTCACTTGCCACTCATGTTTCATTGATGAAAAAAACGTTGGTATGAGATTTCTAAATTACTTCTGCAGCAAGTAATGCCAGCAGAAATGTTTTGAAAGAATTAATCTGTAAAATTGTGTAAATGCCAGGGCATATATTGCATACTTTAATAGTTAATGGGTTGGTGAATCCTGTAGCTGTTATCTTGTTCCAACTATAGGAGGCATTTCTAACAAACTTTCATGGAAGATAGCAAAAATCTGGAAATTAGCCGTAGAGTTTTAAACCATCTTAAAACGAGAACATTAGTGAATAACTTCTCTAGTATCCTGTTAAATTTCAGGAGTCCTTCAACGTCTGTAGTTGGGAATAGCCTGACTCACGCCAACAAATCCATAGCAGCTGAAGATTTGGCCCACGAGATGTATCCAAAATACTGCAAATTCCTACAAAAAGGAATTCTTTGTCTCCATTAGCATTTCAACACACACTCACTACAGAGATCTCACTGGGGGTAAAGCATTAAAAACCTTTCAAAAGTGGTTTAGTTGGCTAATTAGACAATAAGCATAAACCTGATGCATCCAGCTGTACAAATAAAACGTGACTTTAAAGTTTAATGTCCTGTGCGCACAGAGTAGTCGTGAACTTGGAGCCAAGACGGGCTGAGAGGAAGGTGGCTGGCTTACAGCTCAGTAGTGGCGTGTCTGAAGGCTGAAACCTTTGGAGAACTAAAAGAGAGTTTATTTTAAGTATAACTAAAAGGAACTAAGTACCAGTTACCACAAATAGGGTGATCTTTATCTTCCTTTGTTGGCTTGTGTGGAGGGAAAAGAATCTTAAAAGATTTGCGCAGCCGCAGGCTTCACAAAGAGGATATCTCCCTCACATTGCTGACATGTCTCTCATTTTTTGGGTGCTACCTTACCGTTGAAGGAAATTAACAGGTCATTTTAATGCCCTCTTACGCCCTTGGCTCCTGGGTAGGTGTGATCAAGTAGCTAAACACTTACATAACTGACATTTCTCCCCTCCATCCTAATGCATCCATCCCGCAATTCTTTAAGGAAAATTAGGCTCCTCTTCTGCAGTTTTCCACTTCGGCTATCTCGGAGCGGCACCTGTAAGCGCTCACTTTGAGAGATTGCTAATGTGCTAATTACCCAGGACCCAAAAATGCAAGCTGTAAACAAATGAGGACTGTATTTATAATCAATCAATTTTATGACCTTCTGATGGTGATGATATCAGTGGAGTTTACACTGGGAGCCCGTGTACTCCTCCAGGGCAGCTGTGCCCTTATGTTTTAGTTACAGCTCAAAGAAGATTTTGCTAATTTACTTTATAGTAGGCGTACTTAAGAAAAATATTACCTTCCCTAAACAGCTGAGCCCGTTACAAAGTCATTTTTAAATAATGAAAACACATGGACTGTCAGTACCTTCAGGGTGTATTGTCAGGTGACGAGCTGTTTTCAAAACATCCATGGCAGAAAGTAATGACTTCAGAGCAAAATATTGTTCTCATTGGTATAAGTTGCCGTGAGACAAATCCCACACCCTCTGATGTCAATGGAAAGACTCCGTTTGACTTCAAAGAGGACTGGATCAGGCCCTAAAAGAAATGTTGCCATCATAAAACACCACAAATGCTACATGGTTCATACATTTAAAAAATGCTCTGCTCGCTGGTGATCTTCTGTGCAGTTTACCTGGCTACACGTAACTTGTAATTTTTGTGTTTGGTTTGCAATGGATTTATGATAGAAGAATGCCCATAAAGTCTGATTTGTGAAGTGTTAAAATGATGTCCTGGAAAGCCACACAATGCCAAGGTATACAAGATGCCCTGTAATACCTCAGCTCGAGGAAGGCTATCCAACTTTCCTGATGTTACTGAGTTCTCACAAAGAAAAACAATGTTGTTTAACCATAGACAGATGTGTTAAAAATAGCTCGATTTTGTGCCCTTGTTCTTTTATTGGAATCGTTAGCTTCTTAATCTAAATTCAGGTTAGATTTCAAGGACAGAACTGTTTCCTACATTTCCCAAATCTTTGCTCGGGCAGTTGCTGATTTGAGCAACTTTTAAAAATGGGACAGGATGGGGGCCCTCTGTGTCCGTGATTATGAGCCCCTCGAGCTGGAAGCCCAGAGATAAGCTCCAAACCAGCAGCAGATGCAAGCTATTCAGCATAATTCCTTTCTCTCAACATTGAACCCTGATTTAAGTGTAGGTTATAAATGAGATTTGTTCCTTAGGGTTGTTAAGGATGTGGCTCTGCAGAGAGGATCAGAGCTCCATTTTGTCCTGCATCATATCTCCTATGGTCAGATGCCAGAAAGGACCATGCTGGAGCCCTGATGCTGGACAATTGATGAAATTAGTCATCCAAAAGGTGCTCTAGAGCTATTCTGAGCTTCTGTGAATTAATGCTTTGCTTATGCTGCGGAGCTTGCTGGACGCCTTTGCCTCTCTGAGATCTCTGCTGGGTGGGGATGAGAGCTGCTCCTGCCTGTGGGCTGGCATCGCCAACCGGAGGGACAGGACTGTGCTGTCCCCTGGGGACGTCCCTCTTCCCTGGGCTGCAGGGAGGGAGCAGGCGAGTGGCAGTGCTGAGCAGAGGGCTCAGGGAGCCCCCGGGAGAGAGCTGCCCTCATCTTAGAAAGTTGAGCTTTCGTGGTCCTGTTTGCAGGGCAGGCAGCCGGCCAGACAGCTGGACTGCCATGGCAAAGACAGTGTCTGGCCTTTTTAAAAGAGAAACTTGCTAGATTTATGTGCAGGAATGGATGTAGTCCTTCTGGAGTTGATGCGGTCTAATGAATGAGATGGGGAGTAAAATACTTTATACTTGCTATCAGGGGTTAACGACTCCTGCCCTCTCCGTTTTCCCCTGCTCATGTTTTCCCTCTCTCCCCCTCCTCCACTCCCAGTCCCCCCTCCCCGCTGCGCGTCTGTATTTTCTGAGCAGTGGCACCACCTGGTTTGTTTTCTGTGTCAGGTATATTACAGACTGTCTGTCAGAGGTTAACTGCCACAGCCAGCTCAGCCTTTTCTCTTATTGTACCTGGTTTAAACTCCCTCCCTGCCTGGATGCCTCTTGTTATGTTTCCCAGAATGTAACTGTACCTGGAGAAAGAAGCTTTTTTGTCTTTTTTTCGTTTTGCAGTGGTTAACAGGGTGGTGAGGATGGTGTCTCTGCCTCCTCGTGGTCTTGGGAACCCACTCTGTGTGCCTCCATCGTTCTGCCTGTGTGCTAGAGCCTGAAAGATCTTACAGCACGGAAGTGCACTTAAGTTACACATCAGAGACTATGTTTGCCGTTTCTGCTCTCAAAGAAAACATTGATGTGAATTTTCCTCTGTTGATGCTGACTCTGGCTGTGTCCCCAGTCCATATCAAAGAGGTCAATAACCCTCCCCAGCTGCCTACATAGAAGGGAAACTTCAGCTTGCAGCTCAGATGGGAGCTCTGGGATGGTTGTACAGGTGCTTGGCCTTAACCCTGAAAGAAGCAGGGCCTTCTGTTCTGGGCCAAGAGTATATCTGGGCCCTAAAGAAGGTACAGAAAGTCCTGGCTTCTTTCAGGGTTGAGGCCAAGCAAAGAGGACAGTAGGAGGAGATTTAATACAACTGTTTGAAGGGCAGCTATGAAGATGATGGGATCAAACTCTTCTTGGTAGTGACAGGTGATACAATAAGGGGCAATGGCCACAGATTGCCGTGTGGGAGGTTCACGTTGGACATCAGGGCAGACTTTTTCCTGGGAATGCAGCACTGGAACAGGCTGTTAGTGGAGGGGGAAAGGAGGGGAATCTTCATCCCTGGAAGTTTTTGAGACTCAGCTAGAAATATATCAGCTCACACATGGCTTTTCCTCAATAGGTACTGGCACAAGCCCAGGTACACAGTTGCTCAACGGTCTCAGCGCTGTGTCTCTCTTAACAGCCTCATAAACTACACACAAACCCATCCCCTCAGGAAAATTGAGCACGTTTTACTGCAAATCTGAAGGGCCAACCCAAAACTTTCCTTGTATCAACTCTGCAGACTGCAAAGGAAATATCAGCATAAAACTGCCCTTGATGCAACCCCCCTGTACATCTGCAATGGGATGGAGACCTTTAATCGTATCTCCACAAGCTGTTTTGCTGTTGGACCACTGCCTTGTTTTGTAAATGGGAGAAATGTCTGTATGAACAATGCCTGTTCTCCTAGTAACGTGGTTATTGTCTGCGAGGTTCCTTTCTCTGCTGGTGCAGCAACTGGGAATTGTGTGATGAATGACGGACTGGATGGTCCCAAAATTAAGGTGTTGTAAATGCTGCCTGGGAAAATGGGGCTTCTGTGTTTCTAGGTGGGGCCATCCCTTAACGGGACGTTTCCTGGGGGTCACTGTTTGTGTGCTGCTCACCTGCGTCCCCGACTTACGATCCTACAAATTTGATATGCAGAAGTGCAAAGGACCACCAGCAGCCACTTTATTCAACAAGAGCAGTATGTTGGATCCATAAAGTAGTATATAATGCTAAGTACCGTGAATAATCATGTCCAAGGCATATCGAATTGGGCTCTGGAAATTAATGGGCACTTTTGACCTCCTTTCTGTGCCTCAGATCCTTGCCTATAAAATGGGAAGYGTACCACTTTCCCATTTTGCAGGGTGAACAGTAATTGATTAATATTGGGCAAGTACTCATATATTACATTGAAATGCTCTTTAGAAAAACCTAGAGAGAAATTATTAATCCTGCCTTCGGAGCAGGGTTTGGGTTGCAAAAGAAAGCATAGAGAGGCATAGTGCATAGTGAGGGGGGAGCAAAATACTGAATAGCCGCTCATTCATTCAGCACTGTTCACTGTGTGTGAATAAGATACGTAAAAATGGTCTGAAATGATGCTGTAATTAAAGACCCCATCATGAGACATAAGCACAAGAGAGCTGTAGTGAGATATCTGCTTTCCTTAATTGGCAGTGCTCGATTTTGAAGCCTAAATGCAGATTTTTTTAAAATGTCATTTTAAATATGGTTCCTCAGGACAGAAAGCGTATGTTCAAACAAAGGTCTTTAATTTGATTAGCCAGGAGTTGAATCCCTCTTTGCTTTTCAGTCTTTTAAATGAATGAATTCTTAGAAGACAGTGCCCAGAAATGAAATGCTTTGGAAAGAGCCTTCTATTTATATAGCTTCGGTCACTGAATCAGAAACAGTAACTACATCAGGTGACTCAAAGTACACAGCAAATACAAATATCTGGATTAATAGACATAGGGATCAGCTAAAATCAAATCTAGAATTCAAGCGTATTTATGCAATACACTGGAAAATTTCAATAAACAGCAACATCTGAGTGCAAGTTATTGAGATTAAGGTTATATTGTTTTCCAAGTGATTCAAGATGAACAGAGGATCCTAAATACAATGGATTAATTGTTAAATACTAGAGTTAAGTTTCCTCACTGGAGCAGTAGGCAAAAGGATGGAGGTTTGTGATGCAGAACAACACAGATGAAATATGAATCAGAAACAGTTCTTAGCTCAAAAGTATCAGCAGGACTATAGTTGGCAATAATAAACAATACTGTTGTTGACATGCATTTTACAAAGGTTAGGGTTGATTTTCGTCACCAGAAATATTTTTCCTTGGCCCTGCATTTGCTGCATTTTTCCCAAGTATTTTGCGTTGCCTGTTAGCCTGTGGAACACTAGAGCATCTCTAGCATCACTGAGCGTCCCTTTGCCAAGTTCCAGGAACAGAAGAACAGCTACCAAGAAAGGTCGTTTTTCTGGTATTCCAACTAGAACAGTGAAATGCAAAGCATTTGAAAAATAAGTCTGGGAACTTGGCTGGTGCTCCTTGGGGATTACCCATCCATTACCCATTCCCTCTTTTACAGACCAAATGGCAGAACTGAAATGGGAAGGTTTCATGAGAAGAACAAGTTCCCTGGCTGGTTTCCTACTTCTCCATCGAGGAAGAGTAACATCTCACTCAAGTGGTACATGATATCAGATTGTCCTCTGCCATCTTCCTCCCAGGCATATGGCTAACATACTAACTTACGCACACATGGAGAGGAGACTGTTTTCCATCTCGTGGTATTGTGGTGCCGTCAGCCCCCTCAGACCAAAGCAAGATCCTGCTTAGCAAGGCACATTGGGACTCCTGAGCTGCTGCTGTCTCAACCATGCCGGGATGCTAAAGGGCATAACATGAGACCATCTTTCAGGTCTAATTGCTACCCAGAGAACAAGGAGTGCAGTCTTATATTTGCTGGTGTACCAGCCTTTGGCAGAAGTAGCAGCAGTTTCTGGGGTGGGATACTTTTGCCCTGCATTTTGGTGTGCTGTTGTAGCTTAGAAGGGGAAGAGGTGTACCCCTTACAGTAGATTCATTTTATCCTTCTGACTTTGATCGCTTCTGCCTTTCTTTTGTACTTATGAGTGCTTGGTGGGCTGGGACCTTCAAATTTGTCTTGACAATTTTGCAACCAAGTTTATCACTGTGGGCTAAACACAATGCCAGCCTGGGGAAAGACGTGAACTGAGGTGGTGGGTTAGCTCTAGCTGTTTTTTCTCTGTTTTACTTAGACCCCTGTGGATGGATTGAGATTATTCTTTGGATCACAGGTTATGCAGAAGTGCCTTCAGCCTGAATGGGAAGACAGCATGTACTATAAAGGGGCAAAACAAACCGGTGAGCTGAAGACAGTCCATTCAAAGCACTGCTCTCTCTGTTCTGAGAGGGATATTTCTGGGATATTCAGTATACACAATATTGGCAAGAAAAATCCCTTTTCCATATTTTTTCTTGCTAACCTGTTCCATAGTCCTCCCAGGGAAAGACTCTGATTTACCTCAGTGGTCCTTGTGCCCTTTCAACTTGAGTAACACTGCAGGCTTTTCCAGACACCCTTAAATAACATGAAGGTGACCCATGAACTGTACTAATAAACATAACTAGTTGAGCTCCTTAGAATCAGACTTCA
Source organism: Phoebastria nigripes (assembly GCA_035582835.1). Taxonomy (NCBI): domain Eukaryota; kingdom Metazoa; phylum Chordata; class Aves; order Procellariiformes; family Diomedeidae; genus Phoebastria; species Phoebastria nigripes. Next base: position 2,672,392 of record JAYKAV010001445.1, on the reverse strand, counting down.
TTGTCTCAGTTTCACCATCAGTTTTGGTTACGCCAGGCACTCAGAATCAGGGTCCTGAATTTTTCTCCCTTACTGTTATTTCTCTGCTATGTTTAACCAGCCTCTCATTAGGCTTCAATTGATATTTGTTTTTCATGGGAGCTAATTTTTTTGACCCATGCAAACAATTAATGGTTATTCTTAGAGCTAGAGTGTAATGTCTTGCATGCAGCTGCCTTTGATTACCACGTTTCTGAGGCCCCCCTATTATTTTGCCTCCTCAGTAAAGCCTTATATGATGTTATAGTCACAGATAGCACAGCAGAAACTTTGCAAGTCTGAAAGAACAGAGTGGAAATAGTTGTCAGGAGCTGGAGGCTTCAGTCCTGTTGCATGGTTGCTGCCTGCCAGTCCCTGACTCCTGTAGCGCAGGAACTGGAGTTCAGCGACAGTGAAGTGGTGAGGGACTTTCTGCTGATGAATCTGGAGTCCTGGTGGCCACCAACATTACTCCTGAGTGTGAATCATTCAGCTTTTCCTTCTTCCACATTTACCAGATGGTTGGGTGGGGTTGTGGGTCTAACACGTCAGCCAAGTGGCTGGGGAAGGGAGAGCTCACTGGGATGGGTTTGATGCCTGTGAGATCGGGGCATTATTTTAGAGCAAACATTTGGGCTTTCTCCTGCATAAGTCTGGAGGACCCTTGCTGACTTGCAAGGTTGCCATGAAACTCATTTGCTTGAATTTTGCTCTTTTGGTTTGTTCATTTGTTTTTCCTTAAAGCCCCTCATCTTTAGTAAACCCTTCCACCCAACAAGGAGTAACTGGGACTTCGCTAGAGCCTATGGTGATGGTCTTCAATTGTCCTAAACTCCTTATTCTTCAAGTGAAGAAACAGAAATAAGTAGGAAAATGGGCCTGCATTTCTTGGGGTGAATGAAGGAGCAGCTAACACTGCCTGGAGCGACGTCTGTCTTGGGTCAAGTGGTGCACAGCTACAAATCGTGTGTAGCGTCTACCAGTAATCCCACAGCTGCATCCTTCTCTATATAAAGCAACTTACTGAGAAGTTAAAATAAGTCCATTTCATTACTAAAGCAAGGTTTTTAAGTTTGCTTCAGATATGTTACATACAGTTTTTTTAAGTACAGCATTTCAGACCTAGTTCTGCAAAGAGGCTTACCTTTGTGGGTTGCATTAAAATAAGCAAGTACTCAAATCTTCACAGAATTGATGCTCTCAGTAGAGCTGGCTGGATAACTGTTGCAAGTTTTCAAATGGTTCAATGGCTGCCAAAACCCAACAAAAACAGTTTAAGAAAAGACACTTTTTCATTTTAAAACAAAAAGTAGGAAAATGTTGAGGAAAAGGATTTTTTTTTTCATTTTCCTCTAAATTTTTCATAGGAAAACAAATCATTTCCTGAGTAGTTCCAGCTTTAAATAGGTCATTTAACTGTCTTAGTTTGTTGAGTCAAGAATATAGCAAGCTAAGGTTTTTGGTTTGTTTTTTTTTCAAGCAGGCACATGTTCACAGAGATTAGCTATGGATAGAGATATGGATAGAGATACTCTGATACATGCACAGATTTGGCAGATACGACTTTAGCCAATAAAGAGTTTAAAACTACAAAGCAGTTTTGTTAACTATAGAAAGCCAAATGTATTTTTTAAAAAATCAGATATTTTAAGTGTATATAAGGCAGCACACAGCTGTTGATTTTAACTTCAGGGGTGTAGCCTAGCTTTTAAAATGGTCATGTTAGAGTCCCCAGTCTGTGAGCAGTTGCACATACGAGTAGCTTTGCATATTGCAGTCTCTTTGGTAATATCTATCCAGTGCCGAAAGCGCAATCTTTGGTTTTGCTCTGTCCCCTGCCTGCTTTTCACCCACATGGCTGCTTACATAGGGCACATCATGGAGGGAGCAGAAGGGCCACCTGCAGTGTGTCCCTYTCTGATGTGCCTTCAGGAAATACTTGCATGTTTTGAGTCACCCTGCTCAGGGGTTTGAATCTTGTTACTCTATCTATACCGTCTTTATGTGTTTCAGAACAGGGGCAATTTCTTACTCTGCAGCAGGCTCAGCATCACAGATCTTACCAGGGGCCTCTAGGTGCTACCAAACTGCAGATATTAAGAACAGTTTGTAGGCCTGGGCACCAAAGTTTGTTACAACACTTATTTATTACCAGTCTCATATAACTCATTCATGGTAAACAATGCAGGTTTTATTATGTGTAAGTAATAGGAGACCTTTGCTTTTTCCACTAACAAACATGCCATGGGTAATTATTCCTGTATTAAAACGACATGTGGACATATTTGCGACATGCAACAGTTCCATTTCTTTGAAGAGAAGTATTATTCTAAACAAGGTTAGCCACCATTTATTTTGAGGGGCTCTTGCATTTCTGTGTTCGAAGCGCTTTGCGGCTTTCCTTGTCTATTTGATAATCATTAACATGTTCCGTCGTTAACCTTCAAGCAGCTTTACTTGAAACTTTATATGCAACTTTTCAAACATTTGTCTTGCATTGCAGACTGTGGTTTGCTGGGGCTGTTTTTATGATCACTAGTGGTAAAATCAGGAAGATGAAAAATGGGTGTGTATTGAAGAGCAGCATATCCAGCATTCTAGGTCTTAAATTAGAGTGATGAGCATAAACATTGCAAACAGAGCTTTTTCAACTCGATTGCAATTATATTTGAAATTACCTACAATTACCAGTAACCATCTCAAAGCTAGAAATTAACTTTGTAGGCTCTCCTCCAGATGGATCAGCTGTTAAATGTGCTGTCTCGTGCAGCTGAATGGAGGGGAGGAAAAAGGGTGAGGAGGCGTCTGAATGGCAACTGTGCTGTCTTCTAGCTGAAGCAGAGCTTGTGCTGCCTGTCATGAATGTGCATGCTTTCACTTTGAAATAAACCCATGCCACTTTTTGAGACATAGTTTGGGAAACTGTGGCTTTGCTGACCTCGGCGGACTCTAACCCTGGAAGCCAGTGCAGAAAGTGACCCTTTATTTTTGCTGTGAAAACTGGCAGAGGGACTCCTTCCCCTTTACTGTGTAAGGCTGCATGGGGAGGCTGGGGAGGAGTCAGGCCCTGGCTGCTCCCCTGGCCCCACTCCCCACCAATCCTGCCATTAAAAGGCAAAAGCAAAGCTCCTCTGTGGCACTCAGGGTTGCTGGGGGGACGACTCTGTCTTTCCAAATGGGAACCCCATCCCACCATACCCCCTGTACTGGATGCTGTGCAGTTTGCAGAATCCAACATCCAGAGGTGAATTAATGTGAGCAGGAAAATGTCCCTGAGCAGCTACCAGAGAAATGAACACACTGCACTGACTCTCATGGTAGCGCTTGGGTCTAGCAGAGTGCCCTCCCTTCCTACATGGAGGTTGCTGAGCTGTGCTGGTGGAGAGCAGGCTGTCCATGTCTCTTTCCCATGAGTCAAGTCATGAGCAAAAGGTTACATTTATGGCAGATCCACTTACTGCCTGACCAGCTAGAAAGTAATATTTTCTAATTCCTGCTCTGCTTGATGATTTCCTGCTGTTATTTCTTCAACTGATCTTCATAATTCATTTGGCTGACTCTATACCAATTTCTTCCATAGCCACTGTGGCCAGAGAAGTTCAGACTCTTCTCCCTTTTCTTCCAGAGTCAATCAGTGCACAAGGATGTTGCCGTGGCTCCATGACTGCAGTGGACTTCACTGATTTTCAGCTGGTGGAGCTGAGGGAGGTACTTTGCCCAAAGCATCTCAGAAATGCTTGTGATTTCAGTTTCCAACATGACTCTGAGCTGGGGAATGAGAACGTGCCAGGAGTGTCAGTGACAGCTTTAGAAATGGATTGTTTGCATAAACTTGAAAACAGTACAAGCATAAATGTATTTCCTTTGTTTAACTTTTCACTCTTGTTTACTCATCTCTGCTTCTAAAAGGCTTTGCAAGTAAACTCTGCAAATCTTTAAGTTTCACAGGCATTAATGGGGGCTGGGAGTTCTGGGATCGCTCCTCGGCCCTGCCATCTGGGATCTCAGGCGTGGGGTAGGGCCATAAGGCTCTGATCCACAAGTCATCAGAACCAGCAGGAGGATTTTTACTTACTTTGCCTTGGAAACCTCTGTGGCCTTGGGGTTTCATTGACTCCCCAAGGACAGCACCCATCCGCTTGGTGCTGTGAAGTGACGTCTGTAAAGCTCTGTGAGTCTCAGCCCCTTCTCCATGTGCTTCAGGGGTGTGTGGGCAACACAGAAAAGTGACCGGGAAAACCAGACAGGCTCAGGGTTTCCTCAGCACAGCTGAGGAAAATAGAAGCTTCTATGGACCCTAGTGTTTGTTCTTTGCTAGAGAAAAACTACTTAGGCTGTGAGTTTTTGAGGGAAATAACTGGTTTTTAGTCTCGTGTTTTACAGCACCAGTGCAGTGGAGTCCTGGTCTATGCTCACTGGGGAGGAGGGAGAGGAGCTTCAACTATACAACAAATGAAAATCCAGGTCTCCTGTTGCCTTTCGTAGTAATTYCTCCTCCTCTGCGTTTATCTAGTCAATCACCTTATTAAACCTGTGCATATACCTCTGTTTGGGCTGTCCTTGTTCTGCATGGATTTAAACTGGATGCAGGCATTGGTGGATGACATTTTAAATGGCTACTAAAACTACCGACTTTCTCCTTGCCTCTTATGGCAGCTATAGGGGACTACAAACCCTTTGGCTTAGCACCGCAAAGAAAGGGAAGACCAGGACAGCATGCAAGCCTCTTGCTTTGGAGCTCCCAGTTAGACTGGAAAGGCCTGACTTCCCCATCCCATAGTTACACACATCACTGGTCCTGGGGAATTTATTTCCCGTGATTGCTGCTCACCTGTGGGAGGAAGGCTCGAAAATCAGTTCAGGCAGAAGAGTTTGGGCCTGGTGCCTGCCAGGCACGTTGAGCAGCCTGCATGTCTTGTGCCGTTTTCAACACTGGGGCAGACCAGAGGCAGCTGTAAATGGGCTCTGGAGCGTGGAGAACAGTGCTTTGTAACTGGTGGCTCTTTTGGGGCTCGCAGACTGCTTCTGTGGGATCGCTAAAAGTTAACAGAGAAAATTATYAGAATGCTCAGATTTGCTCTGCAGGAGTCCACATTAGCACTCGGGTGTTCATAGGATTTCTGCAGTTCTGGTATGCTGGACATGACTTGCTCAGAGAAAAGATCTGCTCTTGCAGTTAAAGCTCTGAACCGACATGTGCAAGAACTGGGTTCTCTCAGATTTCCAGAACAACACTGGACAAGTTACTTAAGCCCAAATCTGCAAAGAATACTTTGTAGCTTGATTCCTGTTGAAATAAATAGGAATGAAGTGTATGAACATCTTTGTGGATCTGAACACTTACCAGTTCTGAAATGAAAATTTCATCAACTTTCTGCCTGTCTAGTTTATTTAGACTAAAAATTTGTGAACATAAGAACTGTTTTCTCGGTGCATATGAATGGAGCCTGGCATGAACTTTGTCGCAGCCAAGTCCTCCAAGCACTACCACATCAGATATGTCACAGAGTCTTGTGTTAAATGAGCAAGAGTCTGCAATGTGACAAGTGTTACACCTGCATTTTTGGTCATTGTTTTTAGCCTGATTTCCTAAGAGGAAAGAAAGATTTATGCAGTCACTCTCTGTGTGACTGCTTGGGTGTGTGGGTCCCTGTCCCTGCTTTTTGCCCCCATCACTCTCTACCCATAGGCCAATTTCACCCAAAACTGAGAGAGTCTCAAAAATACTCACTTCTAACAAGCTTTATGCAAATATATGGCCAGGCGTTGGAGAGAGACCTAATTATTCCTCCTAGCACAGGGAAAGCTAAGCTCAACCCTTATTAGACATCAGAAGATGGAAGAGAACAGGAAAGCAGGAAAAGGTGAGAACACGGTGTAATGTAAGTGAGTACCAGAGAATCCACCCTTCAAATAAAGAGATAATTTTATGTGGATTCTCTAGTGTTTAGTATGATGCGCAGTGGATGATGATTTTCTTTCAGCTGGAGCACCCCTCTCTCTCCCATGAGGATTCTCTGGCACCTTACACAGGGGRAGCTCACATTGCAAGCACAATTCAGTTAGCCAGTCATCCACAAAGCATAAATCTAAAGGGACCCAGGCTTCATGAGGCCCAGAGCTCGCATAGCTCCTCTTTCTCTTACGTGCGCACCTCAGTGAAGAGAGGCAGCTTACAGATTCTGAGGGTCAGTCTGGGGATCTCCAGGCGCATCAGGTCAAGCAATTTCTTGCATAAGTGACCCCAGCAAGGTCAGGCTAATGACAAGTCTGTGGGACTGCTCATGCTTGTAGTCGCCCACCATTGTGCAAACTCTTGTCCTCAGCAAATGAATACTCCTGCCTCATGTCCTATCTGAGGAGCTGTGACCAATCGCAATTGCTGAACCTTGCAGGAAATCAATATCTGCTGTCAACATTTTATTTCTCTGAAATTGTCTCTTACATCAAAATAAGCCCTGCGGTCTTCTGGCTGACACAGGTTTCATTTGATACCACACACCTTATAGAACAATATATGGTTATTACTTTTCCTTTCTCTTTTAAAGATGGCAGAGGTACCAACAGTCCCTTTTCTGGACACAATCCTTAGAGTAGAATATTAACCCAGTGCATTCACTAAGCAAGGAGGATTCTACACCTCTGTAATGTATGTGGTCACCCTGGATCTTTTCCTTGTCTCCCAAACTAAATAGCTGGGGTAGGTGGGATGCTAAGCAATATTCAGACTTTGGTGAGCCTCCAACCTTATCAGATGTGTATCAACACTGTCAGGTGCATAAAATTATTTGGTGTAACAGTGTGGTGGTTGTAGCTTTGCCTAATCCTGCCTCCTTTACCTTTCTGTAAGTCAGTACCACCATCTGCTCTGAAAGCTGTGCATCAGCTGCTTGTCCCCTGCAACACTGGATGAAGCCTTTCCAGGGCTCCATGCTGGATCATCTAGTGGTCATATAGGGCAGCCTAAGAAGCAAGGAAAGCCCTTCTTACTCTCCAAGGTTGCTGTCTTCTCTGCTAGATTACAGCTGCAAAGAGAAAAGCTGCTTCTAAGCTTGGATTGTGCATATAATGGTAAAAAGCTCAGTTGCTATCATTGCTCATGAAGGATGACTAATGTGAAAGTACTTTTCTTGAGCTGCCTGGTAGGTCCACATTTTGGCTTTGTTCAGTAAAGCTCTTAAGCATGTGCTTAAAATTAAGTGTGCTGCTGACTGGAGGCCTTGGACAATAAATATGCTACTGGAAAAGTATCTGGACCATACATTTATTAGTCTGTCTAAAAGCCCTGTTATTTCTTCTTCAGTTCTGAAGTAAATCACGTCTTTCAAAAGCCACAGTTGTGGGTAAATGTCTGATTTTGATAGGCGTTGCATATTGCAGCTATTGCTGATTTTAAATAAACTTATAGATGCTCAGTACATCCGCAAATGAGACACAGCTTGGCTCCTTTCAGTGGTTTGGTGTTTTTTGAGAAATGTGTCTTTGAACTACCCATCTGCAGGCTTTTTCTTTTTACTGTCTGTGTGGCCATCCTGCAATTACCTGTGGGTTTATGATCCTTCTCTAGAGAACAAGTTGGTTGGACAGTCTGACAATAAAGAAGGATGGGGGTGATAAAATGGGGCAGAGTATGATATCAGTTACAAGTGTCACATGAGTGTCCCTCCAGGTTTACACTGCTGCAACTTTGCTCTGGATCTGGCTCCAAGATTTGCCATAGATGGCCATTTCAATAATTTTGGAGTTTAGTCTGTTGAATAAAAATGTGCCATCAAGGGTTGGGGGCCTTTGTGACTGCAGTGAAGACAGACTGGAGTGAGCAACTCATTGGCAAAGTAAGTGGAAGATAAATCTGTGGGAGTGGGAGGAAGAAACTAAAACATGTTTTTAAAGGGTTTATGGCTAGCAATTTATTTCCTTAACCCCTGGTTCAATGCTGGGCAGCAGTAAACAATGAAGGAGACATAGTTGCCTCTGAAATGAATTCACCATGCAAAGAAAGGCTGTAATTCCCCAAAGCAGCAAAAGATTTTGGGAACCTGCTTGAAACGCTCTGAAAGGGCTGGGGAAGTTCAGGTGGGTGCTTAAGACCTCTTGGAAAACTGGATTTCTGTGAGGTGGAAGGAGAGCAGATCTTCAAGTCATTGTTTTCTTCTGAGGTGCTTGTTCATAAATACCATCTCTGATTTTTCCCGTGCAAGGTCAAATGTTCAGTTCTGTGAAAACCCCTGAAAATAAACAAGCAGAGAGATGAATTCAGGAGCTGAAGTGAGCGCGCACAAGTCAACATGAATTGATGGTGTTGCCCAAATCTGAAGTCAGTGCAGAGTTGGGCCTTAAATYAGCTATTTTTAGCAGTCAGTAGTGCAAGAGCACAATCAGTATATATTTACATCAGATAATATTTGTGTTTAGTATGTAATTACCATCGACCCTATTTACACATATAATTAACAGTTTGACATCGCATCCTGCTGGGTTGACATCTGTAGAATTCAAAAAGGGCTCAGGATCTCCAAAGAGTGTTTTTGTTTCAGGTTAGCCGTGGTCTGATTGTCTAAATTAAAGACATGTCAAACCACATGAAAAGTTCAGGACAGAAGGTAACCACACAGGACGTGGCATGTGGGCCAGGTAATCACAGTGGTGGAAAGAACGGCCACACTTGTGAGGAGCCTACTTCTCTACGGGCTTTGGAAAAAAAATGCTTCTTTTTTGTTTTTAGTAGGAAATAAAAATTAGTAAATGCAACCCCTGGCTGCAAGGAAGCACAAATAAAGCAAAACAGATGTTCATTAGCTAATCACTTGCAATTTTTTCCCCTCTTGTTCTTCATGGAGGAAAAGAAAATTGAGCATGTGGGAACTTGCCTGTTGAGAAAACATTTGGATCTTCAGTCATTTATCTGTTTCACCTCTGACTCGGTTCAGGCCTCCATTAAAAGGCAGGCGGGGTGCTATCAGAAAGAAAGGTCAGCGGGGATCACTGCAGATGCTTTTCAGCTGGGGCAACCCTTGAGGCTATCCTTGCTTTTGTGGGCATGGAGAGTCAGTTAAAAACAAAACAGAAAACCAAACAAAAATCCAGTGAGTGCAGCGGAGCTTTGAATTACATCGCTTGTGTTTGTCTTATTCCTAAATTACAGTGTCATTTTTGTACAGTGCTTGTTATAATCGCATACATATATCAGGAAGTGTGTTTATTACAGTGAATACCAATGAATCCTGAATGGCAAGCTGCTTATTTCGCAGTGTTATCAAAGGAAAGTAACATAACCTTTATTCCCTTTGGATAGATGTAATTTTCTTTTCTTTTCTTTTGCTTAAGATGAGACAAAAGTAGGCGCAAGTGTGTATCAGTAATAAAATGCTAGTACATAAAGCCATCTCTGTGCGTAAGCATCGAACCACATGCCTCTTTGTAACAGTGTTATTACATTAGGCAAAATTACAGTAACTCAGCCAACCACCTCTTTCATTAGTGGTACTTGCTTCATGCTTTAACAACATTAATTTAACAGTGTTAATTTTAATGTGCAATGGCATAATGATTCCTAGGAACCTGGCACTACCCAATAGGTCGGGCAGGTGTAAGATCTTGCCTACCAGCAAGCTGAACCATCCTCATCATATCTTAGTTGTCATATGAAAACTGGCTCACTATGACCTGGTTTACTTGGGAGCATTGGTCTGGGAGAGTTCAAACAGTCTTTCTCTGTAAGGGCGAGGCTTTATTTGGGTTTTATTTTCCTTTCATGCTGGTAGCACTGAGGTTCATGGTCATTCTGCTCCTACGGGAAATGAGCTCCGCAGCCATGGGCCAGCTGGCAAAAGGGCGCTTACATGGGGGGGGTGTCTCTGTTGTGGCCAGCAGACCTGTGGTTCCTGAGGGAAGTAGATGTGAAGAGAAGTCACAGTCAGAAAGAGTGAGGTGGCATCCTGAATAATCTGTGTGAGGCCAGGGAGAAGTTATGCCAAACCTGGCAGCTTTCTTGGATTAGATAGCTGGGCTTTCTAGGCAAGAGGAATGCAATGGGTCTTACCTATCTGGACATCAGTAAATCATTTGATGTTGTGCTGTTTGCATGTTTGTCACATAAATTGGAGAATAGAATGAGTACTGTTAAGACGCTTGAAGAACTGACTGAGTGACAACAACAAGTAGCATTAAAAGGGAAAGTATCTGGCTGGGTGTATGAGCGGAGTTCTTCAAGGATTCGTCTTGAGGACGGATCTCATTTAATATTTTCATGAATGACCTTGGCACAAAACGTAGCATGTGGCTGAAGTCTGCTGATGACACAAACTTGGGAGGCATGCCATACAGAAAGAACTGGATGACCTTGAAGACTGGAGTAATAGAAATGAGATGAAATCCAGTAGTGCAAAATGCAAAGTCATGAGTTTAGGGAGTAATAAGAATTTCCACTATAAACTGGAGACTTGTCAGCTGTAGATGACAAAGGAGGAGGAACACGTGTGGATAGCTGAGTCAGAGGATGGGCTCTGAAAAAGGTATGCACAACTTCAAGAATGACCAGGGAGGTGTTTCTTCCTGGAGAATGTAGGTATGCCATTTCCCAGGAACTGGTGAAGCCTCATGTGGCATCCTATGGACAATTCTGGTGCCCATGTTCTTGAAGTGTGAGTTTGACCTGGGCTGCATACAGAAAAGGATGGTGAAGATGCTGGGAGGATGGAGAGCTTGTCCTTTGAGAGAAGAATGAAAGATCTAAGTTTTTAACCCAGACAAATGAAAGCTGACAAGAGGGGTGACGGCTATACATCTATACATCAGGATAGTAAACATCAGAGAGGAAAATAAGCTATGTAAGTTAAAGAACACAAGGCTAAATGGGTACAAATTGGCCTGAGTACACTAGGCTCAAATCAGAGGAAGGTTTGTGACTATGTAGAGCAGGGAGGCTCTGAAACAGCCTTCCAGTAGGAGCTGGGGACAAATAACATCTTGTTGTAAGAACAAGCTTGGCATGTTTGTGGAAAGGTTTATAACACCTGGGCTTAGAGGATATGGACTTTGGAGGTTGTTTCCTGGGGAGTGCTGAGCCTTGAATGACTTAGCTTTCAGTGTGATTTAGACCACTGGTCATATCAGAAGTCTTTTCATGGCTAGTAATTTCCTTACCTGGACAGGACCTTGTTTTCAAGGGGCTAACATCATATTTGGTAGGGGCAGTAAGCCGGTCATGTCTCAGGGTGCTTTAGTATTTACTCAGGTTTGTATACTTAGAGGTTGGTGGGAATCAGATGTTTTATGTTTGGACTCCCTTAGTGTGTATGTGATTAATCTGGTTCAGTTAATGGACACCGCACTCGATCCTGTGGTTTCTGTATGTTGATTCTGAGTGTGGTGTGTATCTTTTGGGTGTTTTAGTTGGTTTATGTTCCTGGGTGTCTACATGACCTGATTAATACTCCAGGTTAATGCACATCCAAACAGAGACCACAAAGGAAGGCCTGGCCAAAAATTGCATATTGTACAGCATATAACTGGCTATCACTGCGTTCATCAGATAAATAGGAAATGAAATATATTAACTCAGCAATGATCAGGGAGTACAGTTGTTAGTCTTGTCATTGGTGGCTAAAAATAAAGTATTTAGGTCTGGAGTAGCAGTAACAGATAAATATCAGTATTGTTATTTTCAACTGCTAGGCAAAAACAACTCCTTGTCTTTGTTGTATCCCTTGTTGTACCCCCTGAACAAGCTTTCCATGGGGCTCAAAGGGACCTTCCATCCTTGCCTTAAATGTATCCATTTCTAGTCCAGAGCTGAGAAACTCCAGCTTAAACAAACCTATCTATCCTCCAAACTGAATTTCCCAAGACAGGTCAATAAAACCCCATGGACTGTTAAAAAAACTAACTGAAAGAGAAACTGAGAGAGATGTCAGTGAAATCCAGGCTCTGGAAGAGCTAGCAGGAATGTCTCCAGCCACTCCTACAGGGGTAAATTTCACAGGTGCTTTTGAAAAGTTGGCCGTTGACTTCAAAAGAGAGGAAAATAAATTAGAAGAAGCTAGAAATGGTTTCAGAATAGGAGATTTCTGTCCCTGCATGTAGCCTGATGCACTGACCTCACACATCCTGAGCAGTGCTGGAAAGAAACCTCCAACTGGAAAGGTGGGCTCATTTCACTGCTGTGACTCAGTCTTACAAAGCCCCACTCAAGCTTGTCTTGAATCAGCAGGCACTTGAATGTCTGTGAGACATGAGGGTGCTGATTGTTCCATTGATTTCAGTGGCTCTTTCAGGGTTAAAGTTAAGCATGTGCTTAAGGGCCTTGCTGGATCAGAGCCAGCCTAATCTACCTTGCTAGATGCTGGCCCAAAGCAATTCCTGAAAACTCTTTTCTTTCCATCAGCCAACCCCTTGACTTGCAAACTATCAACTACTTGGAGCTGCTTAGGCTGTATGTTGTTTTCTGGTACCTTGCAGTTTCCTGCAACACTGTGATTAGGAACTTGTGTAAATTCTGTTCCAATATTTCACTTTTGGAGTCCTCCTACTGTGGACATTTCTATAGCATAGCCCAGCACATCTGGCCACTTCTAATAACTCTAGGGAAAGCATGTCAGTTTAACACTCAAGTCTCTCTTCCTTTGCTTTGCTAAGCAAAGTGTTGAGCGCCACAAAAAGATCTGAAGGGATGGTTGATGCAAAGAGCAAAATTTGTGTAATGTGAAGTAAGGAAGAAGCCAAAGAAAAGATAAGGGAGGCTTTTTGGCCTACAGCTTTCCTCTCGCTTGATCTGACCTAAACTACAGTGAGTACTTAGCATTGCTGTGGAGGTGGGCAAACACTTTCTTCTGTAGATGACAATAGCCGTGGTTCAATGGGTACTCACACTATGTTCTTTCAGTGTATATGGAGTGGAGACTAAACAAAGTGGATTAGGTAGTGAATCAAGTTGGATGTTTTCATTAGGCACAATTCATGGCAGAAGGACTGGGTGAAAGGAAGCAGCTGACAATAAACAATAAACCTGGATTTTTCAGTCATCTGGCATTGCCTTCCTTGAAGGGAAGTGAGCCCAACCTGCCTAGCCATAGCTGTCAGTGAGTGGAGGGTCAAAGTTTTTCAACCCTTCCCTTACAGTCCTTCATGAGTGAAGGTCCTACATCACCTCTAGGTGCTCCAGGAGCTGCCATCTGACAAATGCTGCTAATTAAGAAGATGACTGTGGGTCCCTGCTGAGGGAGAGCTCACAAAGACCTGTTGTCTCCACAGGATCAGCTCCTTATAAAGATGTGGCAGATCTAATCTGTAAAGACCCTTCATTGCTGAGAGGCCACCACTTCCCTCCAAGAGAGTTGGCTGAGGGTACGGAGGGGAAGCCGCGACGAAGCCATGGCGTGCTGATTCCCTGGCTGAAGAGATATGTGAGAAGGGAGGCTTTTGCTTTGCTAAAGAGACCAGAATTTACTGGGCTGCTGAAGCAGAGAGGGGCAGTGTATCTACTGCTCCCTTTGCCCAGGGCATATTGGCTTTTCGTACAGGTTTTGATTGCACCCTTCATTAAAAGAGCCATTCCTCCCTCCAAATTAGGTGGAATCCAGCACTGAAAGAATCCAGCCCAAGTCCCAGTTTATTTCTCCATAAAACATCTGTATTGTTCTTCCAGGATGGCTCTGCCAAATGAGTCCGCAATAAACCCAAAACCTGGCAACAGACAAAACGCTAAAAAGCGCCTTTTTAATATGGAAAAGTATCCTGCAGTGTCGCAATCTTCCAGTGGAGACCACCCCCTACCCCTGAGAAATTCAGAATAGCACCAGGCCCACAATTTGCCTGGGGTAAAGCAACAGAGCTGGGCCTGTGCTGATTTACTCCAGCCAGAGGATCTGGCCTATAGTTTCTCAGGGTTTTTTTCCTTTTGTTTTTTCCTAAAGATCCTTAACTTCTCTTTCCTTTTTTTTTTTTTTTCCTGTGGATAGAAGCTTTGCAAGTTCCTTCTTTCATTGTTAGCTCATTTGGCAGGAGCAGCCAAGCAACAAAAGTGTTTTATTTGGAAATAGTTGAGGGGGAAGTCGACAATGTCCGAGCTTTATTCTGATTGCGTGAGCTCTGGGAGGTTTTCACCTCTGCTTCCAGGCTGCACCAGGCTGGGATTATCTCATTTGATTTCATTGGATCTGTGTGCAGTTAAGAAGTGGGGAAAATTAAAGGTTAGTGAAGTTTGCTTTTGTGTCACACTAGAAGCTTTTAGTTATTTAAGTGTAAAGTGCTCACTCTCTCTTCCTTCTCTGTGGACTGAAATATCACGCAACGTTCTACTTAGCTGATTTGAATCGGTAAGTGAAATGTGACTTATACAGCTTATATTCCATTGCAGAAGAGATCCTGAGAAAGAAGCACAGCGGAGATGCCTATATTGGCTAAAGTGGGAAAAACGTAGTGTGTGAAAGGACTGATAGCTGAATCTCCTCCATCTGAGTATCGCACTCAGAAATGCTCACTCTTTTATGGCCAGCAATAATACATGCTATTATTTTGATCTGTGATGTTGCCTATGTCTGTTGATTTATTTCCAAATCTTTAAGACCCCCTTCACAAAAGCTCCACTCAGCAGAGATTAAAGGCTCCACTCAGCAAAGACTCAAAATAATCCAGAAACAGTGCATTAATGCAGGCAGATCTTTTCTCTTTTCTTCCACGCTTGAGGCTGCTGTGAATTGGTCAGGATCTGCCCCCTTTTGTGCAGTGCTAAGTGCACACATGAGCTGAGGTTTGTCTTTCCTGCTGTGCTCTGCAGGGCCAATCCAAAATAGCTCAGGGCCAGTTTTCTAAGAATTCAGCACTTACAGTCAGGGCCAAGTAAGGAAGTCAAGAGTGATCTTAATGTAATGAGTAGGTAATGGCTTGTGGCATGGGGATGAGCTGTGTATCTGTTTATGTGGGCGTTAAATGATTCACCCAAGGCCAAAGAGAGGCCCTCAATGTCGGCACCCAGATTAGTCTTTCAGAGTATGGTTTCAAGAGCCCAGCACTCTGGCCTGGGAGCAGCTTTTCAGCCCCTCATTTTCCACTGGGACAGTTGTGATGAGATTTTCAGAGCATGGTGCACATGGGCATGCTGAGCTGCTTTTTGTGGTGTCCCAGTGCGAATGGGGTTACACGGGGAAGCTCGCCCTCTGCCTAAGTGCTGAGCTCTTAAGAAGCCAGCCCTGACCCCGACAGCCTCACTGGTCTGGGGTTGGGACATGGAGCTTTTATGCACCTTCAAAACTTCCCCAGCCACTGCCTGAAAAAATGTTTCCTACTTCACTGGTGAGTTAGTAGAGTTAATTAATTGATGCTTCTAAGACAATGTGATGATAGAAAGTGCTGTTTACCAGATAAATATTACTTGTGCCCTATGGGCATTTGCAATTCAAATGTGCTATTCCCTGCAGGGACTGACTCATATCATTGCTACAGTGTCATTACTGTAGAGCTGATTAGATGGCTGTCAAATGCTTTCCACCACCAAGAAACCAATACTTGTCATCAGACAATGCACTTTCCCAATCAGTTGTTGGGTTATCTATAGCCGGTCGCTCCCTAGATCACAAGTCAGGCCTCCAGAATTGCAAGAGTCTTTTAAAAATCATGAGATAGTTTTATTCTGTGAATGCTACTTTTAGCCTTTAGCATGTGTTCAGGCCATCTCCTGAAAAGTGTTTTCTTTAAGGCCGTAAGGACCACAGATTTTTTTCTTAAAAAGCGCTGGATAGAGCGGCACATCAGGAGCTTGGGTTTCGCGTAACATCAGGGAAGATTTGCAGTAAAATCACAAGAGTTGGCAACAGAGGGGTTTTCTTTCTGAAAGGGCCGGCACAGCTCGCCACGCAGACGTTCCAGAGAGCAGCTCCTTCGCTGGTGCAGCTCCAGCTCTGCTGATGCCAGGGGAAGGATGCAAATTTACAGTCGCTGAGGATCTGCCACCCTCAGGCTCATTGCTGGTCAGTCTCTCCTGCGTTTTAAGGACCACAGAGAAGCACTAGCTGATGTGGTGCCTTGCTAGAGACACATGCCAGTTAGTGAGCACAGCTGTTAATTGTCTCCCCAGAGAGCTGCCCTCTGCATGATGGAGAGGAGGGAAAGCTGAACCCCTTTTCTTCCTGCTCTTCACTTTAGGGGTGGCTGGTGCACAAAGGGAAGTCCTAGGGCTTCTGTTCAACACAACAGTTCAAATAGGGAGGGAAAGATTTCAGCGTGGAAAGCTTGTGCCTTTGCACCGTCTTTTGCATCCAAACAAGCACAGTTTGTGGCTGCTCTATTGAGTCAGACTTTCAGGGCACCTGGAAAAGAAGGCTGGCTTTGGAGACAAAGATCCCGGCTTGCTTTTAGGAGTCGACCTTGAGAGCCTGGGCATGGGCGAGTCTCTCTATATTTTGGGGACAGGATGGCTGCTGTGCTGCAGGGACTGCCTTCTACACTTTCCCTGCTGAAATACCACATCACAGTGCTTCCTGGGGTCAGCCCGACAGCGTCCATCCAGCCGGCACACAGAAAGTGCAGCTTTTGGAAAAGTGAATATAATTTTAAAGTTGGCCTGAGAAGCCTCCATCTAGTTTTCAGGGTTCCAGAATGTTGTTTTATTAGGATTACAGTCTTGTTCTTCTTAGGTTTCAGCAGGCGTTTATGACTGTTACAACAGGAATGAAAAGCTGGGGCTGGAATCGGCATTGCTTTCTCCTGCCAGGCGCAGGGTTCACGGTGGAGGCCAGACATATGTCTTTCTCCCACAGATGCTACTTTTTTTCTGGATGGGGAGGTGAGCTCTATCCTCTCCCTGGAAGAGAGGGCTGGCAGCAGTTCTGAGCTGAGACGTGGGGGCTGCACGGGGGGCCCATCTGCTGAAGGCAATTGCCCTGTTGGTTCACATCATTCCCCTCTGCCCTTTGCAAAGAGGAGAGACCAGGTCCTGGCAGGTCTGCAGGGAAGGTCATGTTTGTGTAGAATGCTGTAGCCTTGTGTTGTTCCTGTCTCCTTTCTCCCATGCCCCATGGACACATTTCCTTGGAGGCGCTGAGGTTAGCAGAGGGGGTTGGTGAGGGAGAGAGCACTTCAGGGCCAAAATCATCTGTGCCTATTGACTTTTCCCCCTCATTTTTTTCCAGTGTGCATTATTCCAGACCTGGTACCATTCATCTGTTCATATTTCTCTCCATGCAGGTCAAAACCTCTCCTCAAGGGCTCCTGAGCCAGAGAGCCTCTGCAAAGCCCATGCTGTCTACACGTGAGAGGCACAAGCAGGAAGGTAAGGGTAAAAGCAGCCCTCACCGGCCACCACAAGTCCCTTGCTATCCTTCTAGGTCTTGTGGCTGTCCAGGTTTAGGGAGCGAAATCCTCCACATTTTCCCCAGAGCTGAAGGAGTTCAGCCTGCCCAAACAGCCCAGCTTGGGGGGAAGAACTCAGCCCTCTTCCTGGGTAATTTCTGGCTACAGGATTGTTGGGCCCTCTGCACGGTAACAATTAGCAGACAGATCCTGCTGACTCGGGAAACTCATCTGAGGGTTTGTTTGTGTGTTTGTTGTTTTTACGAGAAGGTCCATATGCGTTTCAGATTTTGTTATTTTCAGAGACTTGATGATCTGAGGAACAGAATGAAGAGTTGACATCGTTGGTTGTTTTCTTGGCCTGCTTTAAATAGCAGATGTAGGTTGGTAGAAGGGCTACAGCTCGTTACTTTATACCGGTGGAATTTGATGAGTTTTATTGCAAAGACATTAGGGCAGCTCATGACAGCACTCAACCCAGGGAGAAAAGAGAAGGCTTTGTACCTGGCAGGTACTGATCATCCACCAGTGCACCCCTTCATGTGTTTGGATCATATCCAAGAGGCAATATGGGAATTTCTGCATGTAGTTAAAGTTTATGAGACTGCCTGCCTGAATGCATGCGTGTGTGTGTGTGCGCATGTGTGTAGTGGAATGAGGATCTCTAGCACAATACTTAGTCAAAATCCAGTTTCACCAGTGGGATAAGAGAGATCAAGCACCAACTGAATATGACCCTCAGGGTCTGCCCCTACAGCTTAGACATTGTGTTTATGGCATACACAGTAACTGCCAATGCACGTGGTATATGATTTACTCTGAAACCCTGAATCTGATCTGGGTTTTCCAAATCAGAACCTTGTTTTAAATCTTAAGATAACAGCGCTTAGTAATTCATGCATTTGCTGATCTCTGGGGCAGTTCTAGTTCAATGCTGGCTTCTTTCTAGGGGATGGAAATCCTATCTAACATGTAGTGCGTTTTGCATCTGAGGATTGTTACTCTGAAATGTGTGCTCACTCAAGGTGTTTAAGAAATGCGCAACAGAGTTTGAGCCACAACTTTATCAGCAGAGAGCACAGATATTCAGCTCTAAGTGCTTGCTAAGTCGTGTTCCTTCTTTCAGCACTCTCCTCCTGCTGAATAACCCGTATTTAGTGTTGTTTTTATCAGGTTTTTGAGATTAAGTCTCTCTCCCTTTTGCTAGGTGAGCTCCCCATAAATGAGAGCAAGCAGCCTCATTTTATAACTGTTTCTAACTCAATCAGGGTGTAGCTTCATACTTTTGGTGCTCCTCTTGGGGTCCTGTTTGTGAACCCCGCTACCATGATCCTTAGAAATCTTCCCCCCCCTTCCTGGCCACACTTGCCAACAGTGACATTTCATTTACTCCATCCCTCTACTGTCATGATGTTGTCCCCTGAGGTGACTTCTCCAAGTCTTTGATCCACCTGATTTCACCAAGCTAGGCTGCTGTAGCTGACCTTTGCCTAGTTAGTCCTCCTGTATCGTGAACAGCCTTTTCACCTGTTTTCCACTCTTATTCCAGTTAGAATTAATCTCATTCGAATACGAATGAGCAGAGAAGTCTTGAGGAAGAATCACCAGTGCCCTATACAACGTCAATGACTGTAGTAGGATGTTGTATTAGTCCCTGAGTGATCTTGTGGTTTGTATATCATTTCCTCAGGTATGATATTCTGATCTTGCTGGTATTGATGATGTCCTTTAACTCTGTGCCTCAGCAAATTTRGTTAGAAATACTTCCATATTTTGCAGCAGCACTGGTAGAGGCAGTGTTAAATGCAATCATCCCATGGCTGATATTGAGAATTCCTCTAGTAACCTCCCTTCAGTTCAGTTGTTCTGTCAGTACAACTTGCTATCATCTCCATTTTAGCCAATTTATTATCCTCCTTACAACACTTGTCTTGTCCCTATCTTCTCCAGTTTAACTAGTAATTTTGTGTGGCAACATATCAAGGGTTTACCTAATATTTGGGTACAAAAGCCTGCCATTGTTATACCCAGACTGAAGTTTGTCCGCTATGTCACGTTTTGCCACAGCTTTTTTACCCAATGTTTCTTCTGAAGCATGTATTAATATTGATACTGGTGTTATGAGCCTATGAGTGATCAAGGTGATTTTTTCTCCTTAAATAAAGGCACTGCATTTTCTTTTCTCTAAGGTATGAGTTTCAATGTAATAAGTCTTATCGCCAGATTTGCAATTCCATGTGCTACTTCTTTCAGTATTCAGAGCTGGATTGGCATTGCTTCCTCCCAACTCAAGCACATTCAGCATTTAAGTTTTACTTGGGTGAATGACTTCTGTATTTATCCTTGAGGGACCACTGCATACTCTGTGTTCTGGGATGTACCAAATGCACCTAAAAAGGTGGAACTTGAACTTTGTACACACGCAGCATTCGACTTCTATCTTGACTGTGCAGGCATGCCTTAGATACGGGGTTTTCTGCAGTCAGGTAACATCTCCTCAGCATGCCCACTGTCACTAAGCTTGTGTGTGGAGTTTTTGCTGGAACAAGCTCAGATATCCAGAAAATGGACATAACATTATTCTGTTTGATCCATGTTTAGAGAAGAAAGCCTTTCACTTTCCTGCTAAAGAGGGGTTTTAATATCTGGGGTTTTCATATATTTCAAGTCAAGTATATGAAATGTCTGTTACCTTTCCAGGATACACTGCATAAGGAAGACAAACTGATGTTAATTTGAAAGTGTGGCTGAAATAAGCCTACATCCTCATCAGACCTCTCTAGATGATAAGGTGGGATTTGTTGTGAAAGGAGGGACTCTTTGTCATGAACTGGCAGACAGAATGGCTGAGATCCAGGGCAACCCTTCTGCAGACACGCAGAGGAGTCTGTACTCAGTATGAATATACTGGAGTTATCACAGAAGTGCAGGGATGTTATCCCTAATTGTTGTAACTTTGTATGTTGGTTTAGTTTTTTTCAGCAGAGGAAAGCTCAAGAAACTAGATCTGAAGGAGATAACCTTCTCAGCTGAAGGAATGATGACTTTCTAGAAAGGATGAAAAATGTCTAAACTTTTGCCAGGTTATTAGCATCTTCCAAGCTAATTTCACATGGAAGCGTGGCAGAGTGGCAGGCTCTGAGCGTGTCACAGGCACCAGGATTGGAGTCTCACATGATGCTTTCAGGTCATCAGCATCACACAAACCCTGCACCTCTGCCAGCAATGGCCCTGAACTAACAACAACAGTGTGTCCTCAGCTTTTGTGGGTGCTTTCTGTGAGGATGTGGTTCTCCTCACTGCAAATTTTTTTCCAAACAATACTAAAAAGGGGGATCCTCTAAGCATGGAAGATAGCCTCAAATTGGAAGTGAAATTCAAATTTTGCTATCCACTTTTTTAGCGCTCTCTTTCTCTTCTAGAGTTACTCTTTGCAAATCTTCTCCCTGCCTGGGAAGCGGTGCTGTAGACCCCTGGCTCTGTGCAGTCACACCATTCAATTTTTACATAAGTGCAAACAGCAGTTTTACAAACACTTGTAATTTGGTTGCATTTGGGGACATTTTCACATGACAAGTGAAAGGTCTATTCTTTATCCAGAGACTCCCTTGCTAGCAATTTTTAAGCCCTTGTTGCAAAGAATCAGGACACTAGAACATTTCAAACTGAAGGGCTCAGGGATTGTTTGAGAACACCCTTGAGCAGTGTTTGTTCCCCAGACCTCTGAAACAGGTGAGTCATTCCGGCTGATATTAAAAAATAGGAAAAAATCCTCCCCACACACAAACCAACCCTGAGGCCCATGATTAGCATGAGTTATTTCACCCGTATGGCTGGAGTAGGGTAACATTTTAAGCCACTAAAGCCATATTCTTCAAATAGGAAGTATTTAATAATATTTATAACAGACAGTAGTGCTATCTCTACCTCTAACAAAGCTTTTGTTCTGCTAAAGCTTATTCATAGGCTTCATTCTGAGAATATATGTAAGTGTTGGCAGGACCGGTGACCCATGTAACTGTAATGCAGTGGGTTGCTATAAAACAAGTGAGAGAAATCTAAGGTTTTATTCTGGCAGTCTTAGTGGAGGTGAAATCAGTGAGTCTGCTAGCTGGACCTATGGGGTTTTTGTAGGAAAAAATCCCCACTTGTAATTTTCCCATTAGGAAATTTGCTGTAGAAAAGCAATTTTTAAAAGATCTGGAGGAAACCTCTACTTTTTTTCCCCAATTTGTAAAGGTTTTTCCACTTCTTCTGCTTGATTAAAAAAGAGAAAAAAGAAAAATTAGTTATTTAATGTATTTCTTTTTTACTTCCTTTTTTTTTCTGGAAAAAATTTAGTAAGTAAGGTATTATTTGTGTTACCTTCTTAGAGAGGGAGAGGGTTAACAAGTGAAAGTTTTGTTTTTAAATGTGAAAAGCAAAACTTTTAAAAGCAAGATTAAAGCAAATTAAAAAGTTTAAGATTTTTAAAAAGCAAAGTACTCTCTCTTACACGTATTTTTTAAACACCACTCACTCTTGAGGAGGAGTAATTTTTTAAAAAAGAGAAAAGGAAACATTTCCAACAATTCTCAAATTAAGATGCTCAAAATTTTATTTTTCCATAAAGCCTTTCATTTTGAATTAAAAAATCCCATTTGGCTGAAAAAAAATGACTTTCAGATAAAATAGTTGCCTTCAATAAATCCCAGATTTTCAATGAAGAAACTTCAAAGTCTGCTTAGTTTAACTATTCAAGGTGTGAAATACAGTGTAGTGAAATTCAGGGTGGCAAAAGTTGACCTTAAAAATTTGCCAGAATCTCTAGCCATACGACTTTTCCTTCTAGGCTATTTAAACACATAGCTAAAATATGAAAGCAGAAGGGTTTTGCTGTGCTCAGAGAAATGAGTGTGAAATGTGAATGGTGACAGTGAGTGATTTTATAGGAGATGCTGAACCTGCTTAATCTGTCTTTCGTTCAGATTTTAACAGGCTTCATGAAGTTTTATTTATGTATTTGCCTGTTGCCTCCATCATTGTTTCAAAGGCAAACCAATGAGACTGAGAGAGATTGAGGTGGCCTAAATCGGCTGAGGCAGATGTTTGCGTATCAAAGAGATGATTTTGCAATACTATGCTATCTCTCCCAACAACGTCCCTTGCTATGGTCCAGGTGAATGGAGGTTGAGTTCTGGGCCCAGAGCCTTGAAGGAAAAGGTGAATGTCCATTTTGCATATCCCATTTGTGTGCTAAATGGCCGTGGTATCTTAAATAGGGCTACAGTGGCAATTAAAATAATGAGATACATAAAAGACACCTGCTTTAAATAAATACAGTAATCTGCCCAAAGCTCCCTGAATGGACTGGTATTCAGTGAGAGCCCTGAACCTGCATACATACCTATGCTTAACAACATAATCATTAAAGAACAGAAACCTTTCCTTCTAATCCCCCTCATACAGGACAACATGTGGATGTTAGCATATTTGGACTGCTTTGCATTCCTTCTTGCCTGCTTTTGAGAACATACTACATTTTAAAACTTGTTGGGTTCTTTCATGTTTTATTTGACCCTATGTAATTGCATTCCTGAAGGAATAACAGGCTCCCACAGTGATTTATACCCTGTATTAAATGTCAGTTTTGAAGAGACACAGTTAGCAGTTTGGTTTAACCTCCTGCCTTCCTATGTAAGTTCAAAACTGAAGTGGAGCTCAGGATCCAAGGGGAAAAGTAAAAAGATGAAAATGGACTTAGAGGCAGAGTGGAATGAGATGTACGTGTTCCTAGTCCTGCACCTTTAGAAGCCACCGGCATGAGATTCCATAAAGCCATCTCTATTTTTAACTGTAATTTGTATACTTCATTGCTGCCCTTGACCAGTCGAGGAGGCTGTAAATTAGCACTGTGAAACGCTCTGCTTTCTCCAGGCAGATGACTGCAGCGTCTCCAACAATGGGCCAGAACATTTTTGCTGCAAAATCAACCAAATCAACCAACAAACCAACCCCCAGTGGGTTTGGCATGTGTCCCAATAAGAAGGTCAGCAAAATAAATTCTCCTTGTAATTAAGAGTTGCTCCTTTGTTTTTATGTGTTTAACTGTGCATAAATAGCAAAGCAGGATAGGTATGTTATTACTGTTTTAAATATTTCATTCCCTTTGTAGATTTCCTTACGACACAGTTAACAACTGCTTAATCATATGTTATGACCTAATTATGGGGGATTCAGTTAAATAAATCTTGATGTAATGGTATATTCTTGATGTAATGGTACTCTGATGGCTGCTTTTATGTGCATGTGTGCATTTAAATGTAAAAGTAAATGCAGTCTATGTTAGGATCTGACACATGACTTAAATGGTCATCATCTTTAGAATCACTGGTGAAACAAGTTACAAGGAGACTTCTTTTAAGCAAGAATACTTACATAAAAACCTATTTCCTATACCTAGGAAATGAACATCCTAGCGATCACTTTCTTTAATGTGCAACTGTAATGTTTCATTTCCCAGAAAGGAGATTTAGCTGGAGCTGCTCCAAGGAGGATTCTGTTTTCACACTGAAAGCAATAGATTTGATCCATCAAAGTTTTGCTCAGATTAGTTTTCCCTAAATATCTTTGGCAAAGGTATTTAAATTAATGCAAAACTTTTGTAGGATCAGGCCAGGGGACCATTGGTAGTTGTTCTGACATAGGCAAATGACTATAGTTTTTCAGCTGAAGTAATTCAGGGCATTTCCATTGCCTTCTCCAGAGCCTCACTTGTCCATCAGATGAATGATGAATACAGATCTGGTCTGCTGTTTGCCAGATGGGAAGGCTGACAGTGATCTTTTATTTTGAAGTGAAAACTGTAGATGATAACGTTTTCTTAGGGTTGGATTTATCTTGCCAAAGACAGGTGTCTTAAAGTCATGGAATAAGTTGCCCTCTGGAAATGCGTATCTCTGTTGACTATTCAGGGAGCTAATATGACTAGCTTAGACCTGATGCTTGCCTTTCAGGTAGATAGAGTTAGGTAAGATGAATCCTACCATGTGATGAATACACGGTATTGCGTATCAGCTTCCTGACTTCTAGATGTGCAGCCAGATCACTGTAAATGTTTGTGCCTTGATGTGAGAGACTCTGGGATAGGTCCCTCACCAGCTAAATACAGCTGGAAGACAAGAATTCCATGGTAATCGGAGGGTACAGGACCATGGGGTGCAATTAATATCTCAGGAATATAGGATGAGATTTGCCTTTCATAGCTTTAGATGGCAGAATGAGAGGTGTCCATCCCTGCACTTGTCACACTTTGTCATCAGTGGAGGGAAGTAGTCCTGTCTAATGGGGTTATTCCTGACAATGTTATCAGTCCAAAGTCAAAGGAGCAAGTCTCGAATTTGAATGCCTGTACTTCATGGTTATGAGACTTGGTTCCCCTACATTCCCTAGGATCACCTACAGTAGCTATCCAACTTCAGGATCATGAATAACCTGTCCTAAACTGATTAGCACTTCCTCTCTGGTCTTTACTTTGCCATTTGTGCTACCAAGCCGCGACTGCAGGCTCCACGGGCAGAGCATTATCCATTCATGCATAAACTGAGAGCAGAGTTCAGCTCTGCCAGTTAGAGAGTGGGAAAACTTGAAGATGAACTTGAGTTAAGGCCCTCATTCAATGGGCTCTGGTTTAAACAGACCTGTGCACATGCACACTGTGGCATGGCTGTTTGGTTATTATGTGACTTGGGTGGTGATGATGTAGAGGTTATACCCTGGGTATAAATCTGTTAGCCTCTCTGGTAGGTTTGATTCAAGAAGGAGGTTACCCAATAGCAGAAAAAGAATCTTAAACCAGTGTGAGTAGAGAAAAATCTAATCAGCATCAATGTATCAACATTATTTTACTTAATTGCACCCAGTCCTACAGCCAGTACTTGGTCTCAGGAATAATAATAAGGAATTAGAGAACTGGATTTCTCAAATCTTGTAGAAAATATTTGTATTTCCCAGCCATTCAAGACACCAAAAGCTAAAACAACACCAGCAGAGGGAGACAAACCCTGTTATCAGACCGGCCCAGTCTAGCACGACCTGTAGGATTCACTGCTTTTTTATAGGAAGCTGAACTGGAAACCTAAAGGAAGAACACCTTTTGTGAGATGTATGCCATTAATGTCTGCCCATGTTTAATAGCATGAACTTAGGGATAAAGGAAGTTCTCTTAAAGAAAAATCTCTTGTTACCATACTAAATGTTTCATTGGCCTGAAATAAAATGTTTCATTTCTTTTTGGTGAGTTGCATATGTATGTGCATGTGTGTATGCATAAAATAAATTAGAAATGCAGTTATGCTAACAGTTTCAAAAATTAGTTTCAGATGAAAAATGAGAACATTTTAAAAAGATTCACCCAAATATTCTTGCCTTTTTCTGATTTTTTTTTTTCCTTTTTATGGAGAGTAAACTGTCACTGGACTTGACACAAGTATACCTTTAGGCTTGACCACTCTAAAACTGTGTTTTCTGGTGAATAGGATAGCTATTTGAAACATTTTAATCAGACCAAATGGTGACGGTTGTCCTCAAGTAAGAAAGCAACCCAGACTTCCACAGCTAAGTTCATTTTAATGCCATTTGAAAATAAATTAAAATGATGAAGAAACTGAATCACAAAAGCTTTCTTAAGGTGTAAATGGCAGAAGATATTGCCTCAGGTTGGCTAATTTTGCTCTCCAGGTGACACAAAAAAGTCACAAGTGGATCCAGAACCATTTTGCTTCCATAAAGTTTAGTGCCAAAAGAAAATGTTTCCTTTGCTGTGTGTAGCCTCAGCCCCTGTCTCTGAAAGAGTGGAAATGGAGGAAAGATGGGAAGAAAGATCTGAAAATGAATGAGTGTCTTCTGCTTTGTAGCATAATTTTTAACCTTTTCATGTTCTGTTAGGTTCCGAAGCAATCTTGGTTTGCTTAAGGCTATAAGATGGAGATTTCTTTCACCGTTGAATGATTATATTTGTATTTTCTTCACTGGTCAGAGAGGTTGGTTTTTTACTCCTCTAGCTGTATGTCTAAGAGGATGATTGTCTTGAACCAATGAATATGTGGAGAAGCATCCCCTTGTTTGTGTATGTTGAATATTGCATATGCTGATGAGGGGGCAAATGGCTTTTATGGCAAAGGATTGCTTGCAATGGCAGGAAGTTGTGGTGCATTTTTTTAAAAAGCAATTCCATTGTCCTTTGCACTGGAGGTGAACTGGATGGGTTGACACAACTGGTACTAGCAGAGATGGGGTTCAAAATCCAAACCCTGCACGTGCTGTGGGATTGAGTTGCCCACCTCAGGAGGAGGGGGACCTTGTCGGCCAAGGTTAGCCATCAGTGCATGCTCTGTGAACATTGTAGTTCCATGTGTTTCCTGCAAAACTCTCATTTTGAGCAGTGCACGGGGGGYGTGATGTGCATAGTTGTGCCTATGAGACCCAAGGATCTGAGGTGGAGGAAGCCCCCTCAGTCAGGTGATGTTCATGCTGGCTGGGTCTGCAGGCATCATTTCCAAATAGGACAGGATCTACTTGTCTGGGAGTTCCGCATCTCTTATGTGGAGGAAAGCTTTTGAATGGGGTGCAGACGTGTCATTTTATAGCATGAGCCATAAGAGAAAACATGTGCAGGGAGATAGGTCTGTAAAAATTGTCCTTTAATTAATTGTCTAAATAGAAATAAATGTGTATGCCTTCAAATGCACTGCCACTATAGACAAAACCAGCAGTAAAAATCTCTGGGAGTGTTCAAGAAAGATTTTCTCTTTCCCTACTATGGAACAAAGATACTTGTGATAATTTTGACTGGTATAAATATATACTAGTAGAAAAAGGGGCAGAGGAGTCCTTGAGAGATCATCTGTCCCTCTACCACAAGGCAAGATTTGCCAGGTCTGAGCCATTCCTGGCAAATCTTTGCCTCAACATTGACAGAGAGTCTGTAGCTCCTTGACTAATTTACTCCAGTGCTCACCTGTCCTTCCTCTTAGGAAACGTGTCTAATGTTTGACCTAAATCCTCCTTGCTGCAATTTAAATCCATTATTTCTTGTCTTATACCCAGTGGACATGGAGAACAATTTATTACCTTCCTATCTGCAACAACCTTTTACATAGTTGAAGGCTGTTATCATGTCTCCCCCTCAGTCTTTTCTTCTCTAGACTAAACAAACCCAATTCTTTCAATCTTTCCTCATAGGTCATGTTTTCTAGACCCCTGATCATTTTTGTTATGGAAATAAACATCCTTTAAATCAAGTTCTGTGAATCAATCTTGTGTAGAAAGGAAGGGAAACAGAGAGGTTAGAGTTAGCATTGGGAACAGGAATCTGGTGGTGAAAGAAGTGAATTTTCTGAGGTCTATTGAGAGTACAGCCTTCCATTCTTCTTTGGGTTTAGGAAGTATATTGAACAAAATTTTCTTTCCCTAATTTTCCTTGGGAAACTCTTACATATCTGCTACCAGAAGGAAGACAGTATTTAATTTCCACAGGTTGTATGCAAAGTGGTCTCTGGAAAAGCATTGGGAAGGGTATCAGAGAGAGGTAATTTTTAATCTTATTGCATGTCCATCAGGCAGACTTTCTAAAATCCACCTGCCTGCAGTGATATCAACCCTTGTTCTCCAACAAGTGATGTAGGTCATCCTCAAAAGATAGTTTAAAAGTGGATCATAACTCTTGGACATTTAATGCAACCAGAGACTCAACAGAGAAGATGCTGATGAGTATTTACTTTCTGTTTTGATTGTAATATTGTCCTTTAATACATGGGCTGCTCAGAGAGCACTGAAAATACCAGTACAACTGTTTCAGCCACAAAAACATATACCATCCAAGGCTATAGTCCATCTGAAAATCTGTGTTGTAGAAAGGAATGCTCTAAGGATTGCCACCATTTCTCCCTCTAAGGGTGGTTTCTTTGACAAGAAGGATGAGAAGACGACTCTTGCTGCTCGTGTGTTCAGCCATCTGTCAGCACAGCCATCTACCAGAGCCCAGAAGTCTAATCTTGGTCTGCTTTGTCAGCTCCATAGAGTATTAGCCTCTGTATAATATCCCACTCATTACCAAATGGCTCAGACCAGGTGCTCTTAAAAGCTTAGTTCTCTACATCATCTTCACCACTGATTGGATCATGAACCTGAGGGAAGAGATAATATCTATCCCAGACTAAGCATGCATGGAAGTGTTGGATCAAGATACTGATCCAGCAGGTCCTGAGCAACCTGCTCTAGCTGACCCTGCTTTGAGGAAGGGGTTGGACTAGGTGACCTCCAGAGGTCCCCTCCAAACTCAGTAATTATGTGATTCTGTAATCAGGACATTATATTTGTGCAACAGCTGATTTAGGAGAGTGCCTCATAGTTTAGAGCCAATGGCTGAAAAGGGATTATCGTTAGATGGACATCCTGGGCCCTTTTGCTTTGGATCTACTATTTTGGGATTCAGAGAAGGTGGATCTAATGCTTCTTACAAAAGTTTCATCTCTCCTGTAGAGTCACTATGAGCTGGGTCTTTGACACTGAAGAATCAAGGAGTTAAGGAAATTACCACTGTCAGCTTAAAAACTGGGGCTGCAGAAGGATCCAAGAGATGTTTCCTGTGTTTATCCTCCTTTCCATCCTCAAAACAGCATGGGCTGGGMTGAAGCTATTTTAGGTGTTTTTCTAGATCCTGGACTGTGGAGGACTATGCTGCTAATGCTTCTAGGCAAGCGAAGCCTGCAGCATCCTTTTGTTCTTGGTGGTTCAGATGGGTGATGCATTGACTCGCAACCTCCCTGTTACTCAGAGGTAAGTAAGTGTGAAGCTGTGGTAAATCTAGTTTCAGATCAAAGACACTGCAGCCACATGATGTAAAGCATTAAAACAATCGCTTTTCTTTTAAAAAGTATTCTTGTGAAGGCTTTATGCTGGGTTCAGATATCACCTGTCTTTCCACAGTCTGTATAAATAGTAAAGCCAGCAGGAGCACCAGACTGCGTGCTTTGGCTAACTTGAGAGAAATGTTGTGTGCTAACATCTGATCCAGATTCCTCACTAATGGACATGGAAACATGGCCTCAGAACAATGAACCTATAAACATGGGACAGCATAAAATTTTATAGAGAGAGCTGGAGGGCCAAGAGCATCTTGGAGTGCACTGATGCACCTTGAAAAAGGAGTTCAGGAAGATAGATACGTTAAAAGAAAAAGAGATGGAGCGTAGAAGCCACAGAAGGACAAGTTTCAGTCCTTGCACAGGAGATGCTGAAAAGGCGAGAGGTTTCATGTTAGCTGATGTGTGGTACCTATGTGAATGTGAAGTAATCAGTAGAAAGTGCAAGTAGTTCTCAGACAGGCAAAACCCTATTGAAAGGACTGTTTTGCAAAGAAACTTCCCAAATGTTCTCTCACCAGAGACAACACTGATTTGACCTGTCAGACATGTTAAATTTCAGGCCTTGTCTGTGATCAAGATAGTTGAGAGTTCTAACACTCTTTAGCAGAGGTCCAAAATAAACAAGGTGTGGTGAAGAAAAATGCTTTTTGCTCTGTGCAGATTACTGGGAATGGTCTTYCTTTTGCTGTCTGACCCAATGGTAAAGGCTCGCTTATCTTCCAAGAGCCAGACTCTAGAGGATGCACAAGTGCTTCCTCTAAGCAAAGTGAAGGAGGCCAGGGACAATATTTTGGCTGAAGTGAGACACATTTGCTCTTGAGATGCCAGTAAACACATGCATTCCAAAAAGCAGTTTTGCTTTGATGAGTTTTGTCATCATGATGGGACTGTGTTGTCAGCCAAGAAAAGGCTCTGGTTTTAGATATTCTTATTTTTACAAATATGTAAGAAACTCTACTTCCCTTGACTAGTTGTAAATGGTATTGTAACAGAATCAGTCTTATAGCCGTTAAAGACAGGCTTCCAACATTAGATACAATACTAAAAGTTGCACTTCTGAGATGGCCTCCATGTAATTTCTCCCATACGGACCCTAAAACCCCAGATGCTCTAAGATGTGTTTAGGGCCCTGTAAGACACAGAGCCATCACTAATTAGCAAAGACCCTGAACACGTGTTTAATTTTAAGCATGTGCTTTTCTCTCCCAGGAGTCCATAGGACTTAAGGACTTTAAGTGAATGGGTTTAGGGATATGCTTAAAGATAAGCATGTGTTTAGTTGCTTTCTTGCACTGTGGCTTTATTTGTTTTTACAGGAATAAGAGAAATGAAATATATTATTATAGATCAAACACAAATAAATGTCCAAAACACAGCAGGGAGGCTTTACGTCTTGGTTCAGAGCCCAATGAAGTCAATGGAAAAACACCCCAACACCTCAGTGGACTTTGGAGCAAAGTCCTCAGAGGACTGATGATGAACCCACTGCAGAAACTTGTTGAATACCTCATGTTTCTTTGAAAGGTTCCCTTATCTTGTATCCAGATGTTGCTAACAAGGATTTTTATTAGCTGCTGAGAATTACGAGAGCGGCAGTTTTTCAGCTCTTAAAATACATGCACACAGAGATGAGGTAGAAATCGTTTGCTCAATTATGGTCTGTGGAGCTGTGAGTGTATTTCAAAAGTTTCCCAGTTCTTATCAGTAGAACCATGTCTTGGTCCCGCTGATCTTAAAGTGTTTGCTCTCTTTCTTTCATGAAGTGCAGTGAGGCAAGTGTGACACAGTTCCTAGGGTAAATGTTGCCTCTTTGTAGAGGGAAAGGTTTACATAACAGGAACAGCAGGTTCCTTTGAATAGCATTCATCTTTTCTGCCTTTAGATCTTTACAGTGTATACAACAACACCTGAGTTACTAATGTAGATTCTCTTTTTAGGCGTGCAGGGAAATAGCCACCGTTTGAGAGCAATTTGATCTATTTTTGATGTTCATTTCAGGATGAGACGATGCTGGAGATTGCTGCATTTGATCAGCTGAATTTCCACCCATACAGCTGGATTTTGATCCTATGGTTCAGGCTGAAGCTTTCCTTACTTCTGCAGAGACTGCCCTAACCAACATCAGCAGAACCGCCTGAGCCATCAGCCATCACCCAGCAGGGAAAATGATCATGCGCCGTCTTGTCAGGCTTGTCATGAAGGTAGGTGTCATTAGAATGTATGTGTTTCTGCCTCCTCCTCAGAAGTCATTTGGGTCGCAGTACCAGAGCCATGGGACAACCTTTGTCCAAGCCAGCAAGCAGAGTGCCCATCTAGAGTCTCTGGAGAACTGGTAAGCAGTTAATGCTTGCTAAGCTGATATTGCTTCCTCTTCTATTATTACTTGTGTTTACTAGGTCAAATTGACATTGGTCTGCAAGGATGTGCTATGGCCACATCAGAATACCCATCCAGAGTCTCTGGAGAATTGTTAAGCTGTTAGTACGTGCTAAACCCATGTCGCTGCATTGTCTATTATTGCCTATGTTTGCTAGGTCAAAGTGACACTGATCTACAAAGATGAGCTATGGTCACACCTTCATTTTGCTCTGGAGAAATATCCTCTGTCACTCCGGGCCTTACTTCCCCATCAATGAAAAACTTCTGGTGGTATCCACTGACAGTAGCTCTGGGATTTGGTATCCTGGGAAAGGGTCCTGTACCAACTGCTTAGCACGATGGAGTTGTACCATTCTGGTTTAAGTTTAATAGAGTAAAAAATAATAAAGTGATATTATTTGCAGCTTGGATGCTCACTGGGTAAGCCCCGCAAAATTCCTTTGATGTTTTATTCATATTTGATAACTTGATCTCTAACTGAGACCCCATTTTAAGGCTAGAGAAAAAATGCCAATATTCACCAAATTCTAAAATGCGAAAACAAAATGTTGGACGTGGTCTTTCTTTAACTTCATGGTTCAGAGATTGCAGGGAAAATGATTTGAACCATTTCCTCCTTCTAACACCATAACAGAGCCTGGATTTTAAATAAAAAGAGAAGTGTTTCTGTTGAGTGCTGAGAGCTGTCTTTTTCTTTCAAATCATTTCACAGAACTGGAAGATACAAATCAATAGGTGCAGTACTAGTACTGTAATTATTATTTCTACTTTTCTTATTATTGTGATGATAGGAAACATTTCTTACTTGTTCCCTAGAAGAGTTATTTCTTCTACCCAGTCCCTGTCTTAAATTTTTGTAGTCCTCTGAACAGAATCTGCAGTCCTTAGTCACATTAAAAAAAATCCCATTGGCTTGAAAGGAAAATGTTAACTTCTTCAATGAGTGGGAAAATACTTCTGTTGCTTAAATGTAGGTAATTAGACTGAGGACTTTCTCCAAAGTAAACCTTGACAATCTAACAATCATCTTTGGCTTTTGCACTGCATGGAGTTTCTTTTACATTGTTAAATGCATTCCATGTTTCAGTAAATGACACCAGGCTCACCAGCAGTGACTGAGTGATTAGTTTATCATCCTCTTAGTGCAGCCATCTAGATCTTTAACTCTTTAAGCAGTGGCATTTAAGTCTTGAGAACACCCAGGATCATGCCTGAGGCTTTAGACATTCTCAATTCAAGCAAATCTTGGATATCAAGTGAAAATGAAGAAAAGAAAGTAGGTGGATGCATTCTGATAACACTTTAAACAAGTCAGGTAAGCTAAATTGCAAATAAACACCAGGCTTTTTGCAGGGGAAGCCAATTCCCCTTTCCTGGGACCACTTAGGTCATTAGGTATCTGAGCAGCATAAAATTACATGGAGAAAATCTAACAGCATACAAAGAGAGTGAAGGGTGACAAATCTACATTTCCTAAGACCCAGGGATGTGGGGCAGGTTTTTTTGGCTGGATTTACTATTCATCTCTTACGGGGCAGTAAAATGACCAGTTTTACAAAACAATTGATTATAAAAAAAATTATGTGAGCTGAAACATACTGTGCCGATGCCCTTGTGCTAAAATCTTGCTCATGCAGAGATGTGTAAGTACATAAAGCTTGGTAGAAACAAAAGTCTTTGGAGAATGAAGGGCCTCTACTTACTTTGGAAAAGAAAGGTGCAGGAGGATTTTCAGACAGAAGGAAAAGACTTTGACCTGTGAGCTGCTGACCAGCTGCGCCTGCTGCTCAGCATCATGGATCTTCACCTATCATCTGATCCTGCTCAGTAACGCGAGCCAGATTGCTATGTGTGCCCTCTGCCATGGGAGATGTGGAGCTGCTCACGCTGTAGAGACAAAGTGCTTTGGGAGCTCTGTTGCTGGGAAGAGTCTGAAATGTATGAACACAGCATTTACATGCCTCAAGCAACAGAACAGAGCCCAGCCTTTATTTATTTTTTATTTAAAAAATGCCTTCCGTCCACTGGCTGTGTTTTTTGGTTTTGTTTGGGTTTGTTTGGTTTTTTTYCCCCAGACTGGACTTTGAGTTTTGCTSGTTTTGCTGGGTGAAAGGAGTTTTTGGCCAGCAGGGTGAGGGTGATCCTGTGTGGACAGGGAACGGATGATGCTAGGTGAGATAAATTCTCTGTATCCTGAAAATGGTTGAGAGTGGATTGGGAGCTACCTCTGAGACAGCAGAGCTGTGCACCTCCTGCAAGCATAGGCAGATTAGTTAGGTCTCCAATTTTCTGGTGACTATTGCTTAGCCCCCAGGCCGTAGCCATTCGCAATCTTGTAGATACATTCAGGCACCTGCTTCAAGGACCTCTACCTAGCAGAAAACATGATGGAAGTGATCCAGTTGTGCCATTCATTTCAAGGCACCTCCTCTGTGGTGGTCCCATCTTGGGCTTTTGGTGGCTTACCAGCTGGGGAACCTCTGAAAAAGGAATGGTGACTGCTGGTGGCTGCCAGTGGTCCCAAGAGAGGGAAATGAACTACACRACAGCTTTGCAAGTCCAAGCTGTCCTCATGGCACCACACTGAGAGAGATTTTGTCAGGCTCACCTTGGATGGCTGCTATTTTGTGCTTTGGATCTGGGGTTTGTCTCCACTATCCTTGACTCAAGTCAATACTCATTGATTCTAAGTCCTCTTTGGCCTTCTCATTTTATCCTTTGCTCGTCAAACATCTGTTTTAATCCTCTTCATTTTCATCTTGCAGTCCCTCAAGCCCCAACCCCACTCAGCCTCTCCTCTGTCCTTCCCATGCTCAGCCTGGTCTGAAGTGGACAGGTGGCAGGATTTCCTGCCCTGCTTTGCCTCTGGACCTAACTGTTATGTTGGAAAAGAGTGATGGGAGATGAAGTGACTTGCTGAGGGCCTCTGGAAGCAGGACAGATGACTCTGTGTTTTTGGCAGCCATGGAGTTAGCTCAGTGTTGGGTCTTTGTGACGAATGTTTATAAGCTGATGCCACTTTTATAAATGACATTGCACATTTGCTCTTTGCAGTATTTCTTCGAATTGGGGTGTGGTGTCATTTGCATACAATACCTGGTTCTGAGTCTTGTTGCCTTATCAGGTATGTGTACAGAGGGTGGGAAAAGGCAGCAGAGTCAGCAGGATGGAGATGGAACAAGCAGGAATGCAGGGTGCAACCAGGGGAACAAAGAGGTCCTCAGGGAAATTGCTGCAACTTAGTTCTGCTTTCTGTGACTCAAAGTGTAACACCAGTGTGCCCAGGGGGGCTGGTACTGGGAGATACCAGTGTTCTGCTAGCCCCAGATCCTGCACARGTAGAAACTGCTGGTTCAGACCCTTCATCCTGAGCCTTTTATTCGAAAATCTAGTTTTAAGCCTATTTCTCTTCATGTCTGGGTGATGCTGTGCACCTGCCAGTTGCGTCATTCTGGGTTGTCTTTGAAGACCAGTGCTAGCCTGTCGTGACACCTTGGTGCCTTTGGCTTCGGTCCCGTTTTCTAGAATTGCACTTGGCCTTGCCTTGGCCCTTTGCCCAGACTGAATTTGCCTTCTTGGTTTTCACTTCTTTCCCATATCGGTTTTCTCTCCTGTTCTGTCTTCCTGCTTATCCTCTGGGGTCTGGCTCTGTAAACCCTTCTGCCCAGGTGGACCTCTGTGTGGGTGAGCAACTTCTCACTTCCAAGGTCCCTTCATATGTAAGAGAGAGTGAGATATGGGATGTCTTCAGACTTGCTCCCTTTTTGGCATTTCATTTTTTTTCTTCTTCAAAGTGATTTCTAGATATTCCTCTCCTAAAAGTCCCTCTTCTCCCTTTTTTATGAGCCAGTTCCTCAGTTTTATTCCTCTGTAAGCTGTTTGGTGACTGGTATTTTAAAAAATAAAATAAGTAGATCCTGTAAACGGCCTTTAATAGAAAGCCTAGTTTGCCTGTGGGATTAGACACGCACGGTACACACGTACAACGCTGGTTTGCCCACATCGTTTGGATAAGGTATCAGAGAGTACAGACTGTCTTTGCATTGAAGCCTGCAGGTCAAGAAGTTGGCCTCCCTTCAGTTCACGGGCCGTGTGGCTGCCAGCCAGTAATCTAAAGCCCTGATGACTATTTCTGGAAAATGCTGGAAACCCACCTCTGACTACAATGTGTTTAATTCCTAGTTTCCAGGCATATTCAGTTTCGCTCCTTCCTTATGGAAGAGATTTTGCTTCTGTAGTTTTTGAAATGTCCCACAGCAATGATTCCCTTCTCTTCTTCTCAAGTGGGTGCGACAGGAGAGAGAGTCAGCCCAGGTCTTTCTGCTGTAGATGAGACGTGAATCACTGGGTGTCTCTCCACGATGTATGGGGCAGTACAACTTTAATTTTGTGTGGTGTAAATGAAAGATCATACAGAGTCTCTGTGTCACGTTACTCTTCCAATATGTTCCCAGGGGCTGGAGCCCCACTGAAAGCCTTTTGTTTGCTGGGTTGGAATTTGAGGACCTATTTGGAACTAATGTTTATTTTTGCTTTATTTCTGAGAATGGTGCAAAATGCTCTTCTTCTTCTAGAATGGAGGCTCTGACATGCCTTTAATTCTAATCGCCTCCTTTCTCCATTTTTTTAAATTACTCTTCACTGTTAAGCATATGCTTAGCCACTTGGATAAAGTAGGTTCCTGGTGATTCAGCCAGTGTCACAGAAGCACAAAGCTGAACCTAGACCTTCTGAAGTCCAAATCAACTCCTTCATCATTAGGCCAAGCTTCCTTTAGGCATCCCAGTACTTGCAGCACTGCACCAAACCTATCGCCTTTGAACTTCCCAGGTAGCTAAAGGCGTCCTTTAGGCTGCTGAGTCAGTGTCTGTGTATGATGGAAGCAGTGAAGGGGAAAATAGATAATTGCTTATGGAGAAAAGAGCCAAAAATGAAGTCAGGTTTCACTGCTGTTGACACAAACAATGCCCCTGCTCAGGTGCTTTTGGGTAGTAGTTCTTTGGGAGAGGAGGTGGGCTTTGATTCTGCCTACAAGCATTTTTTGTTGCCCCAGAAYGGAGCAAAGCATGTAACAGTAAGTAAGAATGTCTCTACCTTGAAAATAAACCCAGCTAACACCTCACTCATTAGCTTGCTTTATGAATAATAAAACAGAGAGCCCTGCTGCACTGTAGTGAAGTAGGTCCTGCTAAAAGGTTTGTCAGGAAGGACCGCAGGTTCTTTTAGCTCCTTCCTTCTGCTGTACAGGGCATTACCCTTTTCATAAAGATTAAACCTGTAGGATATTTGCAGTGAACTGGGTTGTCCTGACAAAGCTGCTGCACTAACATGGATTGTTTTGTACTAGAATAAACCATCAAGGTCCCGCCTTGGTTAGGACCCTGCTGCTCTTAGTATGTTTTAGCTGAATGTGATCGATACATGCGTGTCTGTGTGTGTTTGTGTGTACACACATTTATATACACGTACATGTTTATAAAAATACATATGACACTGAGTGAGAAGTAGGACAGTAGCTTGAAAAGGAATAACTACAAAGCCCATACAACCTGCAGCCTCATATATATGTGTGTGGAGAAGGAGCCTTTCTCTCACAAGCAATCTCTTTCTTGTCACATGTCTGTGGGAAGCTTATGCTCTATTCATACACGTTCATTGTGGAAGGTTATTCAGTGAGCACTTTCTAAGAACAATCCTTGGTCTGATGATTATTTGTCACCAGGCAACTGGTACAAACGAGCCCCACCAGTTTATTATTGCTGGAGATGGAGGCCACAGGGTATGTCCGTGTTTCATGACTGGGAATCCCTAGCAGGATCCTTCCTCTCTGCTTTCAGGTGAGGATGTTCACGTTAGCGAACTCAAAATTCAGCGATGTGCTGACATTTCCCAGCACTTGTGATAATGCCTACCAGTAAAGTCCTTTGCTATTGCTGAAAATCAAATAGAGCTGGTGTGAACTATTTTTGCAGCAGTTGTCCTGCTCTGCTTATTTATGCCTTGTACTAGTGTTTGAAATCATTAAAGCTTCTGATGATAGCAGATCTCAAGATACAATTAAAGGACAAAGACAAATGTCGGCACCCCGGAGGTGCCACGTGGTTGTGTGGGATGGTAGATTTGGCAGCGTTGCTAGACAGTGAGGAAGAGCAAAGCATTTGAAATATCAGAGTTGCAGCCGAACTCAGAGCCGCATATCAGTGCTAGAGACACACTGAAGTGGTATGTACGCTCAGGGAGCTGCCAATGCTTGTGGTATTCTCAAAAAGTATTCATGACTCAACAGATCCGAAATGAATCTGCTTATCTTAGATAGCCATATGGCCGTATGGGGTTTGTTAGAAGAATGATGGTCTTTATTAGTACCAGCTACAATTTCAGAACAGGAGGAATGCATTCTTCATCTTCTGGAGGTCCTTCTTGCTTCTCAGGGATGAGGCTTTGATTGAGTGGGGAGTAATACTGTGCGGAAGCAAACGTGTGCTAAAGGCAACATTTCTTTCCAAAAGCTGCATGAGATCAGTGCATATTCTTCCTGTAACATTGATCAAGGAAACCAATCGATGTGTACATGATTTTACAACAGATGGCTTAAAGAGGTGTTTCTAACACAGTTCGGGAGAATTTTAATAACAGACCATTAAAATGGCTTTACCTTTATTTTATGAGTTGTGTTGCTGAAGCACTTCCCTAAGACCCAGGCCTCCAAGTTTTGATGCACTGCACAAGCGTCTCTTAAGGAACAATATTTAGCAGCAGAGACCTTACACTCTCACAGTAGAAGATGGACAATGTATGTATGGAAAGCAAGGGGTGACATTTCTAGGCTTGCTCAGTCTTGGGGATCTTTGAAAAGTGACAAAGGGAATGAGTCAAGTAAAAGCAACTAAAGATTCTCCCTGTGTGGGACAGTCAACCTTTTAATAGCATTTGCAAAACAATAAAAATCATCCTTAAAAACTTAAAAATAGAAAAGAGCAGACAATCCTACTGTTTCAACTGCTGTGTATCTGATTACCAAAGACTGCCTTTTTATAACTGCATTATTTTAATGTTCCCACACAGTGTTTTTGTATGTATTTGTAAAAAAAACTGTTTGGAATAAAACAGCAATCCTGAACCTGATTCTCTTCTTAGCTCAGGAGTGGTTCTAGACGTGGTCCTGACACCTCAGCAGAGACAGTTTAATGTAATGCAGAAATAAAGTCCAAGCTGGGCCCAGTCCTGTGTTTCAGGAGAAGTATGAATTTCATTATTCAAGAGAAGGTAGAAAATTCTGGGAGAACAGGCCAGCTTTGAAGCATTCAGAGAAATCATGAAAATCTCAGAGCGGTTGTAAAAAATGTTCCTTTCGCCATTCAAGCAGCTGCACTTGTTTTCACCGGTTGTAGTCCGGCTCTTCAGTGAAGAGCTACTTTGGAAAATGTAATCCCTTGGAGTTGTTTGCTCAGTTCTCTTTGTTTTAATTGACAAGCTTAGGCAGTTGAAAGGAAAGGGTAGGAGGGAATTGATCTTAGCACACTTATGGGCATCTCCTCCTGTAATTCATGTCWTTAAAACTTCTCTGACATATGACTTTATTTATTTATTTACGGTTTTAGGCTTGTTTCTGCTCAAGCACAAATCTGGTGAGATGGGTTTTTTTCCCAAGGCAGGCTGTTTGCAAACTTTGGAGCCCAAAAGGTGCAGCTGCTCTAAAAATAACATAGTATGCAAAAACTGGTTTGGGAAGGTCTCTCTCTGCCCGAGTCCAGAGGCATCTCCTGAAATGCTGCCATTAGGGGAAAAGTTTGCCTTGTAAACAGAGCTGGCCTAATTTCTAGAGGTGCTGAACATCGACCTGCAGTGCTTGCTGGTAGGTCCTGAGCACACGAAACCTGGAAATGGGTCAAATGTTAGTGGCTGGGATTTTATCAGGAACTCGTCTGGGCAAATCCACAATTACCAGGTTGAAACAAAAGAGAGCAAATAATTGCCCCTTGGCTAGTGACCTCTGCAAGCAGAGCTGGGTACCTGGATTCTAGGAGACCTGCCAGCTCCTGGGCTTCTCGCTGCCACTGACAAAACAAGTCTTCTGTCACAGTCAAGGTCTGTACATAGATGAATCACCTCTTTGTCTGGCCATTCTTTGCAGGGTGACGTTCCCAGTGACCTGGTGCTTAGCTTCCAGAGGAGGCCAATGGTCTTGCTGTCCAGGTGCAGAGATCCCCAGAAGGTTTTTCACAGAAGTCGGAGAGGAAAAAACCTGGCAGCAGAATCCCAAATACGGCTGGGACTGGATCACAGGCAAGAACTACACCAATCCCCCCTCTCACCCACGCGAGATGTGATGCAGGGGGATGTGTGTCTTGCGTTGAACACAGATGTGATGTTCTCTATTTTTCATGTGCTGGATCTTTAAAACGCACAATGTTGTATCTACTGCTGAATTAAGCAGTGTTTGCTTTTCAAACCTTCCACATTTGTATTTTTAGCTCCATTTTGGCATTCACTTTTTTGGTTGGAATATATAACACACTCGGTTGTTTAGCATGCCTGGACCGAATTCAGCCTATGTGTAACTACATGGGCTTGCGCAGAAGCTATGTTCAAGGTGAATTACTCTCTATGGGGCTAAGGAAATACAGCTTCTGTAGACATGCATTTCAGCTCCCTCAGTAAATGCTACACTATTTCCATCCATGGTTATTCCTCTGTGGTTTGGGTTATGTATTTACATTTTACGGAATAAATACT
Source organism: Phoebastria nigripes (assembly GCA_035582835.1). Classification (NCBI taxonomy): domain Eukaryota; kingdom Metazoa; phylum Chordata; class Aves; order Procellariiformes; family Diomedeidae; genus Phoebastria; species Phoebastria nigripes. Next base: position 2,632,067 of record JAYKAV010001445.1, on the reverse strand, counting down.
ACAGCTTTCCCCATGACTAACACTTCTTAGTAACCAATAAGCTACTCAAATACACTATTGCCTCCTACAAGAGCCTAAACCACACTGCTCTCCACTGGCTTTCTGTCCCCAGCTGGCCACCTCCTTGCACAGAGGCATGGTTAACCAGCATTATTACATAAGCAACTTTTTGGATCTCGGTTTAACGGGACGGCTTACGAGAGCAGGCACTGGATGCCGTGGGACTGAATTCCTCAGTGACAAACATTTCAAACACGGCTGCTCTCTGATACTAACAAAATCCGAGTGAGGTCTTTAGACAAAGAGCATAACCTATCGCTGCTGCTCCCACAAAGAGGGAGCGAGTTGCTTTTCCAAATCCAGAGGTCTGTTTTAGGAGCAGTGCTATACAGGCCCTTGCGTAAACTTTGTTTATAGACTGGAGTATTTTCAATGAAAATGTTATTTAACTTTAAAAAGTTGCACAGCAGCTACTCCAAAAATTGTTTTTCCTTGTTAAGAATAACACACAGTGTGATACATTTGAAATGGCGATAGCAATATTTCACAAATTTTGATGGATTCATAGTCCAAATACCTTGCTAACAGATGTTTCTTTTAAACTCAGAGTGGTATAGGAATAACTCAGAGATATTACAGTGTCAGCACTGCCTTTTATCTGTGCGTGTCCTTTCAGTGACATCCCTGGGCTTTTCTAATGCATGGGTCAGGTCTGAGCTAAAAAAAAGTGAAATATTAAAAGAAGTCATATCTGATTGTGTGTGAGTTTTGGAGCAGTGCTGTAAGGAAGCTGACGCGTGCTACCGCGGGCTTGCTGTCCACTTGGGCACAGTGGCCTGGTGGTTTGTGGGAACGTGCTGGTTTACAGTCATTGTTACAGTCATCGTTTCTGAGCTGGCTTTTGGTTGTGGTTAATTGATGAACTTAGGAGTTCCCATGGCCACTCCATGACCACATCTTTTGGTCTCATAAATTAACTAACTTTTCTCTCCGTGGATGACAGTTTGCCCAACACAAAGGGATACCCCAGCAGGGCAAAGGGACAATATTTTAATGCCCTGGTGGAGTTATCTTTATTTATTATGGGGTCGTTCAGTCTACTCTGTCTCTGCAAAGTATGTAGCATCCATCGCTCTTCATTAGGGCGTCTTTCCCAGGAGCTGCCTTCTCCACACCTTGTTCGTACATCACCCCCAGTGTGTCCAGTTGATGTGTGCTAGTGGCAGACCAGTCTGTCCCCAAACCCCACCTGGGAACAGCCTCAAGCCTTGGGAAGCCTGGCTCTTAGTCTCAACCCCAAAGCTGGCCCAGGGCAATGCTGGGGTTGAACTGCAGGGCAGGGAGCATCCTTCCTCCAGGAGACCCCTGTTCGTACCCTTCTGGAGCAGTCAGTTGTGGTCGTACACAGCCCATGCCGGCTTGGGAAAGCGCCTGCTTCACATCCAGGTGGGGGTCCGGGAACCTGGCCTGGCGGGAAGCAGGGAGAGAGTTATTCTGGCAGCCAGGGAGGGAAGGGGGAGGAGAAGGGTGAGAAAATCCGGAGGGCCGGTGGGAACCCAGGGCAGGGAGCAGGGATAATCCACGGGCCTGGCAGCGGGCTCCCAGCCCCCGGGAGCGTGTCGGGGTCTCCAGCAGCGCGGCCCCTCGAGGCCCGGCGAGCGGTGGGTGGTGCGAGCATGGGAGGAACCAGGTCTCTGCCGCCGTCCCTTTCTCCGTGCAGCTGCTTCTCATTCCCAAGCGCTCCCTCCCTTCTCGTCAGGGGAGAGGCGCTTCCCGAGTTTCCCTTCCCAAGTTTCCCTTCCCAAACCGGCCTCTCGGCGGGTCCACCGCACCCGCGGTGTCCGCACAGCAGCCGCCCCGCGCCCGCTCCCCTGGCCCGGCGTGCCCGGCGGGGGCCGCGCGGTGACACGGACGCCCCGGGGGCACCCACGCCGACGGTCCCCCCGGCCGTGCGTCGAGAGAGAGGGGCAGGAGGGGGCCGCGGGGCTCCGCACCTTGGCTTGTGCCGGTCCCCCGGGGATGCACCTGAGCGGAGCAGGGGGAACCCCTCGGGGGACCGCGCTAACCCTGTCCCACGCCCGCCGCCCCGTCGCAGCTCAGCCCCAGCACCGGCGGGGTCCCGACCCCTGGGCGCAGCCCCTCCGCCGGCCGCCCC
>JAYKAV010001445.1:2604566-2629786 GCA_035582835.1 Phoebastria nigripes | reverse complement strand
CGGGGTGCGCGGCTCCACGTGACTGCGGGGCCGGGAGAAAACCGGGGCCGGCGGCGGCGGCGGCCGCACAGCGCCCGGGCGGCGATCGCGGGAGGCGCTCGGCAGCCGCTGCCCCGAGGCTTTCGGCGCGCTGGGTCCGGGCTGGCTCTCCAGAATCATGGACTGTGCTGATATGCCTTGCTTGCTGTCAGTGAGTACAGCCCTCTTCTTCCTCGGCTTCGCTCTTTACTTTTGGTTTTCGTTACGGGTCTTTATTTTAGTTTTTTAAACTTTATTTTGTTCTCGTCCCCGTCCCCCCTCCCGGGGTCCGGCGGCGGGACGCGAACCCGTGGCCCGACGAGCCGGGCGCCCCTTCCCCGCCGGGCGCCGGGGCCCCTCCGCAGCTTCGCCCCGGCCCGGCCCGGCCCGGCGGGGCGAGCGGGGCCGGGATGCGCCGGAGACCCGCCTGCCCGTGGGGGCTGCCGGGCGGCGAGCAACCTGGGGCGAGCGGCTAATCCCTGCCCGCCGGGGCGCGCCTGCTGCCGCTCGGGGGCTTCTAGTGTCGTTTTGCTATTTATTATCATTATTTTTAAGTTTATTCGGAAGAGGAGGAGGAGGGGGGGGTTGCTTCTCATCCTGACTTTCCTTGTTGTTTCTTGTTGCGTTTTTTACACCCCAGAGACACCATGATTCCTGGTAACCGAATGCTGATGGTCATCCTACTATGCCAAGTCCTGCTAGGAGGTACTAACCATGCTAGCCTGATACCGGAGACCGGCAGGAAGAAAGTCGCAGAGCTTCAGGGACAAGCCGGATCCGGACGCCGCTCTGCCCAAAGCCATGAACTCTTGCGGGGTTTCGAAACAACTCTGCTGCAGATGTTTGGGCTGCGAAGGCGGCCTCAGCCCAGCAAGTCAGCCGTCATTCCTAGTTACATGCTGGATCTCTATCGACTCCAGTCTGGAGAAGAGGAGGAAAGCCTCCAGGAAATTAGCCTGCAGTATCCTGAGCGATCTACCAGCCGGGCAAACACCGTGAGGAGTTTCCACCATGAAGGTCAGTGATGGGAGGAGGTAGATTCCCAGCCCCAGTAGCGATTGGGATTTCCTTGCATTTGGAAGCTCACGAATGCATTTAGAAGCAGGACGTGCCCGGCCCTAAATTTATGGGAGGAAAACCGCCCCCCCAAGCCTGCTGTGTGTGGGTGACAGGCATGCTGCTCTGTATTTTTTCCAGCATCCTGTGCTTAACCCGAGCTTGACCATATTTTGAGGTGCTTTCGCTTCTGTTGACAACAGCGAGTTTCCTTCGGTGCCTCTGCCTCGGGGTCAGTCCCTGGGCTCGCGTGGATTTAATGGCTCTGGATCGGATGCGGGAGTAAAGTGAGGGCGGGATCTCGCCCCTGGTGTGTTTCTTTTGAACTATCAAAGCGATTGCTGCCTGGTTTTGCTCTTAAGGAAAAAAAAAAAAAAATCCAAAAAAACCCCTACTCGAATTTAATACTTACAGCTGTGTGTTTATAAGGTTTATTCAATAGGCCCTTGTAATCTGATCCAAATGTTTCCTAGCGGATGTTTCTTTTCCAAAGTAAATCTGAATTATTAATCCAGCCGCATCATTACTGCGTTGGAATTTGCTTCTCTTTCTCCCCCTGCCCCCTGCGCCCTGTAACAAGGCACCTCTGTGCTCCGTGGCGCCGCACCTCGCCGGGGAGATGATTTTGGAGAGATTGGGGTGGGGGGGGAAGTGAAAGGGGAAAAGCCTCCCTGAAAGGGGAAGAGAGACGGGAAGGGGTGACCCAGTCTGGGCACAGGCATGTGGAGGGCGAGCGAGCAGCGCCGGGGTAGGAGCTGCTCCAGGTCCAGCCGGGAGGGATGCGCGGGGGAGCAGAGAGGTGCTGGCAGCTGCCAGGCAGGTGAAGCGTGGGTGCATGCTGTGGCTGGGTGCCCCAAGGCTGACGTGCTCTTGTTTGCTCTTTGTACYACTTCCCCCCGGCCCTGCTCCCCTCCAGAGCACCTGGAGAGTGTCCCGGGTCCCAGCGAGGCACCCCGGATCCGCTTCGTCTTCAACCTCAGCAGCGTGCCGGAAAACGAGGTGATCTCCTCAGCGGAGCTGCGGCTGTACCGGGAGCAGGTGGAGGAGCCGAGTGCGGCGTGGGAGAGGGGCTTCCACCGGATAAACATTTATGAAGTGATGAAGCCGCTGTCGGAGCGCGCTCAGGCCATTACGCGCCTGTTGGACACGCGTCTGGTGCACCACAATGTGACGCGCTGGGAGACCTTTGATGTGAGCCCGGCTGTGATCCGGTGGACCAAGGACAAGCAACCGAACCACGGGCTGGTGATCGAGGTCACCCACCTCCACCATGCACAGACTCATCAGGGCAAACACGTCAGGATTAGCCGATCTTTACCTCAAGGGCGCGGGGACTGGGCTCAGCTCAGGCCGCTCCTGGTCACTTTTGGGCACGACGGGCGAGGCCACGCGCTGACCCGCAGAGCTCGCCGGAGCCCCAAGCACCAGCGTTCCCGCAAGAACAAAAAAAACTGCCGCCGCCATGCCCTCTATGTGGATTTCAGCGACGTGGGCTGGAACGACTGGATCGTGGCACCCCCGGGGTACCAGGCATTTTACTGCCACGGGGACTGCCCCTTCCCTCTGGCCGACCACCTCAACTCTACAAACCACGCCATTGTGCAGACGCTGGTGAACTCCGTGAACTCCAGCATCCCCAAGGCCTGCTGTGTGCCCACGGAGCTGAGTGCCATCTCCATGCTCTACCTGGATGAGTATGACAAGGTGGTCCTGAAAAACTACCAGGAGATGGTGGTGGAGGGGTGCGGGTGCCGCTGACCCCCTTCCCCGCCGCCCTCTCCTCCCCTTCTCTCTCCCTCCCATCCCACCCCAGAACTGCTTGCTATAGCTGGACTCTTCTCTAAACTAAACGTTCACCTTGACCTTATTTATGACTTTATGTGCAAATGTTTTTGACAATAATGATCATATATTTTGACAAAATATATTTATAACTACATATTAAAAGAAAAAAATAAAATGAGTCATTATTTTAAAGGTAAATGCATTTTGTGTCTCGCCTCTCAGGGTGCTGCTGAGGCTGTGCTGGCTGGGAGTGCAGCAGGGAATATATATCTTTTCTCCTTCTCATCTTCTCCCCACCCCCCCTGCTTTTCCCCCACCCCCTTTTCCCCTTAAAGGCTTTGCAAATTTTAGTCTTTCTATTTCTCGCCGAGGTACYGCGGATCCCCCTGTGCTGGGGCTGCGCCACGTGGGAGATGAGGGTCCCTGGAGATTAAGAGCTGCTTCTCCCGGCCGCTGGGAATAGAGCCGACCTTGCTAACTTGGCCCAAGTGTTTGCAAAGCAACCCACCAAAAATGCATTTGAAAAGAAGGTGAAGATTTACCTGAGGGCTTTATGCTAAACCCACTGGGTTTTATACCTTTCGTCTATCTTCAGGATTCCCCAGGTTTTAAAACTATTAACATTTCCCCCCTCTCCTCCCCGCCCCACTGGAGATTGGCTTCTTTGGGAAGCTTCAAAGGTTTGCACCGGTCCTTTGAAGATCAAATCGCCCCATTACAATGCCAAAAAAAAAGATACCTGGAGCAGTTAAATATGTGTTAGCTAATAGCTACCTGTGCTGTGTCCTTTCCAAATTGCTTCCGAGCAGGAAGGTGATCAGAGCCGAACAGGTACAGTTGGAGGTATCTAGGGCCTGAAACCCCTGACTCAAATGCATTGTCTGAGTGTTTGGCTTGGAAAATRGGGAGCTGTGCCCTGGGCTGGGCGGCATGGCGGGGTGCGTGTGTGGGACTTGTGTCCTCAGCGATCGTGGGAGTGGGAAGGGAGGGGAGCAGGGTGAGGGTGCATGATGCATTTTTTTTTTCTTTTTTCTTTTCCTTTACTGATTGAAGCTTTCCAACCCTCCGAAAGGGGCAGCTTAGTTGAAACCAATAAAAACTGGAGTGGAARGCTTGCCAAAAGCCTTGGCTCCCTGAAGAGTGCAGGTGGAGAGAGGAGATGGGAGCCACCGAGGGAGGCGAGCATGGCCCTGCGTTTCTCTTGGAAACAAAAAAAAACAGCCCTCAACCTCCTCTGTGCCAGCGAGGTTTTCCACCCCTCCATCCCACCAGGTGCCAGCGCACAGGAGCAGGCCACAGTCCCCTCCATTGCTGGAGAACCTCYGGGTGACTGTGCCTCCCCAGCTGGGTGCTGTGGGGTCCCCACAGCCTGCTGGCACCCCACGAGGCAGTGATGGGTGCTTGCCATGGGGACTGAGCATCCCCGGCATGGCAGGGCTCTGTGTGGGTGCTTGCAGGGGTGCACAGCACTTATAGGGCTGCAGCAGACCGGGGGGATCACCCCACTGCTGGGGAGCCCGGGTGCGCATGTAGGGAGCTGGGGTTATTGCTGCCGTGTCTCCGGGGCCCCCTCGGCCCCGAGCTGACACTCTCATTCCTGCCTTTAGAAGGGAAATGTGTGGCCCGGGGCATCGGCGACCTGCTGCCTCCCCTTTGATGCCTGCATATCAGACATAGCCATGCCAAAGAAAGAATTTCATTTTGAAGTGGCATCAGCTAAAGGCGAGCGCCTTTCAGCTGCCTGACAGGGCAATTACACACATCTCCGCCGATCTGCCCCGCCRCCGATAACCCCGGCTGCTGCGGGGCCGCTGGGGAAAAGGGGGTCTCCGGGCCCCGCGGCAGCCCTGGCTCTCGGGGCTGTGGGGCAGGCACTGCGGGAAGGGTGCCTTGAAAAAAAAAAAACAAAACAAAACACTGTGCTTTTTTTAAAAGAAAAAAATGTTAAAGAAAGAGGTTTCTCCCAGGTTTGCTTCCCTGCTCGTCAGTGCATCTCGGGTTGTCCTGGAGGCTGAAGGCTGTGAGGGTGTTACAAAGCCAAGCAGCGTCTGCGCAAACGGCTCTTGGATTTAGATCATTCTCGTTGTAGAAGTCTCCAACTGCTTTGCTGCGTTCCTGCTGCTTTATGGATCTGTTTATTTTGGTGCTTATTTTTGCATTGCATTTAAATGATGAAATCAAAGCTTCAGCCCTGTGGAGGCAGAGGCACCTGCTTTTCCGTAGGTGCTGTGAGGGGAGAGGTTGTCCTGACATGTACGCGGCCTTTGGGAGATTTTCCTTTGCTTTGGTTTTCCTGCCCTGGCGCTGGGCTGTGGATTGGTGAGATCCGATGTGGGGTGTTCAGCTCAGAAACTGTAGGGAAAAAAACAACTGGTTTTAAAAAAAAAAAAAAAAAAATCATAGTATTTCAATTTTGTAAATTTTATAAGAATCTAAACCGTGGATATAAACCACCTGACAGTGAAAGTGATGTATATAACAGAATATTGCATTAAGCAGCTTACTCAGTGGAGCACATCTAAACTTGTGCATTTAACACAAACTGAGTGCAGGGGCTGAGGGTTTCTCTCCCCGCGTGTTTACATCCCTCTGTCCCGCGCGGGTGCCAAACTGCTGTATGGCCTYGTGCGATCAGAGAGGTATTTACCAAAATTCTCAATCTGAGAAATTGTTTAAAAATAGGAAAATACAACAAAATTGTAAGGGAAGACAGAATCAGGTCCCTTTCTAGTTTCCAGCTGATAACCAGTGGCGGTTTTTTCCCACAACTTCAATTTGTGCTGGGTTTTGCTGGTGATAATCAGAGCTCTCTTCACTGCCCTGGCAAGGGGGAGAGGGGTTGCTTTTGGGAAGCTGCGAGTTAAGCGCTGGTGCGGAGAGACCCAGGAATTCCATGCAGCATTTCTGGCCATTGTTTTGTGCATTTGTTGCAGCAGTCGTGCGGTTTAATCCTGTGCTCTGGAATTAGCGTGATGACCGCTCCCGTCCGTTTGCTGAGTGCTGCTTGCCATAGACATGCCGATTTGGTTTCTTGCTGGTTTATCTGTATCAGAAACTACCTTGCTCATGCAGCAGAGAAGAGATGGGGTGTTGATTCAGTCTCAGCTGGTGTTTAGCTTTGCTTAAAAGTACGACAAATATATCTGCTTTGTAAGTGCAATAATTCCTCTGACCGTGGAACGTATTATTTGCAAATGTTACTTATTTCAGAGCGAGCGAGCGCTTTGTTTGTGGTGGCTGGCACAGAAATCCCTGCAAGGTCTGAGATAAGGCATATCAGTTTAATCCCCCTCTTACTCAGTCCAAGCTGTGAACGAAAGGGGAATGGGTTGAAGGTGAGTGTGCAGCCACTTCCCCACCATCTGGGTGTCCTCCTGGCAGCTGTGGCCCACAGTCCAGCATCCCAAGAAGCATGAGCTGGGTGATAGATGCTCTGCGGCTCACCGTGATGTGAATTCATCTTTATGCCTACCACAGGAAGGCTATGACTTTTGATACCTAAAAAGTACTGTCATACTGAAGTCTGTGTGGCTTATGGATATAGGAAATGAGGAGAATATCTCAGCAGGGTTTAGTAACCTCCTGTGGCTCCAGCTGAATTGTTCACAGTGGTTGTTGGTGAGGGCCACTGGGCGTTGTGCAATAACGTTATTGCTGGAGCACCGGTGAGGGCAYGGGGTAAGGTGTGCTGGAAAATGGGGTCCCAGGCTCTGCCATGTGTCAGGAGCTCCCCCCGGAGACCTGTGGTTACCCTGATCCCATCCCCAACCCCTCCTCTTTTGGCTTGTAGGATCCCAAGAGTCTTCTGGCAGGACTTTCTTCTCCCAGGCGAAAATTCACCCCCAAGTCAAAGCTTACAGCATCATTTTGAGAAAAGCTGCTGTCCTGGAGATGCCGTAATTGAGGAGTGCTGCTCAGACAGCCAGGCTTTTCTTGTAGCCACAGGGTCCGAGGCTTTGCAAATTAGTTTCTAAAAATGCAAATTGGTTTGGAAGAGAAGCACCGAGGTTTGCACATTGCTATTCTGGGATGAACACAGAGGCTTTGCTACGGAGCCAGCAAGGGAAGACGGAGGCCCTTCTCATTTTGACTGCAGTGCTTGGACACCTCTGGCAAACTTCTCGCCTATTACAATAACGATTAGCACAGTCTAGCTGTGATGGCTTGAAAAACTGTTGAATCTTGGCATCGAGGGATGCTTTGTTCTCTTTATTCTGGGGTTTTGTAGCACGATAGCAGGTCTGAAGGTCCTCYGCTGTGCATAGTCCCTATCTGAAATCACAGGACCTAAAGAGGTATGAGGAGATATTACTGCCCTCCTATAGATGAGGTTCTTGGGCACAGAGAGATGAAGAGACTGGGCACAGTCATGTATGGAAAGCAGGCAGAGCCAGAAGAGGCATCTGACCACCTCAGTCCCTGTCCTGTGATGTAGACACAAAACTTTTCTCTGGTCTTGAGTCTGAAGATCCATCACTTAATCTCAAACTGGTGATGGATTCCTGCATAATATAATGAGAGAGGAGGCTACAACGTCCATGTTGTTCTCTAGGCAGGCATGATAATGACAGGGAGTATCAGAAATATCCAGACACTGGATATTTCCTTCCCTTCATGGATCCTGCATTCAAGTTTGGAAGTGTAAAATAGGATTTTGAATACATTATTTTCACCTGGCTTCTTAAAGAAGCGCCTCAAACTTGCTCCTTATTTGACAGCAGAGCATCCACCTAGACACAAGCAGYGAAGGGAAAAATCCATCAATCAGTGCTTGCACCTTAGCAGAGCCCAAGGAAGGACGAGGCCGTAGTGAACTCTGGCTCTGTTGCATCAGCCGTGAGTCATTTATTCCACCCAGCAGATGAACACATGTGCTGGGACTTTGGTTCTGCACGGTCCATCCAAAATTTGCCCTGACTTGGAGCCCCGTGCTGTTTTTCACACTGTCAGCATTTTTCATGCACTGCCTCCTGCCTGTGCCTCAATGCTGTGTTTTACATGAGAATAGATTTGCAGAGGGCATGGCCCCATCGACCCCTTGTGTCCTCCCAGGACTCCGACTTGGCTTTGCGAAGAGCTGCTCTGAGCCCGTTTGCTGAACAATGGCAGCAGAGTCAAGGGGAGAGCCCCTGGCATCCGTGTCCACCAGAGGCACCATCCCCAGCCCCGGAGGTGTGCTTGGAGGGCAGACCACAAGGGCTGCCTAGACCTTTTGCACAACCAAAAGCCATCACCAGTAGAATTTCACCCTAGAAAGGACCTGTGATGAGCTGCCTCTTCAATAACATCAGGGAGCCAAGGAAAGCTTTAACCAAACCCAGCCCTATGCTTTGGATCTGTTCATACGCTACAGATGTGGTTGCATGTCGACATGCTCACCTGCCTTTGGTCTGTAGCTGGCTGGTTGTATTTACATCGTCAGCATTTCTTCCAGTCTTCTCTTCGTTCAGGTGCTGGCACGTGATGTGTTTAGAAATGCAGAATTTCCTTTCCACTCTTGGTCTCCCCCTTTTCCTGGAGATCACAGATGTGCAGATCCAGGGAGACCATACAGTTCCCAGAGGAGAAGTTGGCTCCCAGTCCTAGCAGACTATGGGTGGAAAATGTTGATGTTACTCTACATTCACCAAAAAAAAAAAAAAAGTCTGTGCTATTTCTCTCCAAAGGTCCACCTAGTGCTGTAGGAGAAGGCAGGAACACTGCAAGCCTATAACGATGTTTTTCCGGAGTACCCACCAGCTGCCAGCCATTTACAAGTCAGAGCTTCCTGAGCCAAAATTAGGGTTGTTGTATTTAATAGGCCAGCACGAATTTTACATCCAGAAATTTATAGAATTACTTTATAAACCTTATATTTTTTTCAGATCAGCATTATCCTGTGCCAGTGATTTCCACAGTTTGTCTATCCATTCCTTTTGAACTGTTTCCTTTTATTTGTTTTGAAACCATCACCTAGAAATTCATAGTCACGCCCCATAGTTCTTGTGGTTTTGGACACAGTGAGCCCCTGCTTCCTATTCCCTTTCTATGCACCAGAGATCGCATCTCCTCTGCTCTGCCAAATCTATCATCCTTGTCTTCTGCTGTGCCCTCACCAGGCTGAAGAGGCTCTGAGGTCTATTTGCTTCAGTGGAAGTTGGTCCTTGCTGTTGCTCACCCTTCTTGGTGCTATTTCCAACAGTGCCGTCTCCAGGAGGTTAACAGGGTTTGGGCAATCGTGGTGGAGGATGGAGATCACTGATAAGATCCCTTAGCAAGTTAATCAACTTGCTGAAATTGTAAAAATGTTATTGTGAAGCATGCATCTGGGCCTACAAAAAATAATGCATCACTTTACATCTTTGGGAAGGGCCTGATGGACTGATGGCAGCTCCATTGCATACATCTGCGTGCACATACAGCTTGGGGCTCCTTTGCAGCGTTGTAAAGGGCTTTGCGCCCCTTTTCCTCTTCAAGGAGAGGTGCTGCTTGGACCTCTGCTCCTCCAGGCCCCTGAGCAGGGTGGGCAGCTGCCTCCCAGCTCTGTCCCCAGCCACTTTGGGGCTGGGCAGGGGGCCCCACGCGCTCTCCTCTCCAGCCAGGCTCAACGTCCGTGCCGGTTGCACACAGAGGTGATGCTGTTGGGTGGGTTGTGGCTGGAGCAGGACTTTCTGTACTGCCCTCAGATAATTGCCTTTGTGTTGCTTTTATGGCAGGGATTTAAAGCCCTTCTGAGCTCCTGCGTGTTTTAGCTCTGCCCTTTCCTGATTAGATAATATCACACCTCGTGAATRCGTTCGGTAACATGAATTACTCCCCTCACGCTTGAATGGAGACCACAGGCTGCTTGTCACTGAAAACTGAAGACTCGGCTCGGTCTGGAGTCCCACAGGCAAAGAGCAAGTGCTTTTCCAAGTAATCCACCTGTCCCTCACCTTTCCTTCCAGTAACATGAGATTGTATGTTATGAAGTAATTGCCTGAAACAGGCTGCACTGTTTTACATATTAGATTATATGGAAGACGGTAGGCATTTTGCATTGCTTTTATTGGCTTTGCTCGTTTTGTCTGCGCTGTAATGCACACCTGCTATTTAATACTGAAATCGGTGAAATCCTTCATGCCAAGATTAGCTAAGACATGCTAAATTGATTATGCACTTCACTGGGGGAGGCCTGGACAGGACGGGTGCGTACAGGAGGGCTCACGAGGGGCTGCCTCCCGCTGCTCCTGCTCGCCAGGCTGGGGGCAGCTCGCACCCAGGGACATGCTGGGTGCATCGCTTTTAATAGTGAATTAAATAAATAGAAGCAAACGCTCCGCTTGAATGCCACACTAAGCAGTTATCTCCAAGGGAGAAGGACTGGGGAGGTCAATGAAGAGCCACCCATGTACTTTCTYTCCTGTCTTTTGGAGTTTCTCTCTTAAACCTCCTTCCATCCTGAGTACGTATGGGTGCAATGCTGTATGTGCTTCTAATACGCTGCTCAAGCATCAAGTGCTTCTGCATGGTGCAGAGAGCTCTTCCTGCTGGTCAACGAGGTGACAGAGCTGGAGCTGGGCAGAAGCTTGTCCCTCTGCTGGGGGATGTTCTTGCAGCTGCTGGGTCCTGCACAGCACAGCCGAGGCAGCCATGCAGCACCCACCAGCCACAACACCATCGCTTGCTGCAGCTTTGAGCTTGACCGCACTGGTGGACCTGTTGCTTTCAGTCTGAGGGACCTGTGAAGAGAGTCTGCAGCCATCATGACGGGGTAAGCAAAGGTAAAATGCTTCTCGGGGCTGGCGAAAGCTCTTTGGGGAGGAGGGGGTGAAAGGCTGAAGCTGTGGGTTGGGTGTGGGGCTCACAGAGACACCACGGGCCCCATCGATGCTGCATTGGCTGCTCATGTGGTTGGGCCCTGGGGGGCTGTGCCCTGGACCTGCTATGGGGGGAACCCATGCTGTTGGGTTGGTCCTGGAGGAGAGTTTCTTGCTGTTGGTTTACATCGAAAAGGAAAACCGGGGCTCTAGGACATGCCCTTGTTCCTGCTTCAATTCTCATGGACCCTGCAGCCAACCTGAGCGCCGCTTGCCTGCAGTGGTGAGATGCAGTGGTGGGATAGGGCTTGGTCCCTGCTTGGGCATGTGAGTAAAAGAGCTCCAACCCAGCATGGCACGGTGCTCCTCTTCTTCACCACAGAAACCCTTACCCAAGGGCCTTCAGGTCATGAATGGGACTGGAAGAGGCACTGAGCAAGACATCCTGTGAAACACACTGATCCTTCCCGCTTCTGGACTGGGGGGATCAGAAACAGGTATTTCTAGGTGTCATTTGAAGAGATTTAACATATACAGCTTGAGTAGTTGCTATTTATTTTGGTGTTTAAAAGTATTAAAAATAATCACCGCAGTGTTCCTTGAAAGACAGTTTGTAGAGTTGGACAGTTTCCCAGTAAGAGGCAGTCCCCAAGGATCATTTGCAAAGATAATATTTTTAATTTGATTAACCAATGGTAGCATTGAGAGGGACCAACATGTGCCTCAGTAGCAGGATGCAATTTGGGAGCAAAATTTAATGGTACAAGCAACAAAGCGTAGTGAGAAGGGCTGCACGGTGAGCTGAGCAGCTCTTCTCTTGGACATGGCAGAAAACAAAGACCTGGGGTCTTTGCTGATCAGAAAACAACTCAGACAGCCCAGGGGACAGAACCTGGGATGGATGAAGTGAGGATTTTCCTCTAGAGCTGCCAAAGGGAGGGCTAAAATACTGCGTGGGTTTCTGATCCCTGCATTCATGATAAATTGTTTCAGACCTTACTGGACTGCTACAAGGATCAAATGATCTTAGAGAAGAGCCTGGTCTTGTTCTGCCAGGAAAATTGGAGGCTGGAGGGGAATTGTGTGTGTGTGGCTGGGTAAATCCCAACAGGAGGGAGGGGCTGCCTGTCTCTGAGTAGGGACATTTGGGGAACTGGGAAAAAACTTAAGATGTGAGATCCCAGATGGGCCATTTCAACAGGTCTACCAAGGACAAAAGTCCGTCCTTGTTTGGAGGTGACTCCTCTTTACCAAGGGCAAAGTAAAATGTGGTCCTCAGGACAGCAGAGAGCAGCTCTCCTCTCCTGGGGGGTCCCTGCAGCTTTGGGCGCAGGATGTCAGGTGAACATCTTGCGAGGACCCAAAGTCACTAAGGGAGGACCTACATTCCCAGGTGCCACTGCAGATGTCACCAGCTGTGGTCAAAAGAAGAGCAGCCATGCTCCTGCTTGCCAGAGCAGGAGAGGAGGAGCGACCTCAGACCAAATTCTTTCTCGTCATCAGAATGGGAATAGAAATGTCCTTTCCTGGATCGATGGGTAGTAGGAAGAGAAGGGGCAGTTGCTGTCCCCAACCAGACAAAGAGATTTGGAGGTGGCTGATGGAGGGAGGAAGAGGGTGGGGGGCCCTGCGTGACTCCCTTGGGTGCTGGAAATAGCTAGCATTATATGGCACGCTTCATAAATTGCTTTTGCTGTAGCTCGAATAATGGCTTATAATAACAACATGGCTTGTGTGGCCTTGGGGCAGCACGGCTGCCGGACGGGGGAGAGGAGGGCTGGATTTTCTTTCCACCTCTGTCTGTGTGGTCTAGGGTGGGTCAGTAAATGGCCTCATGCCTCAGTTTCCCCCCTTGCAGGCCAGGAATGCACTCATTCTGCTGACAGTAATAGTGATAAATAATATCTCGCAAGCACCCACTATTTAAAAAATCTTTTATTGCTTCCCGTTAAGCTGATGACTGTTAATGAAGAAAATTAAATTCACTGCCCTGTTGCCATTAGACAAATATGTGCTCCATCTCCATCCGAAAACCCCATTGTAAATAACTGTGGAGGAGTGGAATAAACATCGTCCTTCCCAGGGCAGGGCCGAGCAGCAGGAATGAGCAAACACAGGTGTGGAAGATTTGTAAGCTTTAAAGGAGATTGGGGCTATTTGGGAATCAAATCTGGTTTTAGTTAGGAGCATCTTCTGCARAAAAAATCCCAAACCACCAACGAAAGACCCCACAGATGGGGCGGTGATGGCTGTCTGCAGCTGCAGCCTGGCCGTGGCGGCTGGGGCTGGGGCGGTGGCAGCATCCCAACATCCTGGTGACAACTGGGGTGCAATGGTCCTGGCATTGTTCCCGCATCCCGTTGTTTTGCTGCTTGGCATCCCTGGACCCCTGCTCGATCCGAAGCCCTGTTCGGAGAATCCCTCCTGCACCGGGTCAGCTCCTCTCAGATTGGTGTCGTTCAGCGTGTAATTGGGGCTAAGCCTCTTACTTTATGTGGCAGGCTTTCCTTTCTGTCTTTTCCCTTTCCCTTTTGAAGGTGAAGGTTTTATGTGACTGAAATGTGTTAACGCTCCCATAAAAGTAAATGAAACACAAGCGGACGTTTTCTTTTTTTGGGCACAGATGTGATTGGTTTGGGTCTGATCCAGAGGCCGGGAGAGTGATGGTTAGCAGTGCTGAAGAGAAGGGCTGGGAATTGTTTTCTGTAGGAAAGTGTGGAGCAAAATCTGACATCTAGAAGAGCCAACTGTGTACCTGTGCTTTGGGGACCGGTTCCTCCCCTCCCTGCTCTTGCAGCCCCGCTCTGACGCTGCAGCAGGAGGGTTGTCTCTACTGCAGAGATAATTTTTCCAAAGGACCCTTGGTACCAAGCTCAGCCCATCCAGCAATTAAGGCTACACGAATGAGATTGCAGGACAGAGGGTTTTTACATCCTAGGAGAGGTCCCTGATGGAGTGGCTGCAGAGATGGGACAGTTTGCCCAGCGTCTGCTCTGCCGAGCTGTGTTTGCCCCTGTTGCTTTACAATGCAGAGGCCAACAGGATGTTTTGCACGGAGCCCATGGCCTCCTGCACACATCCGCTGCTGTTGGTTTCTTATCTTGTTCTGAACAACTCATTTCAGACTCAGCAAAACCAGGAGCAGGGATGGAGTAAGTATTTCCTGACCTTGTTCGTCCATGATGACACAGGACTCTTCCCTTTGCCCTCTGGAAAAGGCACGGCCAGGCAAAGCGGTGCAGGAATCTGCCACAAAAACACTCCCAAATCTTATTCCATCCCCACCTGGAGGAGTCACCACTTGGTGGACGAGCTGGTGGCTAATGGCTGGTGGGACTTCATCATGCTCCATGTTCCCTGAGGCTGGGTGGTGGCAGGACCACTTTCCCCATCTGCTGGGGACTCATGGAGAGAAGCATCTCCAAATGATGGGGTTTCTGCCCGGCTTTGGAGTCCATCATCCCTGTGGCATGCGCAGAAGAGGGAGGCCAAGGAGAGGATGTCCCGCAGAGCTGCCGGTGCGCRGGGCGCCAGGGAGGCTGACGGCTCTCTGCAGCTGGACCATACTCTGTGCCCGTGGGCCTGGGCTGAGCGGAGAACCAAGTGCCCTTTGTGCAACCAAAATGAAGATTATTTGATCATTATTTGTCCAAGTTGGTATGAAGCCAACGTTTATGCCAAGGTGGGGCAGTGTTACCTACTGATGGTTCCCCTTTGCTGCTCTGGACTTCATTTGGGGTGTCTCCCCATCTCTGGGAGGAGCACAGCGGGCTCTTTGCAACCCCTAAACTCTTGGGGAAGTTGGTGGTCAGAGCACAGATGGGACTTCCTCAGCCTGTGGTGATGTTCTGGGGATTGCAGTTAGGGCCTGAAGCACCATCCCATGGAGTGAATGTGACAGATGCGTGCCTGGCGTGCTCTCTAGTATCTCCCATGCTCTTCTGAAACGTGGGAAAACATGACAGTAAAACCCAGACTCACATGAAAAACCTTTCCCTTGCACTGAACTCATGCAAAGCCCCAGCATCTCAACAGCAGGTGACTTAGCTGCTTTCTCAAAGGTGCGTTATTCATTGAGACACCTGTTTCGCAGGCATTGCCATCCTGGTCTTCACACATCTCCTCCAAAGGAGGAACTTTGTTTGCAGATACCCCAAATCTGGGCCCTACAATGGCAGAGCAGTGGCCTTGGCCTTTGTTGAGGAACTGTCCACCTCGAACGTTGTGTGTCCATGCATGTGACCTGGGTGTCCTGTCTCCAGGACTGTGTGTGTGAAACGTGTCCCTTGATATTTCAGCCTCCAGACTACCTGCCCACCTGACAAGGGAGATGTTGCCTAATGAGCAAGAACACAGGAGCATGAAAGAAATGGATGGCCTTGCATCACCGCAACTGCACAAAGCTCCAGTGATGTCCAAGGCACCGAGCCAAGCTGCCCCATTTGCATCCTGGAGGTGGACACCTCTCCAAAAACATCTACAAAGGTCTCCATCGACAGCTCCTGCACCTGCAGATGAAAGGACATGTCATCTCAGAGCTGGAACAACTTTGAAAATCCCTCCCATGGCTTCTGGGATCACATAACGCTTTGGCTCAGGTGACCCAAGGAGAGTGCGGCTGGGTGGGAGGAGACGTGGAGTCGCCAGGGCCAGCGGTGGGGCTGGTCTCCATGGTGTACACCTGCATGTCTTGGCAAAATGGGCCCTGCGGCCTGGCAGAACTTTCTGCTGAATATTTTGGCTGGATCCGTGAACTTGTGCGGCTTTTGTGGCATGGAAACTGCCTATAATTTATGCTGAATACAGCCCCATAGATCATGTTGACAGTTCCAGAACATTATAAGATCGTTTAGGCCTTTCTCACTAAAAACAATTTCAAACCACAGGGTAATTGTTTAATGATCAGTAGACGAGCCCCACATTAAGCCCACAATTAAGAAAAAAATCTGAAAAACAATGCACAACACCCCTCTCCTCCACCCCCAATTTCCAGCAACTTAAAACCCAAGACCTGTCTCACCTGCTATTGCACCCAGTGGCTTGAAATTGCAAAGGCAGTGATGGCTCATGGGGAAACTTCAGTGTGAGGTCCCAGCATCCCGATCCAGGACGAGTGTGCGTCCAAGGTTGCCCAGCCTGCGACGAAGCTGGGTGCAAGTTGAGGAAGATGCATTTAGAGATGAGATTTAGAGAAATTCAGAAGGATTTTGGATGGGTTTAGCTGGCTCATTCCCTCCATTTGCCCCATGTTGGGAGGAATATCCATATGGCATTTACTCTGTCCCTGTGTCCAAAAGTGCTCTTAAATGTCCACAAATCCAGAGAAAAAATTGTTAACATAGCACCAGCCTAAGGGTGCCCCAGAAAGCCAGCAGAAATCCAGCTTTTTCTCTCTATGAACCCTCTTGAATACATCTGGGGAGATGGGAAGAAGATCCAGCGGTTTAGTGGTGTAAAACCAGCGTAACAGTGCTGAAGCCAACAGCACTGCAGTGATTTATGTCTGCTGAGGAAATGGTTCAAAATCCTTCCTTTGAACCAAGACCTTGTTAATATATAGAAGAAAACTCTCTATCTCATGCACATCCTCCTGGGGTGTTCAACATGCAGTGGATGGGGATATCTTAGCAGAGAAATTAGGCAGTTTCCTAAGCAAATTTCCCAGGCATCCAAAGAAGAAGTCCCAGGTGCGTGGATGTCCCACAGAGATCTCATGGCTATCCATCTATGCAGCATAGACAGCTTTACACTATTTTGGAGTTTCTCCTTGCAAGATCTCTGGATCTCCCTGGAGGGCTGAGCCATGCCCAAGCTCTGAGCATCCTGATGGGTGTCRCCTCCCATCCCATGCCTCAGCCCCACCAGCCCGCCTGTGCTTTGTTTTCTTGCCCTTCTCAAGAACCGGCTGCAGGTTGTGCTTTTCCTCCATCAACATCATTGCTTTTATCTGCGCTGGTAGCAGCGATCCCCACCATGCAGGATTTATTTACATTGAAGGGTAAGTGGGAGGCTGTAATTGGGATGGGATTTGAAGAGGTCAGAAGGAGCCCGTGCAGGAAAACTGTAAATGAGGGAGGGCTGGGAGTTTGCTGAAGTCGTTACGCACAGATCGTTCCAGCTTCCACTCAGTGCCATTAGCTGGGGGTAAATGTGCCGTCCAGGGACGTATGTGTATACATTAATGGGGGTTTTTAAACAGACGATCAGTAATGAGCTGTTAATGTTTTCCAAGCGGTCTTTCAACCCCATGCTCTGATTTCCTTTGGCTGCCGCTCGAGGATTTCGGATCTCTTGGTCCCCATGCGAGAGAGCAGGTCCCTTTCCCCTTTCCACGCACCGGGTCTCTGCTCAGTCTCAGCCCCCGTGCTTTGTCCCTGCCTGTCTCAGCTGCCTCCAGCACTGCAGCAAGCCCTGGGGCTCGGGAGCCCRTGAGAGGGGCAGGGGAAACCCTTCCAGCCGGGGAGGGGGACYGGAGCCCCCGGCTGCACGTGCAGCACGTAGAATAGAAGAGAATATTTCAGTTGGAGGGGACCCATGATGATCACCTAGTCCAACCGCCTGCATGGGTTTGCCGTGCAGTGGGTCGGTGTGCCCGGTGCGAGTGCGGCTGGGAGGAAGGTGTAGGATGAAAATCCAAGGAATTGTCTTTCCAGGAAGCCCGGTTAAATCACGAGCTGAAAACTCACGGCTTGCGGCCTCRGGCACGCTCAGGAAAACAAGAGCTAAGTCACCACACCTCCTTTCCTCCCACCCCCGGCTCATCTCTGGGGCACCCTTGGGAGGTCACTTGAAGAATCGCAACAGTGATAGAAGCATTAATTGAGGAAACTGATGCAAACGTGATCTCCCAAAAGGTTGTGTGGGAAGTAAATTTGGGAAGGACGCTCAAAGTGGAATTTTTGCTTTTGTGCCTTTCTTGAGCAACGTCATCAGACCTAAGGGTTTCCTGTTTATTTATTCAACAATCACTGCTGTATTACACACATAGGAAATTATAAAAAAATATCATATTTTGAGGACAGGTGAGGTGGCAATAAAGGCTGCTGTTTAGGCTGTGGCATATTGGCTGTGCTGAGCATCTTGTCTTGTGAGTATTTTCACGCATCAGCGAAGTGAGCACAAACACATCCTGCGAACACCTGGCTAGGAAGATGCCTCAGCTGTGCTGAACRGTACCGGTAATAATAACGTTGCTCTGGTAAAGCTGCTCTGCTCTGGGCCAGGTAGCAGAGAGGCCCCTACACTGGGCTCTGGGATGAGCCGTGGCAGAAGGCAGATGTAGAAATAGCTTTTTACCACCCTGTGGGCTGCGTTTCACTGGCGTGAAATGGCTGTAGTAAAGCTTGGGAGCTGGAGTGGACGGTGTTGCATGAAACCCAACTAGATAGCAACGTGTCATCAGCATCTATTCCCCCAGGGAGGTTTACATCCAACTGTTCTCCCAAACCAGCCCACCACRCAGCCTCCTCTTACTGCAAAAATGTGTTCAGATGACTTTTAACTTAATGACTTAGCTAAATTGAACGGTTTCCAGTAGCGCAGTAATGTATTTGGAGAAGGAAGAGCTTTCAAAAGGAAGCTGTTTGCCCATCTAACTCAAACAACTTTCCATTGCTGATGGAGAGAGATGAAAGGCTGAGCGCCTCACGCAGTGAGTGCAGGGTAGCCATGACTCCTTTCCTATAGCRCTTGGCAAGGGAAGCGCGCATCAGGCAGCGAAATCTGGTAATTTGGCTCTTCCCCGCGTTCCCTAGCTATGGGGCAACCAGCGGTGGGAATCTGCGGTGAGTCAAGATGGACTTGCAGCAAATGGCTTGCGAAGAGCCTGCCACGTGGCTGCGCTTACCTGGCTGTCACCCAGTGATGCCAGCGGGGCTGGGCTCCCAATATATGGGATTTCTTCCCTTTCTCAGGACTAACCGGATTCCCCCTTCTCTCCCTGGTGGATCACAAATACGATCACAAATAGGACTTGCTTGATAGGACAAGGGGGAATGGTTTTAAACTGAAAGAGGGTAGATTCAGACTAGATATAAGGAAGAAATTTTTTACAGTGAGGGTGGTGAAACCCTGGCAGAGGTTGCCCAGAGAGGTGGTGGATGCCCCATCCCTGGAACCATTCAAGGTCAGGTTGGACGGGGCTCTGAGCAACCTGATCCAGTTGAAGATGTCCCTGCCCACGGCAGCGGGGTTGGACTAGATGGCCTTTAAAGGTCCCTTCCAACCCAAACTATTCTATGATTCTATGGTTTGTTTGAGGAAACAAGGAATAGATGGGCTGGTTCGGTATCCTGGGGCTGGGAAGGGTGAAATCCTTTAGGATCTAAAAATATGTAACTACAAATGCTGCTTCAGTCGCATGTAATTGCTGTGAGCTCCATGGGACTGTGAACAAGGATATTGTTTCACCTTTGCTCATGTGGGGCCCAAATCACTGTTTAACAGATTCACTTGCAATTTTTGTAACTGGCATTTTCTCTGGCAAAAGATGGGATTTGGTCAAAGAAAAAGGGTAAAAAAAAAATATTGCTTTGTCTTCTGAAATTCCAGAAAGTCTGAGTTGTTTCACTGCAAAATTAAAAAATTTAGTTTCATTTAACAGTGTGGATTCTCAAATAGAAGTTTCCTCAACCTTTCATTCTACATTTTTGGTGATATTTTAATCTTTTAAAAATTTTAACCAAGTATCTAAACAGGTGGCATGATATTGGACTTGTCCAGCAGACTGCAATTCTGGCTTCTGTTCAACCCCACCTGATGCTTTGAGCCTTTTTAAAAACTCAGCAAGTGTGATACTGCTGTGACAAGACTCCAGGTAAAAACAGACATATCAGTTGCTCCTGTTGGCATCTTCTTGAGATCAAAGCTTCAAGACTACTTAATACACAAGCAAATGCAAGCACTTTTTTTTTTCATCTTCTTTTTTCTCTCCTTTGTCTTGCCATAGGATCTACCTCTAAGAATTGACCTGATTAATTATAGTAAATAATAATAACAATAACAATAAAAAAACAACTGGTGCATTGAAGAACCAGTTATTTTTATTTCTGGCCTGGGTGTCATCTAAAGTATTTTATTCTGTTTTGTAATGGTAAGGTGTTTTACCTAATTGCAGACACCTAAGCAGCGGTTCCTCTGCAGGGAACCACCGTGGGGTGGTTGGGCTCTGCTGGAGGGTCACGCTGCATCACCCCCCCTCCCTCTTTCCTGATGGGATGAAGCTCTCTCAGGCTCAGCGTTGTCTGCCCAGGTACARGGTGCTTCGGACAGCAGAGGTGAGATGCCATGCCCCTTTTCATGCTAAGTGTGGCCTTACACCAGCCCTTTTTGTCCCCATGACGGCTGGCAGAGCCGACACCATGCTCCCGGCATGCTGGACCTGGGCACTTTGGAAAGCCTAAATTGCACATGCATTTTTTGACTCAATGATCTTAAGGGTCTTTTCCAACCTTAATGATTCTACGATTCAGCAGCTTCCTGCAGCTCGGTTGTGCACACAGAGCTGCCCGTGAGGAGGTCCCAGCAGTTGTGCAACCAACAACACAATGGGCAATTTCTGCTGGGAAACGTTCACAGCTTGAGCCGGAGCTTGGTGCTGCATCCAAACCCACTGAGCTCAGTGAGAGCCTCTCCCCAGACTTGCACAGGTCTCCTGCCTGGCTCTGAGCAAATGATGAGAAAATCTGTCATACAAGTGCCAGCTAGTGACCCTCCCTGCACCCCAGCCCCAGCATCTCCCCATGTAATACATTCAAGGACCACCTTGTTGCTAGGAAGGACTGAAATCCTGGAGTGCCCCGGGCACAGCTTCATGGAAGAAACACTGTTGACCGGCACATCACAGTTGTCATTTCACAGGCTTGATTTGTTGGAAAGAAAAAGAAAAAGGAAAAAAAAATCCCATCGTGACGCCATGATACAGCGGTTGTTTTATCTCACGGGGAGGTTGAATGAGGCCTCGTAATTGCCGGAAGATTTATGAGACCGGAATTATGCTCAGCTGTTGCTGGCTAATGTATCTGCGGCGTGGATGTTGTGAAAGCACCTTATGAGACAACATGTAAGGAAACTTCAGAAGGTGTGTGATCTCTGGAAGCAAAAGGAAAAAAACCCCGCACCCTGCAGTAGGTCGATTTGTACGTGGTGTTGACAGGGAGCCATCGTCCCCCATGGCCAAAATAAAACCTCTGGAGGTGACGTACTTGTGCTGCATCAGATAAACAGCGGCAGGGTTAAGTGTTCATGTTTCAGGCTGCCTCTAATTCTCCAGGGCTTTCGCGTGCCAGGGGACTGTGCGTGAGTTATTCACAAGCCTCTCTCAAAGCAGAAAGTGCCACGTGGTTTTCTTCATTCAACATGGTCTCCCCATGAGCACAACCCGGCTCCTTTGGGAGGGACTGGCGTTTGGGGTCCAGATTCCTCTCCGGTGGAAACGCAGTGGGATAATCCAGAGCCACACTAGTGCCTGGGAAAGCATCATGGGCTCCAGCTGGTTCAGAAATTGCACCTTTGCCCTGGTGCCATCAGGGTGACTTCACTGCAAGGCTGCAGCCCRCTTTGCGTGAATCCCATGGCTCAGCTGCAATCACATTATCGTTGGATGCATTTACCCCACCACCCCATGAAGGCCTGACGATGTACTTTAACATTTTAATGCCAAAAGCATCCCTGTAAGAGAATGGATGCTGTTTTGTGCCCTGACCCTTTTGCTCTAACTGCAGCACATATTTAACCGGCTTGACCTGATCACAAGCCTGCAGCACTCACCAGATTTAAGAACTG
The DNA here is from genome assembly GCA_035582835.1 of Phoebastria nigripes. NCBI lineage: Eukaryota > Metazoa > Chordata > Aves > Procellariiformes > Diomedeidae > Phoebastria > Phoebastria nigripes. The sequence continues at coordinate 2,608,367 of JAYKAV010001445.1, read as the reverse complement.
TATCTTTTAATTATTTTTTCTTTTGCACTTTTCTAAAACCTTTTTTCCAAGCTTTTCTTCCCCGCAGCTTTGTGCAGCTCTACCTACGAGCCAACAGAAGCAACGACATCCACCCCACGCTGTGCACAGAGAGGGGTGCTCATCGCTCCTTGCAAACCTTTCCTTGATTCTTCTGGGTCCTCTTCTACTGCATCTGACTGCTGCCTTCGATTTTGTACTTCACAAGGTTAGAGAGTTCTTCTCTTCTGCAACGAGGTGAAAACAATGGCTTGTAGGTATTCTAGTAAATATTTGTGAAACAGAGGGTGACTCTGTTTGAGCAGGGGGGTGAGGAAAGCGAGCAAAAGGGTGTGAAGCTGCAAGAGCAGGCTCTGCTAGGTGTGAGTTCAGGTAGAAGCTTCACCTCCTGTAAGGCAGCTCAGCGCTCTGCTCGTCCTTGCCTGAAATAACCTGTGTGTCTGGAGACCATTGCATGAGACTGGCAAGTTATATATTCACACACATGTTTAGGCAATAGCTGTTTCAAAAACCCATGGTAAATACGCTGAACCCTTTCCAAAGGCTTTACGTCTCTAAGAGCTCTCTGTTTGCAGGCATGAGGCATCCCTCCATCGCTCGTTGCTGTTCTCCTGCGTGGTTGTGGATGACCGTTGTCCAGCCTTTGTCAGGCGTGTTGCGATCTGCTCACCCCAAAGGGCTACACAGCTTCGTGTTGGTCGGGCAGCAGCCGGGTCTGCCCTGGGGACCTGCTGGTGGGAGTTCCATCCCTGAAGCATCCATCCATCCATGGGACGTAGGGTGGTTCTGGCTGAGGTTTGGTGAATCTGACATCTTATCTGTAATAAGGACTTGGATGAAGCAAAAGCAAAGCTGAAAAAAGATAAGGGTCTGTAACACTGTGAGGAATATGCTGTGTTTGATGTATTTTTATAAATGTGAAAAAGGGCTATAGGATTTTTTAAAGCACAGCACTTTGCAGCCTCCATAATCTTGCTTGCAGCAAACCGAGAATCAGTGATAATATTTTCGCGTCATTTAGATGAGCTGTTCCCAGGGGAGGCAGTGCCAAGTGTGCGTCTTGCCAGAGGGCAATGACGTTTCAGTTCCCAGTTGCCTTCTCTACCTCCAAACACCCACAGACCTCCCCAGCCATCACCCTCCCATTCCCAAATTCTTGATAAACAGACTTTTTCAACCAAGTAATTCCCAAGCACTCCCCTGTAAGCCAAGACAATTATATCTGTAAATACCAACATAGTATGCACCAGGTTTGGCACCCCTGAGAAATCTAGAGGTGCAGGATTTTTTCCCTTTCTTTTTTCCTAGTCTTTAAAGGATTTGACTACAGACATTTCAGCATGTTGGCTTGGCTTTTGTCTCTACTCTGTGTTCGTAATGAGCTTCAGCGAGTGGAGAAGTGTTTTTCTCCGAGGAAGGGAAAGGGTTTCTGGTTTTGGTGGTTACCCCATGGCTTCACCCCTTGTTTGTGAGATGCAGCTGGAGGCGTCTGGTTTAGGGCTGGGTGAGGATATTAGAAATGCTTGAAGTACATATCTGAGTGGATGCATAGCCTGGAGGAGAAGATGAGATAGGTTTTGCGTAATGGTTTTGCATGAGACAGGTGAAATCTGTGTTGCCTGAAAGATGGGAATATCGCTGAGAACATGGAGAGATAGAGAGCAACAAAACCTTAAAGCTGATCTCTCTGTATTTTTGTCTTATGAACTTTGAATTGAACTTCTGCACCGGATCTGATCTGGATGAAATATCATATCTGAGGCTGATCCTTATCTCTTAAACCTTTCCTTTGTTTCTTTGATTCTTTGGGCTTTACCCTCTTGTTTTATTGTGAGTGGCCCAAAGCTTTGATCTCGCCGTGAGCCCCGGCAGGCAGCACAAACCTTTGCAGAGGGACATTGGGATACTCAGACAGTCTAAACAGACAAGAGGTTACTTCTTCTGCGGCAAAGTCCGAAGGTAAACGGGGTAACTTCAGAATTTATTGTCTCTCCTTACATGATGGGAAACTGGAAATTCACACGGGTATTTCCACAGTAAGAAAATGCACCTGTGGGAACTCGGTTGTTGTATATCTGTTTCCAATTTTATTTACAATCCCTTTTATTTTTTTAAAGAGTCTGAGCAATTTAAGCTTACCTATCCTTTAATATAAAATAATTGAAACCAAAGCTCTTAAATGCTTTATAATGTCTTTTTCTCTGCTTTTTACAGTCACGAGCAGAGGTTTTATTCTTCCAAAGTATCTAGGTTGCTAAGCCTGAATTATATTTTACCTTTTCGGGAAATTCCTTTACTAGAAATGAACAGCTGGTCTTAATCTGATCCGATGATACCTGCTGATCTATACAGTAAGAGCAAAGTGAGGCCAACCGTGTTGGAAAGCATCGGGGGCTTCTCTGCAAATATTCATTCATTCTTTTGGACTTCTTTTTTTAAAGTAATGATGTAGAGAGACACTTCAGACTTACTCCCCACGTTTTCCATTAGTGGTAATTTAAAACTTTGAAAAATGTACAGTAACTTGCCTAGGTCAGCTGAGTATCAGCATGTAGCTTTTCATTCACATTTTTCATTTAATCCGGTGGCTTTGAATTCCTTGCCTTGTAAGTTCCTATATATGAAGATTAGAAACCGCTTCTGGCTATGTAGAATTACATGCTTTTAGATGAAATTTAATCCCTTGTAAAAGGTTTTGTTCGCGGTGATCTTTCCTGTTCGCAGCAATGGGCCGCCTGGCTGAGAGCGGATGACACAGGTGAAGACATCAGTGGACAATAAGCAAAGGAAAAAAAATAAAAAAATCACAGCCTGCATTTAGGATCAAATCTTTATCAGAGGTTTTGGCAATCTGGCAGCTTAGAGACTTCTGCCTTTGATTCCAGGAAAGCAGCACAGCAAAATGAAAGTCTGCAAAACCTATTGAGAATAAATCGGATGTGTCCGCACCGTCTGTGTTTTGACAGGGTTTGAAGTGGGAAGTCTTGGCTTTGGAAGGGTTTGGTGTGTGATCCAAGCGCTCCCTGTCCCACCGTCCAGCTGGGACTTCTGCCTTCGTAGCAGGATGGAGACCTCTCCCTGGAGTTCACCCCCAGAAAGCTCTCCCGGGAGGGAAGAGTCAGGGCTTACCTCCTGCACAGGGGCAGCTGAAATGAGAGTTTCTCCTCTGAGCAACTGGCGATTTGCACCTCTCGTGATGCAAAACTCACCAGCAGGGTCTAGGGCTGAAGGGGCCCTGTCAGCCTGACCTCGGTGCCGGGGAGGATTATGGAGCGGTTCATCTTGAGGGCGCTCGCAAGCCATATGCGGGACAACCAGGGGATGAGGCCCAGCCAGCACGGGTTCATGAAAGGCAGGTCCTGCTTGACCAACCTGATCTCCTTCTATGACCAGGTGACCCGCCTRGTGGATGAGGGAAAGGCTGTGGATGTGGTCTRCCTGGACTTCAGTAAAGCCTTCGACACTGTCTCCCACAGCATCCTCCTAGAGAAGCTGGCGGCTCATGGCCTAGACAGGTGTACTCTKCGCTGGGTAAAAAACTGGCTGGGCGGCCGGGCCCAGAGAGTTGTGGTGAATGGAATGAAGTCCACTTGGCGGCCGGTCATGAGCGGTGTCCCCCAGGGCTCAGTTTTGGGGCCGGTCTTGTTCAGTGTCTTTATTAACGATCTGGACGAGGGGATTGAGTGCACCCTCAGTCACTTTGCAGATGACACCAAGTTGGTCGGGAGTGTTGTTGTGCTCGAGGGTAGGAAGGCTCTGCAGAGGGACCTGGACAGGCTGGAT
>JAYKAV010001445.1:2579016-2603966 GCA_035582835.1 Phoebastria nigripes | reverse complement strand
GCCTCAAGTTGTGCCAGGGGAGGTTTAGATTGGACATTAGGAAAAATTTCTTTACTGAAAGAGTGGTTAAGCATTGGAACAGGCTGCCCAGGGAAGTGGTGGAGTCACCATCCCTGGGGGTATTTAAAAGACTGTAGATGAGGCGCTTAGGGACATGGTCTAGTGGGCATGGTGGTGTTGGGTGGACGGTTGGACTCGATGATCTTAGAGGTCCTTTCCAACCTTAATGATTCTATGATTCTATGATCACTTCAGTACCTTTTTGCCAGCGATGCCTCAGGCTACCCAGAAAAACAAACCAGAGGTACAGATTGAAAAGCTCTGCTTAGTGCGAGTGACCTTTTTGCATTCAGCCTGGGAATTTGTGACAGTCAAAAAAGAAAATCATTCTCTGCTTCTTCCAAACTCCGTATCCATCCATGCCATTCCAGTCTGCCATGACAATTAACCCTGCAAAAAGACAGCTGCTTTCCTTGCCCCATGGGCTTTGTCTCCTACCCTTCCTCAACCACCCCTGGTATCAGCCCCGATACCAGATAGCAGGATCCTGCGTGGGACTGGCCAGAGGATGGTCCCACCCAGCGCCGAGGAGCACCCACGGGACATGCCAGAGAGCAGACATGGGGAAAATATCTTTGAAAGCAAAGGGCTTATGGGTTCAGAGTGGGGCTGTGAATTGTGTTTTCATGAGTGTATCGTTGGGGAACATTGAATCCTCCAGTGGAGGATAAGAAAAAAAAAGCCAGATGACTTTGGTGGCAAATTACATTGGTTAAATCGCAAATCTTGCAATGAATGCTGGCTGCCGGTGAACGGCAGTCCCCTGGCTGGGATGTGCATACAACCTTTACGAAAAAGAATTGGTAAACCCCACTATTTTCAGGCAATTTCAGAAAAAGAAGAAGGAGAAAAAAAGAGTTCATTTAGTGTCTGAGCTGTTCATTGCAAGTCGCTCGCCCGGCTCTAGCAGAGTTAAAAGGTTGGCTGAATCCAAACAAAATTCAGAAATTTTGCTTCTGAATAAAGCATGTGAGCCTGGCCCAGAAGTAGGCTGCTCTCTTCCTTTTATGAATCAGTCTGCAAGATATGCTCACATTCCTGAGAAACAAGCCTGGAATAACATGGCTGGCTTTTGGGTGCAATACACTGATTATGAGGAAGCAACAGTCTCCCGTGTATGAATAGCTTTTATGTTGAAATAGGTCAGCGCTACGGCATTCATTGAAAAATGGCTTTTTAATGTGCTTTATGGGCTGTCAGGGCATAATGAATGTAAACCGTAAACCTGGCTTCATCAGAATGATATTTTATTTTTTTGCTTTATCGACCAGACGCAATGAATCTCAGATCAATTAGTTTTGCTTTGAAGTTTGCTCTTGATCCAGATCTTCAATAAAAAGGAAGTTTCCAAATCACTGGTCTGTGAACACTGTTTGTGATTAATTACCCTCTTATAATCTGAGGAATTCTGGTCGTTGCTGTATTTTGAATACCTCAGACTGCATGGGGAGTTTTATTTTGGCTGGTATATTTGGAAACTGCTAATAAACACCTACTTCCTGTTTTTCTTGCTACTGTGTATAACAAATTGTTAAAAAACTTGCTTTCCCATTTCAGCCGCTTGCCTGTTCAACCAGACCTGAACCATATTATTGGTTAATCAACATCGTATATCATTTGCCAGCAAATTTTCTCAGCTGTTAAAAGCAGGATTTTGTCTCCGGCTGTAGCAAAAAGCGAGTAACTTTGCACTGCAATAAAGCCGGAGGAAGAAACCTTATACGAAGCCTCTGCTAGACACAAATAATGACTGATACAGTTTTAAATTCGAAACTGAGTTTTATGCAAAGCTTCCTAAAATAACAGCGTGTTTTCCTGTCGATGCCTGGGTTAATTGGAGTGTGGGGACCGTCATGGATGTGGAGGGTTTGCTTCGTCCTGGGAAACGATGCCGAGCCGTGCCCGCAGTGCGAACATCTGTTTGGGCAAAGATTTTAAGGTTAATATTGTATGGAGGATGTTTGTTTAGACAGGATGAATGCTTTTGTGAAATCTAATATTAGGCTCTATCTAGGTATGTCCGGTTGGCACYGGCTTCTGCATTTTGTGCGCGAACAAATGTTAATTAGCAGGAAAAAAAATTTCCCACTTTGTCTCTGAAGTAATGCAGCGTAGCAGTGGAAATAATAGATTAGTTATAGCTGCTGAAAGGTCCTTCGGTTGTTGCCTTGCGCAAGTGTTATCAGTGTTTGTGTTGTGCTTTGGGTGTTTGTTTGCCGGCGGCCGTGGGCTGGTGCCCGCTCGGAGCGGGTGACTCACGGCCGGCTCGCTCCGGCAAAGGCTGTTTTCAGCACGTTGTTGTACAAGCTCATTAAATCCATCGCTTTCATGGCACTAGCGGTCATAAATGCTTTCAGAAATTTCCCTGAAATTGTGCGTTCAGGCTGTTTTGAAGTTTAAGCCCTTTTTTTTAGAGTGTGTGCTGCTTTTAACCTTTTATATTTCAAATATTCAAGCTACTATTGTTCATTTACCTCCTTCAACCCCAGGCTATCTCTCCGGGGTGGTTGGCCCCGGGTGAGCGGCTCGCAGGGTTTGTGGCAGGTTGGGTGTTGTGCCGCACGGTGGAAGGGTGGAGGGAAGGGGCATGGCTTTTGCAAAGCAATGGCGGCTTCAGCGCGTGTCTCCTGGATGTTGCCATGTCCTACATTCCCACCACCGTGGATTTAGGGCAGGTACGTGTGAACCACCTGGTGAGGACACCCGCTCTCCAGCCTCTGGGACCTCCCTCCTGGTTCCTGCTGATGCCAGCCCRACTGGCTGCCGGTGGGCAGAGACCTGAGGGGTTCAGCTCCTCTAAGATCCCATTGCTGCAGGAAGAGGAAACCTCTCCCCAAGTAAATTGTGGTTTGGTATCTTCTGTTTGACTCTGTAAGGTGTCCCCGTGGTGGTAACACACCTCCAAGCTCACCACAGCTATCAAAGCAAAGCACAGCCCTGAGGATGCAAGGGACTGGTGTGTTTCAAACCAACTGCAAATCCACCTGCTTTCTGGTGGATTTGGGTCTTCGATGCCCAAGATCACAAYAACCCCAGGCTGCTTCTGTCGTGGTGCTCCACTGGCATGTCGAGGCAGCAGAGGCTGTAGAGGTATTGGTCAGCTGGCCGTGCATGTGCTGGTGGGGTGGCTGGCCGTGCGTGCCCGCCAGGCACCACCGGTCAGGACGTACTCCGAGCATCTCTGTTCCTCCAGTTCCTCATTTTCACAAATCTTGTACCTCTTACCTGTCTACTTTTCTGTCAATCTTCCTGCTTGTTCCCTGGTTAATTGCTTATTTGGAAGCATCATTAACTGCATTGTTTGGAAGTGACTGAGGCTGAAGAGTAAATGTGGAGTGAAAAAGCTCCAGGGGTGGCTGTACAGGAGGGAAAGGCTCTCCCTTGCCTCCTCACAGGCTGGAGCATCTTATGGCTGCTTCACCCAGCCAAATAAAAATGACCTGCATTTGCCCAGGGAGAGTGCCAGGGCTTGTCTGTTGGCATTGCCGCTTTCCCCTCCGACACTTTGCCTCCCAGCAATACCCACTGTCACGTCCCCGCACCATGGCCTCTTCTCGGTTGTCTGCAACCACCGAGCCTTTAAAAGCAACAAAAAGGAGAGGGAAAGGGGAGGAGGTGGAAATCTCCACGAGGGAGGGCTGGGAAATCCACCTGTAGTTTTGGGCCATCGCAGCGTGATCCTTTGGATTGAACATCTGCAAACATGACTCAGACATCACCGTTTGACTCATCCTGCAATAGGGCAGGATGTGGGAAGAAAAACCAGCGGAGACCRCAGAAACCTCTGAGTCAAACAGGTCTCCGGCAGCGCTGGGAAGGAGTCTAGGACAGAGGAGGACACCGGGGTGCATAACCTCTTTGAAATGTGCTGGAAGGGCAATGGATGCTCCAGGGAAATGGGGCACCCCTCCCTTTGCTCGGGTGGCCAGCAGGTATCCGATGGCCTCAGCAGCATCAGAAGTGCTGAGCTTTGCCAAAACATCCTTTCGGCTGTGCCAAAACATCCTTTCGTCTGTGCCCACAGCGCTTTATTCTTGACTCGCAGTATATGCGATGGATCAAGGCAGCCTGCAGCTGTGCTGCCACCTCTCCCAAGTAACCCACCGAGGCACAGCGCACCTTAACAGTCACTATTTGCTTTCCACCCCCCATGTTTTTGTTATATTTAGAGCTTATTTTTGGCTGGGCTTCCCCAGTGTTGGGGCTGGCTAATGCTCTCTAGTTGGAGTTGGCTCAGGGTTTTACACCCTGCCCTCGAATGGCAGGTCCTGCCCAGGTGGATGGACACCGGCCAGCCGTGCGAGCCTGGATTTTGGCAGCGGGGAGGGAGAGGGCGGTGGATGAAAGCTCCGATCCTTCACGCCAGCTCCCCTGCGGAAGCCCGGCGAGCTCAGATCATCCCAGTACCGTACAAAAACCTGTTTCACTCTGAACGTCTGGCCTGAAGTATTTGGGATGTAGTCATGTTGGATGGAAAAGAAATCTCCCATGGAAGGAGACTTGTTAGCTTATTTTCCTGACCCAAGGCATGGGGAGATTAAATGAGCTGCCCACAGTCAAGCAGAGGCTCTGGACCAGGCATCTTGCTGTTGACCCCAGATTTCCATATCGCAGGCCCATTCCCATCACTTTTGGGCACCGTTTTTGCCCAGGTGAAGGTCCATGGGAGCAGTGACAGGCTGGTGCCGCAGCACTGGGCATCAGAGAGGGCTTTGCAGGCATTGCAGCCCAGTCTCGACCCCGTGGTTTCTTTGTGCTCCTCCAGAAGGATGTGATTAAGACCTGACTGGAGGAACAAAGCACCTCACTTGAATATGCTAAACTTTATTAATGCCTACAAAATTATAAAGGAAAAGAAAAAGAGGAGGTAATCTGGAGAATGTTTGACCGCGAGCCCGTTTGTGTTCTGAAATGACACAATGTGTGTGTTTTATGATAGCTGCAACCACTTTGCGTGAAGATAAGAGATTTAACATAATGTTTTTTTTATTCGTCGTCATTTAGAAAAAAAGAAGCCAACATACCATTGCTGAAAAACATAAACAAAGTGGCCTTTTATATCTCTTTCTTAAAACTCGGGCTGTTCCAAATGTGTTTTTACTGAATGGCTGGTGGTTTTTTTTTTTTTTTTTTTTTAGCAGAAGACGGCATATTAAATGTGTTTTTGACTGTTGTTCAGACGTGTGCTCTTCTGGTGGTTTTTTTTTTTTTTTTTTTTTTTTAAGTAGCAGAAATGTTGGTCAATTTTAAAACAGTTTCTTACAGCTTCCCAGATAAATAAATTAGAAGTTAGAGCTGGTTTAGTAGCCACTTCCTGCCATGAAGGCCAAACAGGATTCATTCCCTGTTTTCTCTGTCACGCAAGGACCRGGCTGGGAGCACACAGGTTATGACTAGGAGAGCGTTTCAACCTCCTCTCTATTTAATTAGTCATATAATTAACACTTACTAAAAGGAGGTATTTTTTTTCCGAGCCCTTGTAAACTCCTAACCACTTCATTGAGTTATTGCTACTTTCAAAAAGGCTGCTGCAGAAAATGCTGGTGTTTTCCAGCCTTGGACAATTTTTTCCCTACCAGCATGCAGGAATTGCACAGCRTAGATAAAATCTGTACCAAAAAAAGCCAGATTATTCACTCTGTCTCTCCTAAGGCTACGGTTGCCTTATAACAGGTGAAAGACAAAGAGTTTAAGTAACAAATAGAAAAAAATAGTGGGGTAAAAAAGGTCTTAATAAGGTAGTAGGGAGGAAAAAACGAGAATCCTGGAAAACCTACTGTGAAAAATGACTACTTGTAAGATTCTTTTGTTAACACATAAGCAGGGGATGTCCCTACAGCTGTAACTGTATTCCCTTCCCTCCCACAGTACTCGTATCCCAGGAGCTGGGTGTTGTGCCAGGATCAGTCCCACCCGTGCAGGCTCCGAGGGACGGCCGAGCAGCGTGGTCCCCGGCGGTGGCCGCGCTCGCGGGTGAGAAGCAGCTGGGTGGGATGTAAGGTGAGATGCGATGTCCCCCCACCCGACCCTCGCTGGGCAACGAAACCGTCTGCGGGCTGGGTTGTGAACCACATCCCTGGGGTGATCCAGACCTGTAAAAATCTCTTCACTCCCCCAGTTACTATTTTGTTAACCTGGATCATTTCACTGGGGGAAGGGGGTCAGCTGTGAGCAGCTTGGCGGATGGGAACATCCTACCCCAGCTCCCCAGCTTTGCTGGTGGAGAAAAACCATTAGCGAGCTACATTTGTGCTCAAACCCCCTAAAAAGTCCCTAAACCTAAGGCACCTTTTTTTCCTTGGGAACTGTCTCAGGAGCAAAAGCAGGGAGCAATGTTTCCCCAGCTACTGCTAGGCAGCTCCTGGCATAACCCGAACGATTTCTTCCATGTCCCAAAACTTGCTGGTACGAGGTGCAAAGCTGTGTGAGCTTCCTTCCCCTCCCAACAGAAGGACGAGCGAGCTTTGGGCCCCCGTGATGGGACGGGGCAGGAGGAACGGGACGATGGCCGTGCGGTGAGGCYGGCGGCACAGCTGGCTTTGATCAAAGCCTGGCAGCACTCGCTGCGCCCGACAGCCCTGTTTACATTAGCTGGCGGGGAGCAGGCTCGCATGGCGTTTGCTAACCTGGTTGCCGGTTCCATCTGCCCGGGAAGTATTGCTGCCTCCGGCGAGCCRGGGGAGGACGGGGAAGAGCAGACAGCCCCTTCCCTGTGCCGCTGGCCGGAGCAGAGGGATGGGCTCCCTATGTGGGGCCATTTCAGCTGCCTGGCCGCACGGCGTGATGCCCACCACGTGGAGCAGATGTGTTGCCCCAGCAAAGAGGAATGCTCCCATCATGGTGACGAGAAACTCCCTCCCTGTTGGGTTTTTGGCTGGTTTGCTGCCCCTGATTCCCTCGGAGCATTTGGGTGGTGGAGTCACAACACAAACGCTCCTGTTCACAGGGAACTGGGTTTTTCCCCTTTTCTTCTGCACCGTGTACCAGAGGTTTGAGTGATTGTGGCACCAGGGGCTCGGTCCATGTGCATTTGCTGAGCTCTTGGGCCACCACAAACTAACAGCAGCCTGTGGGATATAAATTCAGGCAGCACTACCCCACAAAACCCACAYGCCCTTAGGATGAGAAATAATCTGCCGTGTTTTCTGCTCTGGGCAAGAGTTTTGGGGAGTTACAGCAAGGCGCAGAGCACAGGCTGGATCTGCTGAGGGAGGTGAAATCTGGTCTCTTGGAGGTGAAAGAAAAATTTGGGTCATGCAGGGAGCCAGGGAATGGTGTGGGATTTGTGTGRGGCTTTGAGGTGGTGGGGGAAGAGGTGCGAGAGGGGTCTTGGGAGCTGCTGTGGTGCAGCTTGAGGGTATCCACTGGGTGTTTTGCAGGCAGACAGGAGCACACCTCTGCCCATGGTTGGTGCTTTTTGGCACCTCTTTTACTTCTTTTGCTAGAAGTAATGGTGGGTCTGAACCCAGGGGAGCAAACTCTGCCAGGATACAGTGGATACTAATTTGGGTTTTGCGCTCAACTTGTGCAGCTTCCTCTTGTGCTGGTGGACACCTTGTGGACATCCCATTACCATGAGCGTGGTGCTCTTCCAGATGAAAAGGTCCTGCTATGATGTGTGCCCTGCCCAGGCAGCACCTGTGGGCACCACCGACCCCATCGCAGAACTTCTCTTTGGTGACAGCAACAGTTTTTCACGGGGAAGAGACGTGTGGGGGCAGTGAGATCCTCACTGTTGTTAGTGCAGCGTTTCGGCCTCGGAGAAGATGGCACTCATGTAGTTGACTTGCTGCTCTCTGTTTTCTCCCGGCCACAAAGGGAATACGTGCTTTATAATCCCTGCTTTAGTCTGGCTTCCTTGAATGACCCTTTTGTGTCTGGTTACAGTTGGTAAAACAAGGGCAGTGATGTTCAACTGCTTTTTAGCCTGTCTCCTTACGGAAAACAGAGTTTTTCCATCACATGCTCCATGTATGTGTGTGAGAGAGCAAGAGAAAGCAAACCTACGTGGGAAGGAGCTATGCTTTTAGAAACACGTGTTATTCCAGTTGCAGAAAGACTCCAAGGCTCTGTCAAAGCCCAGGGCCAGTTTGGAAACTCACAGTGTGAAATGGTCCCTTGGTCAAATCACTCATGTCAGGGTGAAAATGAAATAATATTATGGGGCTAAATTCTCTCCACTCCATTTTTAAGGGGCAAAAACTACTGCCTGCAGTTGCGGCTGGTTGATCCTGTGTCCTGCTGAGGAGGGTCTTGAATTTGCCCCGTGTAGTAGACACCCCAAAAGGGACCACTCATTAGTGGGTGACAAACTGCACGTTTCCAGGGCAGGGCTGAGCATCCCTGCACATCTCTAGTGGGGTACCCGCCATTACTTGTCACTCCTGAAAACTGTCGCCTTTACTTTTGCAGAACGTCATCCATCGTATTTCCTCGCACTCCTTGGAATGTGCTAAATAATCAAAAGAGCAGCTGACAAAATAAATGAGGAAAGTGTGGTTTTTTATGGAGACGTTGCACAAAGGGCATGACGGGCCATTTGGGATGTGCCACTTCTGCCCTTCATGAATGTTCATGTTCATGGGACAGCTGGCAGAAAGGGTTGCTCCCATCCTTTGTGCGCACAGACACGGTCCCTCTGTCCTCGTCTCTGTTTGGTGCTATCTGTCTGCTTTCCTAATTAGCCATAGTCCTGCTACCTCTCCTAGCAGACATGATGCAAAATAAATGACCTAAGAATTCCCCCCAGAACATGGCTCATTAGTGACGGACCAAACACCGGGAAAAGCACAAGAAGGGCTGGTCGGAGCCCGGCAAGGAGGTGAGCTAAATGATCTGCCAGCTTCTTTCCCTTTGCAGAGTGTGGGGCTGCCATCTGGGTCGCACACCAAAGGTGCCCTGGCTCACACCCTGCAGCCACGCAGCTCCGCGTGCGGTTGGGCTCTCTCCGAGTCCACACGCCCTTCCCAGTTATTCCACAATCCTCATGAACATATGGCTCTGGCAGTTGTCAAAAAATGTTGGACAGAGGCTTTGTGGTTGGCTTGATCTGTCCCATCTGGTCATCCGATCTCTTTGTTTGCTGGACTCCGATCCCTCCACTCGCTGTGGAGATAATTTGAGTAACGCTTCCCTTGTTTTTTTCATTCTGCTGCCTYGGTTTTTCTCCCTGCTAGGAATTGCAATCTTCTCCTTCTTGGCTTCGGGGATAAAAATGGTATGGCTTGTCCCTGGCTGCCCGGAGAGATTTGTTTAGTCTTTCCTGTATGGCAGAGTGCACAGTGCGTCCAAGTTCAGAAGGGCGGTTTGCAACAAGGTACCCGAAGACATGAGAAATATCATGCTCTGACCTGGAGACTTTGCCTTTCATCAAGGTGAGGTGCAGCAGTAGGTCTGTACCTTTTTTTTTCCAAGTCACTGTAAGCTGTGAGCCTGTCTCTTCATTCTCAATGTGCCCAGCACCTTGCMCCGGCTGGAGAAGAGATGAGGAGTCCCTGGGGGGTCACGTCCATTGCAATTCCTCTCTCCTTTTTATCAGACCTCTGTTCTTCCGGACCTGGCTTTGGCTGAACCCCGGTGAACTTCTCCTGCATCCCCGCGCTCTTCCCCCTTCCCCGCCGGCGCGTTTGCAGCCATGAACTTCCCGTGCCCGACCCAAGAGTGTCTCCGAGAGGTGTGATTCAAGTTGTGGCGGGAATGGCTGCAGCCGGAGGAAGGAGATCGCTGACCCACCCCTGGCTCCCACTCAACCTTCCTAATCAAGAGAGGAATGTCTCTGGACCCGAGCGCTCCTGGCTGAACTGCGCTGTGGCCACTTGGCTTTCCTCTGCGAGCGCTTCCTTTGCAAGCCATCTGTGTGGGTCACGTCGGGCAAAGCACGCCGCGTGCCCTGACGGATCAGCATGTTTTGTTGCAGCGGCACCGGTGGGGAGGAAGAGGACTGGAAGAGGAGGACAATGCACAGACTGAGGAAGGCCTGCAGGGTGACTCGGTACCACTGCTGTTCCTACCTTGCTGTGTGGAGATGAGCCTCTTCTCCTGGCGCAGGCAATTCCCCCTTCCATGCCATGGGTGTTTTGGGATGGTCCACCACATCCTTGCCACCCAGTGCTTGTTTCTTGGTGTGAATTTGGAGATTTGTGGTCAAATGGCAGCTGCTCTCCTCTGCTTGCTGTTGCATGATTTATCAATAAGGAGGGAAGAAGACCAGACCTCGCAAACAGGGGTGTCTCGTACCTTGGCAACAGTGGGGTCCATCCCTCCCAGAGCTTTACAGGTCCCTAAAAGTCTTTCTTTGACTTTCTGTCTTCACAGGGCCATGCAACAGCAGTGTAATGCAATGGAGGTAGCATGGAGCAGGGAGGCAATGTGGAACAATGCAACAGCACAGAACACAATTCCTTGGGTGTGTATATATATATTTTTTTYACATGTATATTTTTTATATATATAAAAATAAAATATAAAATAAAACATATATATATGTTTTATTCATGTTTAAACTTGTGACAGGGCCCTTGTGCGTTTGTGTGTGAGTGCAGTCACCCTCTGCGGGGATGCTGTGGGCCATCCCCAGCCTGCAGAGACAGGCATGTGGCAACTGGGGCAGAGAGCAAAAGGGGATGTCATGCAGAGAGGTCCTGTACAAGATAATGGACACTTTTTCAGTTTTCCAGTGCATGACAAATAAATTTACTTGCATTATCTTGACAATGAAGAGTCTTGTTACAAAGGACATTGTCTGTTATCACCTCCATTGCATTACCCATCCACGTGCACGTGAAGACACACATCTCCGCCCTCCCCGCTGAGATCCCCACCGCGGCCCCGGCAAGCGAGACGCAGCCCCATAGCCAAGCCTTAGATGGATGTACCCGGGTGGTGTGGCAGGGAGGGAGCTGTGTCAGCCCCGTGCAATCAGCTGCATAGCAGAGGACGAGCCATGACCCGCTGTCTGCACAAGGCTGTGCCAACAAAGGCTGTCCTCGATGGTGACAAACCCGGGCTGGCAGGGGTTCAGCCCGTCGTTGTGGTGGGTCTTGCTGCTGTGCCTGGAGGCACCGTCCAGACCCCGGCGTGGTGCCCGCGGGTCGCTCGGGGCTCTCTGCATCCTGCAAAACTGGGGGCAGGTCCCAGCGTCAAAGCCTGTCGCCCTCCCAAAGCCGTCGGTGCCGCTCGAGTCAACGGGGCTCCACGCTCGAGTAAGGCAAACAGGATTTAACCTTTGCTACGGCTTGTCCTAGCCAAGAGCTATTGTTAACAAACTTGGACCCCGTCCATTTGGCCTGGGTGGTTATAAGAGCGGAGAGTAAATAATCTGACATTTGAAATAAGTTAATATTTACAAACTCAGGGCCTGCTCCTGCTTCCATTGCCGTTGAGGGAAAGGGTTTTGCCATGGACTTCACCTTCAGAGGAGCAGAGCCCTGCAACAGAAAGGATTGCAAAGTATAGCAGTGCAGCTAAAAATCCCGTAAGCAGATTTTACACCCTGCCCTGCAAATACAATGGCAGGTACTGTTATAGCATGGCCTAAAAAAAAAAGCCCCACTGAAAATATCCCCTTTACACCTCCATGCAGGWCTGTGGAATGTGATTTCTTTATTTGCCTTAGTATTTTCCCTAATAATTTAAGCTGACACCTTCATGGTGGCATTTCTAAAACATTCGAAAAAAAMCTTAAAAAAATGACATATTTTTCCAAAGCCACCTCTTCCTAAAAGGATTTTTACACCCCCTTATATACAGTCATCTTTACAGAGCTTCCACTCCTGCAAAGACACAGGCACGTGCTTGACTGTAAGTACCCAATAATCCTATTCACTCGGTGAATGTTTGAATGCTTCCAGTTCAGTATGGATGTAGGCTTGGCAGCCCTGGGGCCCGGGTTCGCAATAAATAACTTCATTGATGGATCAAGCCAATGCCTAAGGATAACTCTGAGCTATCACGGAAGTCGGAGCTGGAAAAGACCAGTAGGTTCCTCCAGCCTGTCTCCTTGCCAGTGCAGTGCTCTTCATTATTTCTCATCAGAAAGGAGATCCAGTTCCCTGGATATTTCGTTTAGGTTGGACACATCTGCTAAGGTCTGCAGATTTCAGTCCAAAAAAAGAGTTATTTATTCAGTTATATTTTCAAGTATTTTGGGAACTTTTTGCCAGAGTGTCCTTTATTTTTTTCCCCTGTGCTTCGAAGATGTCTATTTAAGCAATTTTGCATGCACCTGTAATGCAGAGCCCYGCATACTTATTTTAAGGAAAAAGGTGCAGGTGATGAATGTCTCATTAGCACTGCTTTAATCACTTAATTTTGGAAGGAAGCTGCCAAGCGCTGAGCTGGAGCATTGTGAGCAGGGGTTTCAAGGGATTTTATTTCTCTTGGAGTTTTCTTGGCAGGGGCAGGTTGCAAGAATTGGTAGCTGAGCGGGTAATGGAATTATAATCCAAAAATTGTCCATTGGAATTGCCAGCTAACCACATGCACAGATAGCAGGGCTGTTTCTACATGCAGACGCAGCAAATTGCAGCTCCTCCTGTGAGACCCGCTCCTTGCTCTGGTGGGTCATGTGTTGGGTGCAGGTGGTGGTTTCCTCTGTGCCGCTTCTTGTGGGGTGTGAGATCCCRTAGACTGGTTGTAATGGGTGAGCGAGGGAGAGGAGCTCAGCATCGCACGGTGAGCCCAGGGGCTGTGCACCGAGCTGAAGGGCAGCAAAGCCTCTGCTAAAACCTGGGGGAATTTGGGAAGGAGGTGGGTGCCTCCTGTGCAGAGCTTTCTGCTGCCCCTCAAGAGCCTTGGAGGGGGAAGCATGGGGTGGCTTTGCAGCATGCAAGGGACGGAGAGGGCAGAGCGTAGGACTGGTGTGGAGAAGAGAGGGGGGAAACCCTAAACTATATGTCCAGAGAAGAGCAAATAATTCAGTTGAATGAGGAAGACCAGAGTTGTGACTACTGGGGTTTCTGGGAACGCCACACAGAAAGCATCCTAATGCTGCATTGTAGAGTGTTCTTGCCCACGTGAAGGAGGCTGGCTCAAGGGAAACAGAGGACAGGAGTTTGTGGTGTCAAAAATGGTGCCCCTGTGCTGCGATATATAATGAGCTGCACTGTTTATGAGCTTTTTTTTTAATTGACATTTTAGAACGGACTTCCAGATACCACTAAATTAATGTTGCTGCTCTGCCTCTTGGGTGGTGTTAGCAGGGTTAATGGATGGACTATAACCTTTAAATTAGGTTCAGGTGCAAAAGCAGATTTGATAAGTGCCACCCATGAGGTGGAAGGTAGAGGTGAAAAGCAAGAAATTAATGCATTGAATATGTTGCTTTGCCTCTGTCCAAACAAGCGGAGTAGAAGTAGCAAAACACTTGAGTAGTTAAAAAGTTACAGATAAAAATAAATCTTCCTTGGTTGGTTTGTAGGGCTGAATAGGAGACTCCCTGCCCGGTGGTGAAGACGCTGCAGTGAGGACTGAAAGCTGAGCTCTGTAAAGCCCGTTGTCTGCAGATACCCTTCCACCACTGAGCAGCAGAGAGATGAGGCAGATCCACTGGTGGGTCAATCAGGAGAGAGATTTGAGCCAAGAAAGAGCCTTATGGGGATGAGAGGGACTGTTCAACCTGAGCGGGTTCCTGCAAGGTGTTGGATGGAGCAAAATGGTGAGGAGAGGCAYGTCGAAATGTGTGTGGTGCATGGAGACACCCTGGGCCACTCCAGAATGGGGCGTTCAGAGATGGCAGGTAAACCTGAGACACTTGACCAATAACCAAGGGGCTCTGTGCCCTCAGGGTGAGATACTGGGCAATAACAAACCCCCTCCCAGCAACCTTTCACGGAGTAATGCCTGTGCACATTGACATTCGGTCACTGTGACTGCTGAAGAATTATCTGATAGTTTGATAACGAAAATTTGGTCTGAGTTAACATTTTTCAGATCTCAGATAAATCAGAGATTAATTTCAGAGGCTGATACTGCAAGATGGGTAAACTGAAAAGCTCCTGTGTTTTTAACAGGGATGACTATAACATGAACCAAATCTCAGTGAGCGTTGGTGCAGTGTTTTATCCTTTGCATGGACACTGGGCTATGCATTTTGCAGCTCACAGCGGTGTGAGAGAGGTTTCAGACCTCCAATATTTGTAACCCCGTGGGCCTGGCAGAGAAGTAATGCCCATGTCAGGAGGGGCTGACAGCGCCAAGACAGTTACATCCAAAAGCTGCTTCAAAAAGATGAAGTCCTAGCAAGGACTTAGCACTAGGAGACAGCCAAGGACTGCAGGCGGTTTCTGACCAGGGCTTGTATCCTGATTGACCAAGTGGTAAGGGAGCCTCCACAGATGTAGGAATTATTTAGGTCTACGTCTTATTTGCAAAAGTTTTGAAGGCACCCAGCTGCCTGCAACTAAGTCACTGGTTGGTTTTTGGGAGAGTATAACTGGTATTTTAGGTAGGGACAAAATGAAGTGGAGAATTCATAGGTGTCTCTGGGAAAAGTAAGCGCAGACCTTATTTTATTGTACTGGAAAGTCTCATGCACTAACTATCGATTATTCTTTGAGTGAGCTGACAAACACAGTGTTATTTATGGGACATGAAATCTGTATTTATTAGCTGTTTAATCCTAGCAAAAAATGAAAAGTTATAACAGTCCACAAGTCCCCAGCAATGGAGTTAGCACATGGAATCAGCTTTATTCTTTCCTGTTTTGCCCATCCTCCCTGTTATTTGTCATGTTGTTAGTCAATGCTAGGAGGGTGAAAGTGGAGCTGCATACACCCGACCAAAAGAAATGACATCGCAGTCCACAACAAAAGAAACAGCCAGAAGAATCATAGGAAAGCACTTGTTCAAGGAGCCTATGCTACGTCCAAGTTACATGTTGGGCGTCTCTTAAAACTAAAAACAATGTTTGACCCGAGAGCCAGGAAACGCATTTCCAAGTTGCAATCACTTTTGCATATGCATGTTTTTGTATGACCATTTCAGAGCGTGGTGTTTCATCTCTCCTGGATTCTTTCTCGCCATCCCCTTCTCTTTTCTGCTGGACTCTGAGTCAAGACACCAGTCCTCCTGCCTTTGCAGAGCAGATGTTCCCCAAAATGCTGTGTGGAAGGGTGTGATGGCTGCAGAAGTTTCCCATTTTGCTCCTTGGACAGGACCTGCAAGAAATCGCACCTGGGCTTGGAGACCCATTGATCTTCAGCGTTCCCCTGTGGTACTTTTGCAGTGATCTTTTGGTAGTGCAAATGCTCCTGTTGCTATGGCATTGCTCCCATGTGCCAGGGAAAAGCACTAATTAGTATTTTTCCTTCCTCCAAGAGTCTGATAGAGGGGACAGATAGAGCCGCTCCTGCCCCATGGCTTCCCTGCCTGCTACCAGCCTCCTTGCTATGGATGTGAAAAGGCCATCACAGGAAGATGGCTGAGAGGTTCGTTGCAAGAACTGATACCTCCCCTTGCCAAATCACTTCTGAAAATCCCTCCAAGGTAATTTTTTTCTTTTACAGCTGCATAGACAAAGACTGAGGAAGCAACATTAAGAGAAATAACTTCTCCATCTGCACTAGGAATGGTATTGTAGCTATGATGATCTGCAGAGAGAAAAGAGGCAAGAGTTGTAGGAAGAGGTAATAGATACATATAAAAATATATATATATGTGTTATGAAATAGTTAGAAAAAAACAGCTGAGCTTTGTGAACACAAACCTTTCCTTGTAATCTGTATGTGTGATTATCTGCTTTGTCGTCTAAATGTGCAAACACCATAACGCTTTTAAATTTAACCAAAATAATTCTAAGCCTTATCTAAGATGACTGCATTTGAAAGCAGTGAAAACGTTAATGCTAACAA
This sequence comes from Phoebastria nigripes, assembly GCA_035582835.1. Classification (NCBI taxonomy): domain Eukaryota; kingdom Metazoa; phylum Chordata; class Aves; order Procellariiformes; family Diomedeidae; genus Phoebastria; species Phoebastria nigripes. Next base: position 2,588,058 of record JAYKAV010001445.1, on the reverse strand, counting down.
CATATTTTTTTGTTCTCTAAATTCCTATCCTTAATTTAATATAATACACTGCTGTTTTAAAGGGATATTAATATTCTTTTCAAAGTGTTTGGGACTTTTACATAATTTAAAAAATATTTGCAGCTGTTTTGAATGTATCTGCAAGTACTGATAGACAAAAGGCATGGATATCCATAAGAACGTTGTCATAATACATTCCATATTAACGTAAGCAAAAAAGAATGTTTGCTCAGGAATACCAAAAAAGGTGATTGGAAGACCCACTTCTATGGCCTTAACATCTTCCTGCTAAACAAGTTACACTCCTTATTTTTTTTCTGCATTCTTACTTAATTGGTTACTTGCATCTGCCTTTTAGAATTAGCAGCTTTTTTGCATTTGGATCATCCATAGAGCTGAGCTTGGGCCATTTGTTTTAGATTTCCAGAAATGATTTATTTGTACTGTAATGGGATGGAATCATACAGTGTTTCCCATTTGTTTTCAGACTTAGTTCAGAGTATAGTTTAAGCTCTCATAGTATATCTGGGAGTGCTGATTCCACTCTCATGTCCAAGGCCCACAAATCTTTTCTTTCACGCTGTTTGCACCTTCCTCTCACTGCATAAAAATCAAGGTCCCAAGGTCAATATTACATTAGGGAAAAAAGGGGAGAGATTATCACAGAGGCTGAAAAATTTTGTTCCTGGCTAAGYCACTAAAGGATGGTGCGTGTGTGTGTGTGTAAGTAATGTGGTAAAGAGCAGGGCAAAATGCTTCTTGAGTAAATTTCCTTTCGCCTCCATCCCCTGCACTATTTTAGAAGTCCTGATGAAGGATGGGATCTTACTTAGGCTGCGTGTTGTGCATATGTACAGCAGGAGAACSTCTTTGGAAGGGGATACCCACTAAAGTTACTTTATTTTCCTTTCGTTTCTAGCCATTGGGGTGCTGTATGGATGTAGAAGATAGCAGTCTTTTCCTATAATAACCGACAACTGCAGAAACCTAGAGAAATAGGGTGGATGGGACCTCATGGAGCTGTCTTGTCAACCCCTCTTCCCACAGTAGGACTGGCTATTAAAAGAGACTTCTGTTCCTTTTTATCTTCTGTTCTTCCAGACTTTAAGTTTAAAAAAAAAACAAACCAACAACAAACCAACAACCAATAATGTTGGGAAAACAAGGGAAGCAACAATTTTTTATGACATACTGAAAGTTGCTTACGGCTGGGTTTGAGGGCACTTCTGCGTCCGCGGTGCTTTATGGCAATTTCAATCAGTTGTTGCACTGATCTGGGCTTATAATGAATGGACTGTCCCTCTCGTCGTGATAATAGAACATGAGAGTATAAAAACTTTGAAGTGCAGGAGGCAGCTGAAAAGAAAACAATAAACTATGTATATGAGACTAGCTTGTTGCTTRGTGATTAAGAGATGAGGACCCCGTAGGTCAGCTCCCTATAGGTACAAACAGATGTTTGCACTGTTTCACAGCTGCTAAATATGATATAAATCCAAAGAATTTCTCATGTTTTTATAAAGTAAAAAAAATACCCAGACAGCAAATTTTTGGTCATTCAGATACTCTTACCAAATGACATCTGGTTTCTGTACTGCTTATTTAAGCAATCCTTAAAAAAATGTTTGCCAAGGGGAATAACTCAAATCTTTTAGTTCTTCACCATATATAACTGTACAGTTTAGATTACAATGTAGCATGCAGAGTTTATTATAAGCAATGCAGTTCTTCATTTCTTAGCTAGCGAGTATTACTTTAAAGAAAATAGGATAAATATTATGTAATTAGTTCAGGGAAATTCATGTATAGTTACATTTCAGAGTACCCTAGTTTCAGATCCAAACGATGACAAAGAAAATGAATTGTTTCCATATGTTAGGAGATAGCCTGACAGTTATGAGCAGAGAGTTAAGGCATAAAAATGCAATGGGGCTCCCATTAAATGGAAAGAAACAAAAGCAGTAAGTGGAGAATTGTGATGTGAAGGTGCTCTGAAGGCACCGTAGCTGCTGTCAGGACCAAAAGAAAAGGAGAAACGGGTGGTTTCACAAGCAGGAGATCAACAGGTCTTGTGCTTTGATTTGCTGATGTCTAATGAGATGTGAATTTCGACTGAAGCTGTTGCTTTGTGCATGCCTACTTGGGCATTCATGAGGTCCTTCTGGATTCTCTGAGGTCTAAGAAAGGCTTGTGTCTGCGCTGATGCCATTCCTTCAAGGCATGCACTAATGAGTCTGCCACTCCTACCTGGCCACCTACTATCACAAAGCATATGGGAACTTAATACCCTCAAGACCTCTATCCCTCTGCCAAAAGTGGTTGAAATTGGCTAACGGGCTCAAAAATTATTTTCTTTGGGACCGAGAGGGGACAGACAGACTCACTCTTAGGGAACATAATTGCCTACATCTCATGTCTGTTGGAAGCCAAGCTAAAAATCTCAGTATTAAGCTTATCATATAAATTATATATGCATGTATTTTACAGAGAAAGATTTATTGCCTTCAATATCTAGGCATTTTATGCTTTTGAAGTAATGCATACTTTGATCCAACAAATACTTACACTTTTAAGTCGCCCAGTGTACTGAGGGTTCAATAAGACTGCTTGCTTTGAGTAAAGATAAGTCCCAAAGAACTGAAGGGCCATAACTAGCATATGATCTATGTGTTTTCTCTATGGCCTCCTCTGCCTTTGGGACTTTACTATTTCAAAGGATTAAGGCTATAAAGGGTGCATTGCCCATTAGGGCCTTTGAGTGCTGGTCATTGCCCTATTCAATGGTCTCAGCCGGTGTGACTCAGTGACTTCCACCCTTTTTGAATTGGTGGATATGCAACTTTTTCCAGTTATTTTGAATCTAATGAGTATGCTTTTCTTCATTTCTTTTCACAGGCCTGCCTGTTAGCCTGCAGATGGAAATTTGCACGTCCACAGTGACCATAATATTAAATTTCTCTGTATCTGTGGTCTTTCTTGAGGTGCCTGGTAATCAACAGCTTTCTCTGTCTCTTTGTCAAGCAATTCCAGTGTAAGAATTATCATGAATCATCCATTTTGTGTATATCTCAATGACTGGTTGGGCTTATTTTCACATGAATACACACATCCCATAGTACTGCTTGGTAGCTAGAAGCAAAATGTGGTCATATGTTCTGCAGTAATGACATGATTGCATTTTTGTCTGTATTTTTTTGCTCTTCTTGATTTGGTCTATCGTCACCATTGTGAGATGCACTGGACTAATTGCCCATGAGATGACAGGAAAACGTGCAAGTCCTTGAAAGTGGAAGCTGGCTTATACATATGAGAATGGAGAAAGCAGTGAGTTTATTCTCCTTTGTAAGCTCCTGCAAAAGAACATGCTATACTACAAAACTTCTTTTGGGGCTGGGGCTATTTATTTTGTTCCACATTTGAACAACACAGTGGGATCCTGCTCCAGGGCAGAAGCGCCAAACACTGCTGCAGTGCAAGTATTGCTGCAGCTGTAATTAGTGTAATAACAATTATTGCAGTAGCAATCGTAAGAAATATTAATAGTGGGACTGGTTTAATTACGATGGTCCTCATGCATGTGGTGGCTTTACCCTTCCCTTTTCTGAAGTTCTTGCAGCTTGCTTTCATTTTATTGCCAGTCTTATCAAACTGGGTATTGCCCAAACTGGTACATTCGCAGGGTATCTTCCTGTCAAATAAACAAAAATACCCCAGTGGTTAATTTGTATTATTCCTCTCTGCTCTTTCTCTAGCCAAAACACAGATTTGCTCCTCCTGCCGCAGTCCCACAATTTCCTGTTTAGTAGGAAACTTGATTAACTTGTTGGCTCCGTCGGTCTTGAAGGTCTTGCTTTTATTAGGAAGAAAATTGTTTGTTCTGCTTGCACAAGATTTCACTGGGAAGAATTGTTCACAGTCAGGTGTTTCAGATGCAGCTTTTAACTTGAGTTAGCTAAGAGCAAACTACCACGGGGACAATTCCTGGAGAAGACACCGTGCTTCAACATTTCCGTAGGTGTTACCAAGCTGAGATAAACTCARTTTGCAACTGGATGTGGTCCCTTGCGGGGCACCAGGCTTGCTTTAGTTTCTAGAAAGGTATAAGCATGTTGCAATAAGTGAACACTGAGGTTTTTTTGGTCTGATTTAAATAATCAGACTAATTCTTGCAGGTGGAGAGAAATGGATCTTACAGTTGTGTCTTGGCCTCTGTTGACCCTGTGGAGCTCCAGCCAAGGGCCTGGAGGGGTTTGACCATTTTTTTTCACTCTTATTTTTCTTTTCTGCCTGGTGTGTAGTGATGTGCTCTGGCAGGGAGCTACTGACAGCATTTGGCACAGAGGAGGAAACCGATAGCTTTACACTTCTTGAGAGCAGATCTGGTTCCCCAGGCTTCAAACCAGAGACCCACATTTGATGGAGGACTTATTTCTAGGTTTGGTAGGTCTTGAGAAAATTTTATCTTAAAGTCACATTGTCATCATATAAGAAAAAAGTTGGTTTTCAAAGAGTTCCTGGAAGGTTCTGGTTAAAATTTTTTTTACTCTTTTGATGTTGGGGTATGCTAGGCTTCTGCTACAAAAAAACCCAAAAGTGGGAAAGAGGGCTTTTCAGGTGAGGCTTACATCTGTGTATAATAATAGACCCAATAAGAACTTCATAAATCATTAAAATATTATTCTTCCTGTAAGAAATGCAGCATATTTGTGATGGGGCAATGTGCTACCATGCATTCAATTGCGTCATCTTTGTAACTCCTGGACATCTGTAGGTAAGTACCATTTCTGTATACATTACAGGAAGGTCTAAAACTTTTAAAATAAAATCAGGTGGAGGTATTATTTTAGCAGAAAGCTTTTACATTGATATGCTGATGTTTGCAAATATTTCTGTAAGGATAAATGTCTCTGAAAAAGTCATCTCTAAATAAATAAATGTTGCAGCAAATGAGGAATACCCTGACTGGGTGTACTCCAGCAGTTGGGGTTCGCTGGATGAAATGTRTTACAGATCTTCCCAAAAGCAAGCGATGACAGGTGTTAACTACAAACTATCTTTTCTTAATCATCATCACAGTAGCGTGAAAAGGTGGAGAGGGGAATGTCTCAGGCTTTTCTGGGTCTAAACCCAAATTAGCATGAACATCACCAATGCTGGTCAAGAAGCGTGCTCTCACCAACGCTCCGTAGTCAGGCTACTGTATGGTGTAAACATTTAATGTGATGCAATATGTCTGCTGGTTGCAGACTGAGTTTGACATTTTCGCTTAATTCACCATAGCCATGTGAGGGGAGCGCATGCTTCAGACAAATTCCACTGTTGTTGTTATTGCTCTGCACTGTTGCAGAGGCAACACTTCTAATTAAAGACTATCTCCACATTTGGCTTGGCAGCCAAAATAAACTTCTAGGAGTTGCATGCTGGATAGCTTTTATCTCCACTGTGGTGGTGGGCTGGCTTTCCAGCAAGTACAATTACAAACGCATATGAAGACCAAAGACATAAACATTTTAGTTCACTGTCTCTCAGCATCGCATTGGAAAGCCCCATCCAGTGAGGTTTCTTTTACACATGACTCCAGTAATACTGAGAGGGAAAAGGTTTCAGCTTGAGGAAAGGTGGAGAGCTGGGGTGTGTAAGAGCATGAGGAAAAAGAGGATATTTGTGGAGAAGCTGTGGAGGAGTGACATATAGGAGTCTCATGTATAGATCTTAGGGGTCTGTGTCCAAAGCAATAGATCAGAGTGTTTCAGGACATCTCATCTCAGCTTCATCAAAATGATACCCAACAGAGGCATGGAGGATGCCCACATTGATGGCTATGGCGCACGCTACCCGTCTTCAGCCAAAGGTGGTTTCTGTACCATAACTTGCAGGGGACAGCTGCATTTGGAATAGGTTTTCAGGAGTGCCTCAGAGGGATCTGTAAGTATGGCACTGAAATCAAGTACCAGAGTTCATCCTCTACACCTGCCTAGATTTTTGCTAACCCATTGAGTTAGGCACCAAAGGAAACACAAGCTTTTGCCGGGTGGAAAAATCTTGCATAGCAGGAGAGGAAAATGTATCTTTGGGTGATGAAAACGAAGACCAACTTGGTTCCTGGGCCTCCTGACTCCCTGTCAGAAGAAACAAAATCCCCGAGCAGCCCAACAGAGATCGAAATGTGCTCCTCATGCTGTTTTATGTAGGGCTTCGTTATTTCTCCACCACCAGAACCGATTGCAGTGACACCTCTGGAGCTGGGCAGACCTCACCCCGTGCCGAATTCCTTTCCGCTGAGGCGTGCCAGCAGCCCACCCCGCACTCCAGATGTTGCTGCTCTCTGAGAAATGAGAGCTTAATAAACCAGGCTCACCCTTCCTCCTGGGGTGAACCCAAAGACAGTCAGATATGGAAAATTGCGGCTCAGTACCATGAACAATGTACTTGGTCAAAAAGCAGTGCCAGCACTTTGTCTTAATAGAAGAGAAAGCCGAGACGCACAGTGCAAAAATCTGAGCTGGCAGCAGCCAGCGACTTTAACGTACATTGAAAACTATCCATGAAAGAGCACACTTAAACTAAGAGAAAAAGCCCGGAGGTATATTTAGACAAACTGAAAAAGAGCAAGAATAGGGGGAAAAAAAGTTTCTGTGTGGCTTTAATAGGTTACATTTTTCCCAGTTTGTATTTCACTTGGGTTTGTTTTATTGGCTTATCATGAGCACATGCACCACAAAAACACACACATGCAAAAAAAATCCCATTTTGCACACTCAGGACCCAGTTTTACCATTGCCCAGAAGTKTTGGAGCTCTGCTCCTATAAGCTTTTGGCCATCACTGAGGGTTTGGGCAGGGGTGGGTGTTGGACAGACCCTGGATATTTATGCGCACAACCTTGTGTGCTCACAACATTGCTGCTTTTGCTGAGCTAAGCGGCTCTACTGCTGGCTCGTTGTCGTCTTCTCTGCTTTATTTTCCTGGCCTCCTCCTCCCACCCTTCACAAATCAGGAGACTTTCTTCTTTATGAGAGCCTGAAGAGTCAGGAAACACAATGTCCCCCCTTTGCTGGGCTAGGGTGACTCAGGACTGATGTAGTAACTTACTGAAAATCACACTGGAAAAGTGTGCCTAAGCCAAGATCTGCACCCGGGATCTCACATCCTGCTCTTGCACAACCATCCTCCCCGACATGCTGAGCCCTCTCCCCACTGGGTTCCGCTCTGCCCAGTCCCACTTCAGGTCCCAGCAGAGCTTGAGGCACTAAAATGCCACTCTCGGCCAGGCTGGCAAGTGCTCTTGGCACCCTTTGTCGTAGGGAAGTCATCTGATGTTGAAATAAATGGACTCCTCATTACTGGGATGGTGACCAAGATCGGAAGAGTGTAGGGGACATCGGTCTGGATCCAGGCATTGTGTCCTTGGGTGCGATACCCCGCAGACATGGAGTGACAACATTTCTCCATGAAAAGTCTCATCAGCTACCAGGGCTCGATTTTCGGTGAGCTGCTACTCAGTGGAAGGCACTGGAATCTGGCCCGGAATAACCTTCCTCCCTCCAATTTCTTCCTCCCTGAGGCTGCAGGAGCCTTTCTGCACCCCCATTCTGCATGGTCAAGCCCAGGCCCCAGGAGACCAGCGCTGTGCGCATCCCGAGCTCAGCACCAGCCCATAAATCTCTCTGCTGGATCCAAGCAGTGAAATGTGAACAAAGGAAACCACCATGCAGTGCGGGGGTAGGGTGGGGAATCGCTCTGGCATCCTCCTTGCTCGGAAAGAAGTGAGAAAACATGGCTTTGTGTTGCTGTTGTTGTAGTTGTTGTTTTATGGTTTCTACAGATGCTTCCAATAAAAGAATTGTGAAACTATTCCCATCGGTGGCCTGTCCTCTACCCGCAATAGTGACGGAGAAGATTGCTGGATTTCCATCAGCAGAACAATTTGAGTGTGGACTCTACTGCTACAAATTTAAGAAAGCTCTCCATTCGCTGCTTGCCAAAGAAACAGGTGATTTTTTTTTTTTTTTTTGGGAGATTGGCAAGTGATGATGGTAATCAACTGCAACTCAAATGCTTGTGTCTTAATACTTCTGTTAATATGATTTTCCTTCCTGGTCTATGATTTGTTGATTATTTTTAAGTGCTCTGGGGCTTAAACCATGGTCTCTGTCTGTACTAATATTTGGAGCTTCCTGGTGTGCTCCAGGAAAATGGGTGAGACCATGGCAGCTGGGTCATTGGGGAAGGCGTTGAGCATGGATATTGAGGCGCTGCACTGTTGATCAACCCTTTCTTAGGCATGAAGCAACAGTGCCATGGTTTAAAGGCGGATGTTCATCCAGGGTGAAGATCACATTTTCATTTAAGAAGAAAGTTCTCAAGTGAAGCGGATAAACAGTTAGCAAACCCTGGATGATACATTCAATCCATAAAACGCTATTCCTGGACACGGCTCTTAGGGAACCAGTCCTGTATTTGCTAATTTCAAATGGGGTTTGTGCTTGTAAAACCAACATTTGGGCATGCAGTAGCTTTTCTGAGAAACACGGCATTTTTTCCAGTATTTTCTGTTCTAAATGCACTCATTTTATAGGTGAAATGATGTTTTCCTTCTCTGCTCCCCCCGCCCATGCTTGAGTCTGAGGCTCTGAGCCCTCAGCCACGCTTCTGGAGGCTTCTTTAATGAGATTGCAGAGATGTCGCTGGTATGGCAATGGCTTGGGTGGTGTGGAGCTCTGGAAGAGCTTGAGCAGCAAAGGCTGTGTCTGCAAATGAAGGAAAACAGCCTGGAAACAGCTCAGCTCTGGCTCTGGGGCGGGACTGCTGCACACAGAGCCAGAAATGAGACCTGATCTCTGCTCGCTGAGATGGAAGCAAACATACGGTGCTTTGGGTTTGTCCCTGTCAATAAGCACATGTGTGGTCTCTTACCATGGCTCAGCAGACACACGGCATCTTGCTCAGCTGTTTGAAGGTCCGAGTCCTAAAATATTAGAAAAGGAGATAAATAATTAAAAGAAAACAAAAAGCTGTATGAATTAGTTTTACATTTTCAAGG
>JAYKAV010001445.1:2473621-2572775 GCA_035582835.1 Phoebastria nigripes | reverse complement strand
CTTCCCCTTCCCCTTCCCCTTCCCCTTCCCCTTCCCTCCTGGCCTGCGTAATTGCCCAACCTTCTTGACCCTAAACCTGACTTTGACTCGATGGTATCTACATGGCCTGGGGAACAGCAGGATTTTTCTTGTGAGAGGGATACCAAGCTTGAAGCTGACCACGAACAGTAGATGAACTGGGTGGACCCAGGTCTRCCTCTGCTCCGGGGACTGGTATACATCTGACACCACCAGAACTTTGAATAAAACACCTGAGCAGTGATGAAAGCCAGGACCAGAATCTGGCTCCTGTTTCTGTCACCCCAAAAATATGCTCAGGGCTGGATTGCAGAGCTGGGTGCGTGGTGTTCCAATTCCTGCCAGGGGAAGGGTCTGGGATTGCCTGACACGAGTAGGTGTCCTCTCATCAAACTGTGTCTCATCTGATGCCAGGGCTCTCTCCCATGAAGACAGAGCAGGACCCAGGCCCCCAGGTGATGCCAGTTTGGACACTGATGGTCTTACCTCCCTCAGGAGCATCTGAGTGTCCATGCTCTTCTGCAAAAGAGATCCTGGTCCTCACATGTCTGTATTTTTGCTGAGCTCCTGAACGTGCTGGGATTGCATTTAAAGGCCTCAGCAGGGAGGTAGTTCCCACCCCTGTGCTGAGGGACCAGTGATGCTGAGACACTGCTGGATGAGGAGCAGCCCGTTAGGCAGGACAGGGCTCTCGCACCAGGAATGAGCCCCCAGTGAAGATGCTGGTGGACCCTGGCTGTTCAGAAAGGCTTGTTACAGGCTCATCGATGTTTTTCTATCGTATCCACAATCTTCTAAGACTTTTGGAGCTGCAAACAATCTGTTTGGCTCTGACCCCATGATCTTTGCTTGTACAAAACTCTCATTGATGCCAATAATTTTCCAGCCCTCCATTCCCAGTGACAGCAGCAGTTTTGTCTGCACAAGAACTTTGCCATGAGGGCATGTACGTTTTTCAGGGTTTTCTCAGGTAAAGGTTTTATTTTCATAATTCTTTCCCCCTGGTAGGTGCTGAGCTGTCAGAATCGCAGCCGTACAGAATTCCAGCTTAGTTAAAACAATATCCTAAAGGTTGCGAAGCCGTGCTGCTTGCCAAGAGTGAAAATTGAATGTTCCACTCTCCCCACTTGACTATATTTAGTTCGGGATCCTAATGAAGTCTTTCTTTGTGTAATTTCATGTCTACAGGGCAACTGCGAGAGAGGACTTCCTAATTCTGTCAGGATGCTGGCAGCCCTCGTGCTGGGACAGCGTGTCCTCTGGGCCTCCGCTGTGTGGCCGTATACACAGTACTAGATTGTGCCCCGTGTGCTATTGGGGAGACCCTGTAACATTATTCTTTTTTTCTTTTTTCTTTTTTTCTCCTTTTTTTTTTCCTCCTTGATGAAAGAAATCTGTGTGTATTGCAGCAGGTTCATTCCTAGTTGTTTTTCCTGCAGATATTTGATAATAACACTGCTTGGCGATGGCGGGTTTTATTGTACTACTGTTCAACAGGAGAGTATTTTGAAGGGTCATTTAGGGTGAAAGTCCCCTTCCTTTTATGCGGCGTCCAAAGGAACAAGCATGGGATGGTGAAACACATCACGAAGATGCTGGAAATCTTCCCCATGCTACTCAACTGTAGGACCAAGCCATGGATGACCATGGAGTGAAATAACGTTGGTCCTGTATTGCCATACTATTGAATATTGAATGCAAAGCCTGTATTGAGCTCCTAAAGGGCAGGAGGCCCATGGCATTGGAGATTGCTCATACATAAAAGTGCAAGTCCTCTCCTAAAAAGCTTATGTTGGCAGGGAAAGTAAGTCCCTTTAAATGAAATATCATATTCCTTTGTGCACAAAGGCTGAGTAGCCTTCAGTGGCTCTTTTTGCAGCTTGAAGCTTTGTCTCCTGTGATCACAGTGGATTTAATGTACCTGTGGGCTACCCTACCTGGGCCTTAAGTTATGAATGGCTGCACCTACAGGGCTGATTTTGGCAGCCAGTCAAGTGTCATCCCAAGCTCCATCGTGTCTTGGGTTGGCTCGCTGCCCCATCATGCAGCATGCTGGTGCCTTTCCCTGCCCTCCCCTGTACACAGCTGAGGATTTGAGGATTTGCCTTCTTCCTCCCACATCAGTGTTACCATCATCACAAATCAGTATGCCAAAAAGTAGATAGAGCAACTGAAAAAAATCGTATCTCTGGGATTCTGCTGAGGTTTCTCAGCATGAGGATAAGGCTGTGCTGGAAGGAGATCTGCCACGTGGGAACGTCCCAGAGAAACACCAGCTCCCCAAGGTAAAAACCCTGGAAATCCATGGAGAAAAAGGCCATGCAAGTACTGTTATTGCACTTGTATTCAAGCAGAAGCACAGGGCTGGGCAGCCTGCTGTTCATCAGCCTTCTGGATATTCATCTCAGTCCCCAGCTGGCAGTAAATGTATTGTCGGATATCCCTCTAAAGTTGTGTAAGTTATTGCTTTCTTAGAGTGCTTTTATACCTGTGTGTATTTTTCTTCCTGTTCCAGCATCTTACAAAGCTCTCTTTGGAGACGCTCAGCATTGCTAAATATAGTTTTGCAAAATTCCAGGACACGTCTTCACTTGGCACATGAAAATTAGTTAACAGACTGTCATGAGACCTTTCTTTGCTCTCCCACTGTTCTCACTCCCATGACACCTGACGTATAGCACACGGGTTTGCGAATGGCCTCGGGTTTGCTCCATGACTCACCATTAATCAGGATGAGAAATAGCCTTCCCAGTTCATAAATTCAAGGTAAACTCAATTTCCCACATATTCTGTCAAACGGACATCAGCAGGCTGTTTATATTAATTCATGCCCTCTTAAACATTGTGTTATGGGAGGCGAGAAGCGGCGACGGGGGGCTCCGGCATATTGACAAACACGTTTGCACCTTCAGTTGCAGACCTGTTCTCCCTCCGCAGTCTCCGAGATGCATATGTAGCCCTCAAGCACAGTACAGATTGTTCAGTCGTGGGAACCACAAGCTAAATATTTGAGCTTCCAGCACATTAAGTAAATCTGTCCTATCTACACCCCAGCTGCAAGGAGAGATGCTGAATTTCGGGATGAGCTCGCTCCATTAAAAATTCATAAATATCCAGGGTAAGCCATGATCACTTAACAGGGGATTGCTGTAAATAGCTGTAGCTGTTGAGCAGTGGTATGAAATTAAATCATAGGGAACAATAGTGATTTAAGTGGTATTTCTGGCTTTTTATGGGGAAGGGAGGGGAGCAGGGTGAGTGTTTCACAGCACAAATCACAAAGATGGCTAGCTCTCCCTCAGTACCGCCAGCGCCTTGGAAAAAATCTCAGAAGCTGAGCTGTTCTCTCCCAAAAGTTCGATGCATCAATGAAAAAACTCAGGGCAAAACTAGAGTTAAAGAAATATTGATAGAGGAAGTGGGAGTCAGGAGAAATAAGTAAATGTGGATATTGTGCAGGGCAGAAGTTCTTTGTTAGGTTATTATAGTAGAGGATTGATTAAAACTCAGGATGGACAGACACGTAGAAATGAGGTGACGAAAAAACAGGTGTTTTCCTCTGTAGCACCAGCTCTTACGGGATCCTTCCTTACAGCTATCTCACCTCTGCTTTTTTGGCATGCCAATCACTGAGCTCTTAAATTTCCCACCCACTGCTTTCCAGGTGGAGCTTTAGCTGGATTACTTTCAACATTTCTCCGAGTGCCTGGGGCATTACCAAGTTACTCCCAGGGACTGTGTCCAGCCTTCATGGAAAATGCACCGTGTCTTTCTGCCGGCAGACGGGGAGGTCGGATGCTCTGGCTGAGCTCAGCACCCGTCGCACCACACATCTCGCGCCTTGCCGAGGTGCACGTGTGCCTTTCTATTTGCTGACCTGCCAAGTGTTGCTCCCCACTCCGCTCTGGATAAATCCCCTTTAGGGTTTCTTTTAGAAGACATGATTGTTAGGAATGAAGTGTTAAAAAAAAAAAAGTAAGGAGATAAATTCTGCACTCTGCCACGCTTGGTGAGTTTGCTCTATTGTTTGCAGCATTTATATATATATGTGGCTGTGGATATCACGTATACCTGAGCAACTCCTATTCTATTCTTTCTCTTCTATTCTATTCTGTTCAGTTCTGTTCTGTTCTGTTCTGTTCAACTCACAAACATGAATCGGCTAGATCGTAAGATCTGGCTGGCACATACTCAGTGGAGGGCTGGGAACCTATTCACCAAAATTTTTTGAACCACAGGAGACTGCTCTCCATGTATCCCTCTGCACTCAGTGGGGACCGAGGAGTCTCCCTGGTTGTGATGCAGAGCTGGGACCTAATTCAGTTGTTCTGAGTTGTCCCTTAAGGTGCTTCTCTGGTCCTTTGATCCCCATGACCCACAGACCAGAGGCTGCTGCTGCTTTGAGACCCATGGGAGCATGAAGAACAAGGACTCCAGATTCAGAGGTGTGGCATTTCCCTCCCATCAGCCGTAAAATGAAGCTTCTAAAAAAAGCATCTCTGCATAGCGCATCCCCAGATGGAGAAGCCAGTGGGAGCCCCACAGGCAGCTCCCAAACTGTCTCTCGGACTCCAGAAAATTGAGAGAGGAAGCAGTTAGGGCAATAACTGCAACAATCCACATTACCCTTCCCAGTCAGCTCTAGCACAACAAACTCAGCTGGGCTCCAGAGCAGCAAATGCACATGCACGTGGAGGTGTTTAACTCCTCAGTACTGGAATAAAGGAATTAATTTATTTATTAAGATGCTTTTCTTCGTCGTGCTGCATTCTTACAGTGTCCAGATGCTCTCCTTCTCATACAGAAGCATTTTACAGCATTAAGGGGAAAAGCATCAAGAAAAGCACATATTTGTAGGAAGATTTCTAAGCTATTTATCTCCCGGGAGGGTAAAAAAAGGGAGATTCTTTGTATCTGGGAACTCTTAAATTCATATTTATACGCATTTCCCTGGGGGCAGGATTTATTGTTAAGTAACAATAGGGAAACAGCATGATTTCAGCGAAGACATTTGGGCTAGTGAATGTTGGAGTGAATTCCGTTTCAGCATTAGTATTCAAAGTCAGGGCTGCTTTTTAATTGCTTTAAAAGTACATCCTGAGCAGAAATATCCCAACCCAGGCGCTGCTTCTCAGTGGCACCCGTGCAAATATGCCTTGCTTTACTGCAACCAAAGGGCTGTTGATGTAAGCGCCTGAAATTTTCATTTTAGTGAGAAATAAAAAAATCTGCTGTAGAAGGAAAACACAGTATCTGAGGGCTCAGATCCTTTCAAAACTTTGTGTAACTGCTGTGCATTTGAAGAGATCTTCTCCTTTCTGTTTTTCCTGGGGGTTGCCCACTAGCCTGGTGCGGGGCGATGCTGGCTGATGCCCGTCTGCTGAAGCATGCTGGGTACATCTGGGGATGGAAGCCTCCCTGTGGATCCCACCCCACTGGCAATGGGGTGCCATGCCTGCCATAATTGCCCCCGTGGTGAGCTGACTTGTCGATGCACAAAGCCATCTGCCTTCACCACGGGGGAGGTATTTTATTAATGATGAGGAATCACCCTTGTCGCGGCAGCAGGCTTGTTTTACGTGTCCTCTTCCAGCAGTTGCTTCTGCAAATGCAGCRGATGCCTCCTCTCCTCTCCTCTTCCTCCGCCTGCTCCCCAGGCTCTTTGCAGACCGGTGCTGAGGTCCCCATGGGCTCCTGCCTGTTTCCTACAACAGCAGGATTTGTACCCTTAATGCTCAGGGGTGTCCCATCTCCCCTCTGTAAGGGACGTTGGTGTCACAGGCTGCAGCAAAGCGCTGCCGTAGCTCCGTGCACATCCCTGCTCTTGGGTAATCCATCCTCTTTCTTTCCGCTGGGAAAATATTTTCCAGGCAGTCTCAAGGCTTATTTAAGAAGTTAAATCTTCACGTGCCCCTAGTAACACTCTGTGAACAAGCAAGGATAAGGGACAGGGAAACCTGATCAGGCAGGTACCAATTTATCCCAAGCCCTATCCTTTCTGTGCTACCCAAGGGGAGACCTGCTCAAGGCACAGCGATGTGGAGCTCTGTGCTGAGAAAATTTCCTTCCTACCCCCATGCAGAAGAGCTTTAGRGTCTCTGGGATCATGGCAATGCTCTGACATCCATGGGCCTTCTTGGACGAGCAGATGGAGACTTGGTCTGCTGCAAAAGCCCGCAGGAAAGCCAGCAAAGCCAGCAAAGGAAACCAAACCAGGAGTTAGCAGTCGCGGCTCTGCTCTTTGCACGTTGCCCTTTGGTCGCTTCCCATTTGCAGCATCCACTGATGGCCTCCCGTCCCTACTGCGGCTGCTCCGGCCACCGCTCTGGTACATGCGGCAGCTTGCGCTGCTGTCCAAGTGCCAAAGGGAACGTCTAATAGGGTATTGTTTGCGTGTGTTCCTGAGATGGAAGTGATTAACATAAAATACGTAAAAGGATCATGTCAGGAATTCTCTCCAGATCTGCACGGTTAGCAAGGCACTCTGTTTCGCATTACAGAATTACAGTATGTTCTGTAACTGCTTGGTGTTGGACACAGATTTGGGTCTCTTTCTCCAGTGTTTACAAACACGAATGGGAGCCGAACAAAAAATGCAGCCAACTGCACATGTATTTATGGACCTCTATTCGATCAACACACACATACATAAGGGTACTTACGTTGACTTCATATCATGGCACATACCAGCAGGTCCTTAAATAACCTCACAGGGCCGAGCTGCTCACCCACATTTCAGATGCAGGCGAACAACCTTCAAAAAGCTTGGCAACTTTTCTTGCTCTAAACTGATAGACATGCTCTTCATCAAGAGCCTGGAAATGTTGTTCCTTTGAGCTCACAATTAATTTAACACCTAAAATATGTGGAAAAGAGCTGCGCTGAGCTGGTGGGAAATTCAAACAGTCCCAGGCGTGGGAGCCAATCAAGCTGCTAAAACATAAGGTAACGCTCAGGCTTGGATCTCCAAAGCGTGATCTGTTTGTCAGCATGGTTACATTGCTTCTTGCCTCATGATCCTCTCACACGAAATGGCCAGGGCTGTCTCCCTCCATCTCCAGGCTGTAGAAGTGCGTTTAGTGGAGAATCACTAAAAAAAAAGGAAGGGGAAAAAAAAAGAAAGCAAAACAAAGCCAAAACCCCAAAAAGTGCTATTGTGAAAGTGTCAGAACAACTGTCCTGGGGCTAATTTTACCCTGGGTGTAACTTTACTGACGTCAATGTGAAAAGGCCTGATTCACCCCTTCATTGCGGCAATTTTAAGCTGAGGCTTCTGGGAAAGTTGCAGCGACGTTAAAGCTCGGTTCAGCATGAGACGTCAGCCCGGTGCGTGACCACTGATGTCAGTGGACTTGCATCGAGCTTCATCTTTTCCACTGGAGGCTCTGAGGAATGGTAACCAAAGTGCACAAAGCATAACCCTTGTTGGGTGGTTTACCTTTGCCCAAGCTGTACCTGGACAGGCAGAGCAGCCCATTGCCTTGAAAGCACTAGCCAGACCCAGTACTTGGTGGAGCTGAATATGATCCTTATATCTAGAGGGGGCATTTTTTGAGCAAGCCCAATGCTCCCATCCTCCTCTACCTTGACCACACTGGCACCTTTTTGAGAGAAAACAATGTTCTTCATCGTGAAATCTTTTCCTCCCTGAAATTTCATGTTTCTGCTCCTGCTTATTCTCTTAATCCTGCAAGCTTATCCTCAGTTTGTCCCACTCCAACTTTCACATGGGACCTTCTCCTTTTCCACTTAGTTCTACCACTCCATAAAAGTTCAGCTGACATCTCTCTGCTGCTAACTTTCCGGCCCTGTTCTCTACTCCAAGAATGGCTCAGAGATCTCTCTCCTCGGCTGACCAACATGGYTAAAGCAATGTGTCTTCAGCTTTCTTTTCATGTTTCTCTGCTTCTTTCTTTGTTGAATGCCAAGGATAGCATAGCCAATATTGCCCCCACTCTTGTCCATAATGTGCATCAGCTTTATCCTGGTCATCTCTTATCCAGGTGCCTTCTCATCCAGGACATGGTCAATTCTCGTAGACTTTCTGCAGAACATCTCTAACAGACACAGTGGGATTCCCCCATTCACACAGCTAAGTCTGCCATCCAGGATCTCATTTCTTGTCTTGGTTTCTGCCATACCCTTTCCTCTGGTCTTCACATGCAGCCTTGCCTCAATGAAATCATCTGGCATACTGCTGCAAAAGTAATTCTCCCAAGCCCTTTGCTTGACCCTTCTTGACTATGACCCCTCTCTTAGCAGCTTTCCCATAGCTCCCCTTTCTTCATCCCAGCAACAAGAAGCAGCAAAGACCAAGAGCTAACACAGCCCCTTTCGGTCTAACCCTTTTTCAGTACTGGAGGTCAGATGGAGAGATAATGAGCCTCCTGGTGCAGCCCAATTGCTCTTCTTTTTCACACTTGTGAAGAGCTCTTTAAAAAGTTATTTTCTAATTCTCTTTAAACCTCTCCTTTTATGGTTGTGGCCAGTATTGTCCTACTGTTTACCTGTCTTCTTCTGTTGCCTCTTGACTGACCAAGGTCAGTCCTCTTGTTCAGCCTTTCTATAGTGCCTAACACAACAGGCCCGATGACTGCACCTCCCAAGCACCGTCATAACACAAGCAGGCAACAGTAATAAAGTAAAAACTGTATTGATTTCCAGGGAAAGGATGGGAAGAAAAAAATCTGTTGATCTGCAACAAGCTTAGCCAAATGCGAGGATGCTGGAAAGGATCCTGATTGCTCCTAAAGTCAGAGCAAATCTCTCCCCAACTTCCACAGTGATTTCATCCCTCTATGTTAAAGGGCTCTGCATCTCATTTACTTTCCCTCTTTTATTTATTTTATAATTGACTTTTTGAACTTTTGCCTGAATTGGAGCCAAAGCTGAGAGTGACCTAATTCCAGCAGCACTTCTAGGATGCGAAGGCCTGGACCTTCCCAGTGCAGAGTCTCTCCATCAACATTAGACATGATGTTCAGACAGTTAAAGGGAGCCTGTGATCTGCCCAGACTAATATCCTTGTCCTTGGGAGAGTAGTACAGCTGGACAGGGGTCTTCTTCATTGCTGGTGTCCAAGAGAAGTAGCATTGCCCACAAGTTCCCACGGCAATGGGTAAAATGTTTGCCATAAAATGGGTAAATAACTGCATTTTGAAAAGCCTTCTTATTCAGCAACTAATCAAATACTTTCTTGGCCTTTTACTTTTGACTAAGGTAAACTCTGGGGGGACAGGGTTGTGGCTGGAGATTTCACTGCTGGCTTTCTGGTCTAGGAGGGAAGCAGGGGAGCAATCTGCATGTTGAGGTGAAGAAAAGATGGAGCTTTTTGCTTGCGTGGATTTCAGGGTCACCTGGCTTTTAGAATATTTAAGATAGGTGCTAAATCTTCATAAATCCATGAATATGAATGGTTCTACCTTGGTAATCTATAATGGTTTCTCTGTTTTGGGAGTTTTAGCAACAATGGGAGTAAATGGATAAAGACACAGATTTTAGATTATCTAGAGTCCCAACATTCATTCACTTTGCAGAGCTGTGGCCCACGGCCCCTGCAAGACTTACACAAAATAACATGGGCTGTAGAGCTGATGTGTGATAGCTGGAGGCTGCGTACTAGTTTGAAAAGCCAGCTGGGCTGAAAAGTACACGCTTGCTCTTTCTTTAAAAGAGATTGTTCTAATGTGTAGGAAAAAAATCCACAGGTGAAACCCTGTAGCAAACAGTGCATTTTTACACACCGTGTTTCTTTATTACAGTGGAGATGAGCTAGTTTTCTGCTGGTGGAAAGCAGGTCTGCAGAGAATGAAGAGGCACTACCTCAAGATATGTCCCCTGTAAATCAGAAGAGAGGGAGATACCATGGTGCTATTGAAAGGGAAGGGTCGGTTCCCTGAGCGGCGTAGCCAGATCGTGGGAGTCAGTCATGACCATTTACAGCAGCTCCGGATGTGACCCAAAGCCGTTTTGGCTCCTCTCTGAAATTAAGCACTTCCGATAAGTCGGAAGAAAGCTCGGGCTAGATTTTATCTAATGCTCAGATGCTGCGCAGGACACGAAGGGTCTGATCCTCACCTGCTGGAAATGGGAGTAACGCCACTGACTCACACAGCTCCCACTTCTGGGAACATGGCCCGAATTACTCATTTTAGTACACGACTGTTGGCAAAACACGGTATTCACCCCCAAATTGCAAGGGAGCTTGCTACCATTCAGGGAGTTTCCAGCGCGGTGTACTTTGGCCCCATCACACGCTGCTAATCTCTTCAATGATTTATGTGCTCTTTTAAGTTTTAATTCTCCCTCTGTCATGAACCTTCCTCACTAGCAAGTTGACAGTTTAAATTAGTGTTTAGACATGGCTTTCATAATGTCAGCTTTTGTTTTGTCTCAGTCATCTGTTGGAATTCCTTCCATTGTATCTGAAGTGACTCATGACAATAAATGACTTCTTTCTTCTTTTGTTCTTAATCGGGGAAGAATGGAATGAACCATGCAATATTTGTAAAAGAGCAGTCTTAATTAGTCCTCAGCTGTAGCTAAAGATGCTTGTCTTGTCTCTTTAGCATATTAATGCAGGAAGCCATGCGTTCACGTGGGCAATTGCCATGTTCCTGAAAAGCCTTGTTACAAGCCAAATTCTCCAGCGTAAAGGTATTCCCCGACCCCGCTTCTGCGCTGAGCCCTGCCAAATGAGGAGCCTGTGCCCCGGGGGCATTGTGTGAGGCTGCTCAGGCCTGCGAGGAGAAAAACGGGCACATTTTAGAGTGACTCATCTCAAGGATTGGGTTTCTTTTTTGTTTTGTGCCTCTTAAAGGTATAAACTGTCTGTGGGGAAAGCTGGAGCCTCACCTCAAACCTCACTGCTGCTGCCTGCGCCCTTTCCCTGCTCTGGAGGTGGTGATATTCACTGTTGATGGACCCCAAAATCTTTTCTGTTTGCACAGTTTTTTTCTTTGCACTGTTTAGGTGGCTCAAATACTTGAGTACTAACGAAAGGTTTGGGTGGGAGTGTGTAAGTATTTTGCACAAAATTAATAGTGACATCTTTTATGGACAAAATATGGTTTTGTGCAGAGATGCAAAAGGCTGGATCTTGCATAGCCAGAACAAAGTTGCCGCAGCCATGTCATCTATCATATGCTCCTGGAGCTAGTGAATGGCAACGGCTTTCTTCCTCTTCTTTTTCTTCTTCTTTTTTCTGTTTGTCATTTGGGAGAAGAAAACTGATTCTCTAAGAAAGTGTGGGAAAATTGCATTGCCAGCTCGCCTCCCTGTTCACTGCGCGCTTTCCTAGTCCATGTAGGGCCATGCCCGCGATGCCAAGTTATGCGGTAATTGTAAAAAGCAGCTAAATAAAGGTTTAGGTTGAGAGCCGACTTTTTACTGATGGTGTTCTGAGGAAGGGCTACAACGTGGGTCTTGGGATGCATTTGGAGCTGTCGTTGAGTCACGGGCAGTAAGTTCTCTCCTTTCCCAGAGACCTTGCTTGTCCAGTGGTCTGGGAGGGTTGCTTGCACGCTTGTGTTACTGGAAAAGGGTTAGGCTGCCATTTGACGACATGCTGCCCATCTGTCTGTCTGTCTTTCTCTCCAGTTTTATGCCTAATTCTGACATAATGAAGCAGCCTGGATAAACCCTGTAGAGCCTGCTGAGGTGCTTCCTATTTTAGGATATTAAAGGAGATGCTGCCACAGAGCAAAGCACAACTGCAGAGGGTCCGAGGGAGGTGTTTAACAGTCAGCCCATGACAGAGTGCCAAAAGAGGTCATCAGGGACCAATTTTCTCAAGATCCATGAGAGCTGAGCGAACCTCCCTCCTACAGCAGGCAATTGTGTTTTGCAGGGTCTGACCCAAAGTGGGTGCTTCTTGGCAAAGGAAAAATGAAGCACAGATGAACAAGGCTGTGATGAGAACATTGGTAAGAGCTGGGCTCGAGATGCCATTTGCTGTGCATAACAACAGCCTCGCTGAACCTAGAAACATAAATAACACTACGAATTCTTCTGTGCCAGTACATGGTGCTCTTTATTTTAATAGTCTGTTTATATATACATACAGCTATTTTTCTTTTGCCCAGACCTTGTAACAAAACCAAATGTCTTAATGAACACAAGGAGAAAGCAAGCAGCTGGAGAAAGACATAAAAGTATACAAACCCAACAAAGTCCCAGGGAAATCATTGCAACTTTATTCAAAGTAGTTTTAAAAGTAAGTTGTGCCTCTGGAGTTGGGCTGAAGTAAGTGCTGTGCTGCTTTCCTGCTGTGCTCCGAAGAAATCCATGTTCCCTGTCAGTGCTGTGGCCTCGTATAGCCTCCAAAACCATTCCTACAGTTCATGGTAARCTGTGCTGGATTGTACTGTCACGAGGAGCATAACACCCATGGTCTTCTCTCCAGCTCTGCCTCCCACTTCTTGCTAATGACGGTTTGGCAGATCAGTATTAAGGAAGTCAAGATTTGCTGGGAGAGGTAGTATCATTTACTGGCCTGATTGGTAAAACTGGGGAAAACAGATCATGTTTAGGACACAAGCCTTTCTGCAGGTGCAGCAAGGCTTTGGGCGAGTGCCCAAACCAACCTTGGAAATCTGGGTTTTTGCAGGCACAGATATTCTGAAAGTATAGTGTTATGCCTCAGAGCAGACTTTGGGCAACAACTCTTTATTTTTAATCTACAGAGATTATCCGGTCTCTGTCCATCTAACATCTCTCAGTGAATTTCAAAGAAAATTGTAAACTTGCAATGGCAAGGCTGGGATGTGACCATACAGAATGGGATCCTTTCCTGTAAGCGAGATGTCATGTCTTTATTAACTCCAAAGAAGTACTTTCTACTTGCACAACCTCGCAAACCTCTGGTTTGATGATGTATGCTTGC
Organism: Phoebastria nigripes; assembly: GCA_035582835.1. Taxonomy (NCBI): domain Eukaryota; kingdom Metazoa; phylum Chordata; class Aves; order Procellariiformes; family Diomedeidae; genus Phoebastria; species Phoebastria nigripes. Next base: position 2,559,874 of record JAYKAV010001445.1, on the reverse strand, counting down.
TCTTCCCTAAAGCAAGAGTTGTCAAAGGACAGAAGTTCACTAATACTATTTTTTTCTACAGTGTTGTCAAGTGTGTTCTTCACTTGTCATCAGCTGAGGTCAAGTTTTCCTTCCATCTGTGTTTATAGTGGATTGAGACAAACAGGTCCCGACCACGATCAGAGCATCAGGGTGACTGTAGCGCAAAGGTGGTGTATACTTCTGCTGGAAAAGTTATCCAAAGGGTTTATCAGTTTGGCACAGTATTAATGTGGCTGGGGTTTTCCAGAAAGCCTAGCAGATTTGCATGCCTTTGAAATGTAGAGGAAGATGGGGCTGATCATGTGTAGAGACTTCCAAACCCTTTTGCAAAAACAGATAGTTTTGTAAGGGCCTCTTAAGCRGCACTTCATTACAGCTTTCCCATTGGCCTCAAAGTCAATGTTAACCTTGGCCCCGATGCAGAGAATATTGACTTTCAGGGTCAATAAATCTTAATATGGATCAAATTGGAAGTCATGTTTGCTTACTTTATAACTCCTTTCCAGTGCAATTACTCTTTACACAATGCAAGGACATTCTGCACATTTTTCTTCTTGGCCATTTAGAGGTGCATTACTCTTCCGCTAAGAGCCTGGGGTTTCCAAGACTCAGCTTTTTTCTCCAAAGTTTTCTGTCACAGCCACTTTGATTTTGGGCTATTTATCTCCTTCCACAAAAGGCGAACATTTTTTTTTTTTTGCATCGGTTCTAGCGTGGATCCRTGTAAAATGACTGCCTCCTTGTGTAACCGGTCGTATCGTCACCTCCTGTGTCCAGAAACAGCACGCGGTTGTGTGGGATGCTGGAACCACAAAAGGTTTTCAGATGTCCAGGATACCGATCCGTGTTGCTGAACCACACGACCTATTATGCAGTCATTTTCTATGCTCGGCAGTAGTACGAAGACTTGCTAGTACTGTGCGCTTTCTGCTTTGTTTATATCAGCCAATACCTACAGAATTTTAATGAGCATACAGTGAGTTGCCTATGTAAGTAGTACATGGCAGGGTGTGTACCATAATGAGGCATATATAACGTCTGGGGCTATGGAGGCAAGAAGCCAAAGGATGTTATTATTGTCCTTATAAATTGTTTTCAAAATAAGTAAGATACAGAATGTTTCACTTTGAAGAAAAAAAGGAAGATTTGTGCTCTGAATACTGACCGGGGGTGGGGGTGGGAGCAGGAAAGAGGAGAAAGAAGGGTGGGTTGGCCCTTTTGATTTGAGTCACTTCTGCTGAGCACATGTGAACTCAGCGTACGCATGCTGCTGGGGCTACAGCCAGGCCCAGATGTGTCCAGGATGTGGAAGAAGATTGGGGGCTACCTGCTGCAGTGAGCAAAGCTAACAGAGGGAGGGTCCTGCACATCTTTTGTCCCGTTACCCCCATGAATCCATCCCGGACCAGGCTCTGTAATTGCCTGCCCGTGCACAGGCTCCCAGGAGCTGAAATGGGGAAAGCGGAGCTCTTCTTTCAGAAGGATCTGCCCATGCCTTAGTGGCTGGTGTCCTGGGTGACTGGTTGAGCTGTGTCCATCCTTTGGGGCTCTTGGGTTGGGTTCTTGCCTTCTGCTCCTGCAGTGCCATGGTGGGAAGGTGACCAGGTTTGTCACTTGTGTGGTGAAGACAGAGAAAATCCTGTATCCCTTGAAAAGTAGAAGGGTCCTTGTTCCAGAACTGTTCAGATCAGTAAGAGACATCCAGCCAACCTGGCAGGAGGCACCTGTAATGATAATAATTCATATCATATAAGTGCTTTGCCTCAGTTGCAAAGTCTTCAGGTTTGGCCTTTAGGAGGAGATGAATCCTAGCTGCTGAACGCAGGTAATTATGGAAGGCTGTCCGGTGCACAGGCTGCACTGTGGCTTTCAAGGTTGGCTCTACCAAAGGGCAGGCAGACAGCTCCATGGCTTGGTCTTTGTGGAGCAGCTGATTTGGAAAGCAAGGCTTGTCCAATGCTTCAGCTGACAAATGCTGGGAATGGCTCCCAGGCAAAAGTTAGTGAAGGAAACAAATGCCAAGGGATGGTGTGATGCATGCAGGAAAACTGCAGAGCAAGGTGYTGAGAACATATTTTCTTCAGTGTGGCAATGGGTCACAGCCTGTGGGAAGCAACATCCATGGAAGTGCAATAACCCCATGGCCATCCTTAGGCGGAAGGTGATCTCCGAGTTTGCGTGTGATTAACGTTACATAAAATGCACTGAAAAGGGGAAGGAAACACGATGAGCCAACTCTATTTTCTGTCAGCCCCTTGACTTCAGAGACAGAAGGAAAAGATTAAAATCATTAGCAATTGGAAAAATCCAGTTTATTCTATGCATTAGCACTGCTGGCATGCAAACACATCTTCAGAGAGCAGCTGTTGTCCTAGTGCGCTTTAATCCTTCCAGAAGTAGCATGACAAGAGCTAGTAGGTGCACTACACTTTCCATTGCTAGCTCCCTGGTATTAATAAACTGGACCACTTTCCTGGGCAAGGGTTAGCCCAGTTCTTCTACTTTGTTAACTTTCTGCTCTCTTTTAGCTACTGTTGAATGTACTAGAGCTCTCTCAGATATTTACAGAGTTTAGTGTATGATGGGGCAGTATCCAAATAGAGCTGGCAGCAGAAGACACCAAAAAAAAAGCCACTTTGGAAGCAGGAGGAGAAGAAGGGAAATAAAACCAAACCAAAACAACCTGCKCTCAGCCCTTGACACCAGTGCTTACTCCCTCTTCCCTGTGATTTCTTGGCTGCTCTTGTGACTTTCACCTAAAAAAAGGAGAGGAGGAATCACCTTCATCCCTAGGGCTAAATTTAGAGGCAGGGCAGCGGATGTGGAGTGGGGAAYGTGACAGAGTGACTCAGATCAGTCCAGGAACCACAGATGTGCACGTGCCTGTTTGTATGGCTCACTTCGTTATGACAGCCCTGCTTGTATGACACAGAAGTCACGGTGACTGSGAGATACCCGTAAATGTGGGCAGCCCTCCAGCCAGCTCCCAGCTGAGCAAGGAGTAGAGCTGTTGGAAACAGCCCTGGAGATCTTCCCATRGAGATCAGGTCTGGACAGAGAAGTGGGAGAGAGGAGGATTAATCAGGTTTGTTGCTCAGTTCGGTGCAGAGGGAACTTCCCATTTCCAACGTGCGGTTGAACTAGATGACATGAGAGTTGCCTCTGGGAGCAAAAATGCACACATGGCACTGGTCTTGGAAAGTGTTCTTCATTAATCACCTTGGTAACATCGATAGCTCATCAACCCAGGATGTGATCTGTTATAATGTGATGTTCACCTTTTCTCTGAGCAWACCTGTCCCTTTTATACCTCTTTGCCTGGGGAAGGGGATCAGGAGCTTTGCTGAGCCAYGGGCAGGTCATTCAGCCTGGTGAGACTGGAGGATGAGCAAGCACCACTGAAATGGGGGTGGACAGAAGCAGAAGGGCGCAAAAGTTTTATCCAGTTCCCATTGGCAAAGGCTGGTGACACAAACTCTCTTGATTCTAGCAGAGGTTAGCACACATCTCACAGGCTGTGGAGGAACAGGCATTTGTAGTCACACCATCGGTTTAGGAACCTCCAGGGTGGGAATCAACCTGCTTAACATCTGGATGGTGCTTTAGCAGTTGACTTGACCTGGGAAGGCAGTTTATCCCTGTTCCTTCTGCCCACAAAGCTGGGTGAGCCATTTCGCCAAGGAACAGAGCCTTCAGTGAGGAGGTGTTTCATGAGCACATAGTCCCACAGATTGAATTTCAGCAGCCCTGACCAACTGGCAAGTGTTTTCCTTCTCCAAGAGGAGCTTTGCCTTTGTTGCTGGGATTTTATTAGTAGTTTTGGGGATTTTTTAAGCAGTTATGACTGTTGCCAGGAGGCTCAGAGGCATCCCAGCTCCTCACCTCGAGCCTGTCCCCAGGAAGATGGTCTAACCTGACCAGGAATGATCTGGAGTTTGGGAGCTGATTTCTGCCCTTGATGCAAAGACAGGACATATTAGCACTCAGCAAGGAGCTAAGTTGATGCTACTGGGAGGTTGAAGGTTTTAAAAGGTAAGAAGCTACCGAGAAAAAGGGTTAGGCAACAGGGGTATGATGATCAGAAACCGAGGCAGGAGGGAAGATTGGGGGACCCTGTATGGTTCAGACTCCTTTTTTTTTCTTCCCAGTTTGGTTTGTGGTTTTGCATTTGCAGCTTGTAAAACTGTATGGAAGGAATGTGCAGCTGGGGGCTTTCGCCAAGTTGGTGTCAATTTGGGTTAAACCAGAGGTCCTGGAACAGAGCCTCGTTGGGAGAGTGGGTAACTTGCATTAAGACCAGAGCTTTCATTATTCTCCCTTCAATTGTGGTCGTTCCTTGGGGAGCCCGTTCCAGGAGCAGGGCCCAAACCCTCTTACACCAGGCACACTGCAAAGCAATAACCTGAAGGCAGGCCCTCCCCCTGTGGGCTGGCAGCCCCCGAGATGCTCGGTGTCCTGCCATTGTCCTGCTCTGGCCTCCAGCAACGGCTGTCCTGTCCTGTCAGCAGCAGCCCACGTGCTTCTCAGCTGGATCCCGCCAGCGCTTGGGATTTGCTGCATCCAGGACGTTGATCACGTTTTGTGAGGTGCCCAGCACGTCTTAGGAATGGTACAATGAAGACACTTTCCTTCCCCAGTCCCTGGGGATGCTGCTTCTGGATCATCTCTGCTATGTGCTTACTGCAGTCCTTGCGTGCAGTCAGCCTGACAGAGTCCCTGCCAGCATCCAGTACCAGTCCCTCTGCAATCCAGTTTGCCTCCTTGGATACAGCATTTTGTCTCCACGCACAGATAAAGGGGCAATCTTCTTGCTTTCCTTCATTCCCATGGTTAAACTGTTCACAAGGGCAGCCTGTTTTGTGCAGGGGGATGACTTGCAGTTGGGGATTTCTTTTGTTCCCTCTGTCCTCACATGTCAAAAAAATGAGTATACATCAGTATACAGCTGCCCCTCCCCAGGTCATGCAGAGCAGGTCTTCTCCAGGATGGTATTTGTTTGGCTAGGTATCTACTGGCTCTATAGTCTGCATGTCAAAGGGATCTCAAAATCTTAAACATGGCTTGACCATGCCTTCTGTCCACACTGCCAGGTGTGCCCTGACCTTGGCTGGACTCATCTCCCTTCACYGAAGGCCACAAGGCAGGTATCAAGTCTAAGGTAATGATCCTTCCTTTAGAGCTAGATGGAAGAGATTCGCACCTCTGAAACCCAACTCATACCAGTCTTAAATGCATGTTTAAGCTTGACAAGTTGTTCTCAGGCTTGCTCCCTCCCTTTCCACTGCTCACAGAAGATTCCAGCATGGCTTGCAAAGCCCATGCCTTGGGTCCGGGTGGCGTGGATGAGGAAGCTGGGCTTGCATGCTCTCTGTGCTTCATATAGGTTTGGCTCTGTGTGTAACTGATGAGTTATGCTCCTCTTTGGGGCAGGACAGCTCTGCCTTATTGCCCTTGCCCAAGCTCTGCCTACAGAGCTTAGMTGGACCTTTCTGGTGGGAGGGGACCGGCTCCCCCCAGCCTTGCAGGTGTTTCCTTGGAAGTCAAAGCTGCTTTGACAGCTTGGCCCTCATCATGTGCTCCTCCAAACAACCCACGTTTACAAACCACACAAGTCTTCATATGCCCGTTATTTATTTAGATTCCTGACTTAAACAAAGCAGTATGATTGCTATTACTGCAGGGAAGTCATTTATTCTTGTTGTTTATTTACAGAAGGCAACATGTAACCAGCAAGTCTAAGAGCTCACCATTGTTCCCGTATCAGTCCTTGGGTTAGCAACACTGAGCAATAGCAAACACATCATAAGAAACCACCTTTAATTATTCATATGCTCTCTAGGGGAAACGAAGATCTCTGATGAAGAGGAAATAAAATATCTTTGAACTGTAAATCATGACTGCAATAGCTTTGTTCTTTGTTTCACCAGAATTTTGTTTTATCTGAGATCATAATTTGTTTTCAGTGATGCACTAGATTAAATTAATTGAGGTTTAGAACAATATCCATTTCCTTTTGCAAGCGCTTTCACTGATGGCATGATCTTATCTGACTTGTTACCCCTGCTGGCTCTGTTTTCCTGACCTCCCTTAGCATCACATGTTTTAGAGCTGTTTCTTTCTGTTCTCCCTCTTCTTTTTTTTTAATTTAAAAAGGGTTGTTTATTGTTGAAAACATCCAAACTCTTTCTCCAGCTATTACTTCTTTCCTATGGGTAATTGGTGAGCTCCTTCTCTGAGGGAAATAAGGGTATTTTCCTAAATAAATATTTCTGGAGTCGCATGATCAGTGCAGGGCAACAGCCTCTCTCCTGCTCCATGACTTTGGTGGATGCAAGGCAGATGTTACTGGAGGAGGCAAGTCCACCTGCTGCAGCACCTGGGCCAAGCACCCCAACAGAAGTCTCACTTTTGTGGAAGGAAGTCAGTGGTTTGGGACTAGTGTCCCCAGCTGAGTTTGCACCAAACTGGCACGGCCACGTGAAGAGATCTCAGTACAAACAAGTCTTTCTGCAGCTAAGAGGCAAGCCTTCCACAGCAAGGTGTCAGCCTTGCACAGCTCGGACCTGCTGCCCTGGGCAGACCGTGGCCCCCAGGTCTTGAGGTCAGTATCTCCAGAGGAGGTGAGACAGATGGAAAGTTTGGGAATGTGCTTTCAGGATCCCTACGGAAGACACATTGCTTTGCACTGGAAATAAATAGATGGGCCAGCAAGGAACCCTTCATTTCTAGTGTCCTGTTCTTGCTCTGTGTTCCTGGTGGGAAACAGAAACTTGGTATCACCAGGCCAAACATCCTTAATGCTGCCATTTGGGTCATGCGCCTTTCGGGTAGCAGCCATTTGATCTCTGTAGGGTCTGTTTGTGCTGGGCAGGATCTCCTTGAAAAAAACCTCAAAACTGTTGTGTTATGGAGACATAAAACCCTAGAAACCCATATTTTGGCCAAAGAGCAGAGATACAATTTGTTTCAAGGGTCTGATCTCTGATGATGGAGGCCTGAAGGAAGTTAAGGTATTGGCCTGGTGTATTAAGGGCTGGCAGGAACATGGCTCAGGCAGGTAGAGAAATGCTGTCTCCTCCTGTGCAAGATGGGGAAGAGCAAACAAGTGGGTGAAGTGGGCACCTGGTATCTGCAATATCACACCAGATTATATTTCAGCCCCCCAGGGCAGTGAGCCCTGTGCCGAAGCCAGCTGTGTGCAGTTACCACCATCAGGGATGCTCATAGGCTTCTGTGATGCCAGTTGCTCACGACGGCCTGGAGAGAAAAACTAAAATTGATACCAACATGTTTTGCAGCCTGATTGGAAAAGGACAAGGATGATTCTCTGGAGAAAGTGTTGAGATCCATCACCGAGCAGAACTCCAGAGTAGTTGCTCTGTTGCTATTTCCATGTGTAATTATTGCAGTCCTTTCCTATACCCCATCTCTAGCACTGGTCATGGCTGGAGGCACAGTTGCAGTCCAGATGAGCCTTTGGTTTGACCAAGTGCTGCTGATATTGTATTCCTGTGGCATGATCTTTTATGATCTCTCCTGCAGGACAAGACAGCACTGCACAAGTGGGAAGGGGCTGTAACCTTCCCCTAGGGCGTCATTTTTACCTGGAGATGACTATCCTGTAATTTGCCGACCCCCCAGACCTCCTTGCAAATAGAAGATGGTGGTAGGTGTGCAGTAGAGGCTGACAAACCCCTTGGAGATTGTGGACATTTGTGTGCTGCTCTGAACCCTGCTGTTGTCTTTTTCCAAGCCACAGATGGCAATGAGCAACAACTGCAGTATGTGGCACAACAGCGGGAATACCTGGATGCCAGAGGAGATTTCCCAGCAGATGGATGACTGGGCTCGGAGAAGGAGCAAATGATGCATCCAGAAATAAAGACTCTTCCCATATAGCACGGTTTTGTCAGCAATCTGGTGGCTACAAATAATAAAACAGTGCCTTGCAAAGCTTTCAGCTCATGCTTGGGGAAAGCTGTGAAATAGCAACTACTCAGGGTGCGGAGAAGAAGAGTTTGGTGACCGTGTCCTTCTCTTGGCCGTATATCACCTGGATGTTGCTGTTGCTGCTGTTCTTTCACATTTGCACAGGGCTGGCTCACCTAAAAAAGGTAGGGAGAAAAGATATGATGAAGAGTCTTCACAACCAACCTGTCATCTGGAAATTATTTTCTGAGATCTAGTAACTGAGTGTTCTTGTAGCCACTTATTGCATTTGCTAAAAAGAAAGGAAGAGGTAAAAATTATGGTGTTTTTGGTTCTTCTGCATATTTGAACAGCTATAATTAGAGCCCTTAAGCTTTAATTAAAAAAGAAAAAAAAGTCTGTCAAGGACCTATGTTGCTTAGTTGAGTTAGCGGTTTAATTAAATCATCCTGGTGTCACAGAAGTGCAATCCCAGAGACCAGGTTTCTGCCCTCAGAAACCTATTAGCAGCCACTGAAGACACCTGGCATCATTCATGCCAAACCGTTAGGACCAGAGTGATCTTGAAGCATTAAGTGGGCTCTCAAGCACATCGCTTTCACCACAGCACCAGGAGACCCAACAAAGCCCTCCTTTCAGCAGGAGTTTGCAGCTATCCCCAACACAAAATACTGTAAGGGAGCAGAGAAGGCTTCATTTTTGAAGATTTTCTCTCCCTTTCTCTTTTTTCCTTTGACGCTCATTTCTGAAGCAGATTTCTCCCCCTCCTCACCCCAGCTCCCCATATTTATTTTATTACAAGCATTTTCGCTAAAACGATTAACTCAATTTAAAATTTCAACTGTTTCCTTGCCAAGGATTTTAGGAATTTTCATTATTTCCTTTGGGAATTCTGAGACTGCGGTTAGCCAGTTTGGAGTTCAAGACACGAGAAATGCCAGCACAACTGAGGACTTGGCTGTAAAAGCGTTTTCAACATGAAAGAATTCCAGCGTTTCATAAAAGGAAGTGTAGTACTTGAACAGATATGTTRATATAAGTAAGGTCTTAACAAAACGAAAGCCAATCTATTATTGCTTAAGTATCAAAGAAATCCCTTTGTAAAGGTGCTAAGCCCTGCTGGAGGAACACAAAACGTGTCTATTTATTTGTTGTGTATTTAAATGGTTTATGTATGATTAAGGAGCCAAGCCAGTATTACTGAGCTGGCTGGGGTTTTGGAGCTCTGTGGCTATAGGCAAACATTAGTAAAAAGGTAAAACTTCTCCTCTGCTAGGATGGGTCTGCAGTGTTTAGCAGGGCTGTTATTTAAAAGACGTCTCTCCAGCCATGGGAGAATAGGTGCTTTTCTGAAAGACTGCCTTAAAAAATAGACCCTCTGTCTGCTGGTTCAGACCTCCAGATCTAAGGGATCAATTCTGACCCCGTCAGACCCTGTGGATGAAGGCTGACCTTGGACTGCCATTGCAGTGATAAGCCCTGCAGCTCTTTGTATTTTGCCTCACAGCAATGTTTTGAGCCATATCTTGGGTATCGAGTGTAGTGGCACTCTCTGCTCCTCCTTTGTGCTGTGCTTGGAGACAAGAAGTGAGCCCCAGGTCAATAAAGCACCTTTGGGGCTGATGCTGGTGGGTAAGAGCCATATTGCTTTTCTTTCCTCTGCCTGGAGTGGGCAAAGTGCTCCTGGTACAGCCCTGGAGAGCTTCTTCTGCAGGGGCCAGGGCTGGAGATATAGCCACATCAGTTCTGCATGGCTACGGAAACCACTCCCCAAGGGGAATCAGTAGCAGAAGGCTGTCCCACGGACTCAGCCTGTGTGTGCTGGAGTGGTCCCAGGAGGTGGCTATGCCAAGGGCGCACATTTGACCCGGCATGTGGGGCTACTCAATCTCTCCTCCGGACCTACAGCCAAGCCCCCATCATATGACCCTTTCCTATCCCATGGCCTGAGCAACACAGTTCCCCGAGAGCTCTGCAGGGTCAGGATCCTGCCCTTCTCCTTTACACAGCAGGGAAACAAACAGTCGTGTTACCATGGGGTCCAAGTGGTGCTGCTGTAATTATAACAGTCTGTGCCTCGCCTCGTCCTTTTCTCCCTAAAACACACTGTGGAGGAAGAAAGTGCATGCTATTTCTTGGCCATGCCAGCGAGGACCTGGGAAAGGCATGTGAGCAGAAGACAGGTATCTCAGGATGGTTGGAGAGGTGCTGTGCTTTGGCCAACATCTGCTAGCCAGGAGATCAACTTGGAAACTGGAGATACTTCACTTGGGAACCTCTGGGTCTGCTGAAGCACTGATCATCCTGCTGAAAAGTGACTTAATTGGTGACACTTCATAGAAACCCCAGCTGCACGGTTCTCCCAGCTTCCCTATAAAAAAAGGACGCCAATGTTTTAACATAAACAGGATGCCGAACGCCGATCCAGTGCAGTTCCTGATGGAAACGAGCATGCTCCCATGCTGTTCTGATGCACCGCAAGCCACAATGCCTGTCAGCAGGATGACAGTCCTGAGCGACAGCTCGTTTCCCTCTGCTCTAGGAACGACATCGCCCTAAAATGAGGCTGTGGTATAGCCCAGCACCTAAGGAGAAGTTTACGTCTTGCCAATGCAAAAGCTTTGCTGAGCAGTAGCGTGTCTGTCCCGGGGCTGATGGCTCCCCTTTCCCTTTACTACTTCTCCTCACCTTGCGATCAGTGGGGCAGCACCTGCTAGAGATGAGAAAGAAAAAAAAGGTTTTTTTCTGCAGGTTTTCAGAGCCAATGTGTCAGTTTGGATTCTCTGTCTTCGGGCTCCCATTTTGCCATGTCACCAAAGCGCCTGGTTTACTGACCCTCCACCCCAACACCTTCTTTTTGCAAATCAACTCCAGCTGCAGTGCCTGTAGCTAGCCCCCTAAAAATGATCATTCAGAATCATTCCTGGAAAAAAACCAAGACACCAAACCCCGCAGCCTGGGCCCCTGCTCAGGAGGAGTTTGGCTGAGCCAGACGCGATGCCACCAGCAAGGGACACGAACAATAGGGACTTGGCGGGGGGCAGAACAACGGGGCTGGCAGCAGGCGCTGAGCTCAGGAAAGTATATGCAAGCTCTGGGAGCCGGCGGCCGGGTGCACGTGCCTCTCCAGAGCCTGAGAAACTGCACTTTAACTGAGTCAAGCAGATATTGGGGCGATTTTCTCCAGGCAGAAAGTGCTGTCCTACCAAAGGGCACCRAATTATGTCCCAGCAAATGCATCCTCAGCTCCCTGTGCGGAGCTGGGGGACCCTGGGGGATGCTTCTGAGGGGCCCCCAAGTTGGCCAGTGCTGCAGGAGGGAAAGCAGAGGCAGGACCCATGGAGAGGAATCCCRGATGGGCTCTTGGGGCTAAGCCCAACTCTGAGCATCGGTGGTGGAGGTCACGGCCAGGCAAAGGTTTTGCCAAGTTCTCCACGTATGTCCGCGCAAGGGAGAAAACCGCACGCAATCTGTCAGAGACAGCTTGGAGAGGCCCCAGTTAATGTGCTCCCATCTGAAAGGTCTTTCTGTTCTCCATTCAAAGTCTCCCCTCACCTTGAGTGGTGGTCTCTAATTCTAAACAAACATGAAGGAAGGTCAGAGTTAAAAAAAAAAAAAAAAGCCAAACCCAACAACCAAGCCCCAAAGGAGGCCCCATCTTTTTTTTTTTTCCCCTCTTCTGGTGCTAAAAATGCAGGTAATCCTGGTTTTATTTTCCTGCAACTAAAATTTATGATGATGTCATGTGTGTGGCTGAGCAGAGTAGTTTTCCAACTGGGCAAGTAAGGCTCGAGGATGTATTTAGTATTAATTTATTCACAACAAATAAAAGCTTTGGGGCCAGAAGATGGGCAGCCCTGTAGAGCAGATCAAAAGCCGACAGGGCTCAGGCCTGCTCTCCTCTGGCTGGCCTCGAGGCTTTTTGCCCAAAACCAAGGCTTTTGGCACCAAAATCCAAGGGACCGTCCATGCAGGAGGTGGAGGTCCCTAGGGACTAACAACTCCTACTTTGGGGGTTTGGGATACCCCTATTTAAGGTCTCTGAGTAATAGGGCCGTCTGGCAGCCAGAAAGGGTAACAAGCCACTCGTTAGAGCCCTGGCAATTGAGCGAGAAGATTTGCATCTCAGATAATGGCCACCAACAGTCAAGTTGAAGTTTTGTTTTCACATCATAGGAAAAATACCAAGTGCCAAGCCATGTGGTAAACCAAAATAGCTTATGAAGTGTGCAGGTTTTGGAATACGGGTAAGGATGAACCAGGAAGAAAAAAAAAAAAAAAGTAGTTTTATATATAGATACTGAAAACCGAATAAATCACATGACCCAGCCCAAAAAAAGCCTCAGTGAAAAGTTTGTGTCTGGGATTAAGAGCACTAGTCATTACTTTAACTATGTATGGTATGTTCTCATTTTGAAAAATGTGTACACCAAATATTTTAGCCTTTTCTCATGGAAGGATCCGAAAGGCAAAAAGCTTTTTAGTATTACGCAAATGTTAGCCTTTCCAGGACGATGCTGGCTGGCCGGCTGGCTATTTCCTATAGTCCTATATTTTGCTGTCTGTACTTGCATGATGTCCCYTCTGATTCTATGTAGGGGTTTCTGTGGGTTTTTTGAAGAGGGACGTTCTTTCTCTTATTAGAGGTGGCGAAATGGAGGGCTGATCTGAGCTGCGTCTGGTTTCTCCCCTGACTTCCACCAGGCCTAGCTGATAAACTTTGAAATCTTTTGATAGGGTTTAGTGTGTTTTAGGGCTACTGGACTTTACCTGCTCTAATTTAATATCCCACTGGGCCAGTCCCACAGGGGGCTTTGGGAAGGTCCTGGTGTGATGCAGCTCTTTCCCAAGTGCCCCATCGTGGGGACAAGGATTGTTCATGCGGTGTGAACATACCCATTTGAAATCACCATCCTGGTGAGAAGAAGCCTGCAGCCTCGCAGGAGAGGGCTGGAGGCTCATGGCAGCTCCCCTAACCTGGTGCAGGACCCAGGAGCCTGGCATTGCAATCCTTCCTGCATCTTTCTTAGCGCTTTGCCTTGGGACCCGGCTTGCTCCTGGCTCAGTTGCTTGCTGTCTGGGAACCTCTCTCAGAGTCACACAAGGGATGCTGAGAGCAGGATTTGGCCCTTGGTCTGTCAGGTTTATGGACAAACTAGGCTCTGCCCATCTCCTGGATTATTTATATAAATGGGGTAGGATTTAGGGCTCTCCAGGACTTCCAGTGTTCCCAAGTATCCCACCACAGTCACCAAAGGGGACATCATGCTGGAGATGATACATGAATGAAGCCTCCCTCTGTTTCGGCAGAAAATGGATGGCAAAATTAACCCAGCCAGGCTTAACCTGTCACGGACATGCAAATGGCAGGTAGCACCGCTGAACGAGCTGAATGTGGGACCAAGTTCAAGAGATGTGCTCGCTTTCTCTGGTGCTGCCATGAATTGTCATGAGGCCTTTGGGAAGTCACACAGTGTCCCTGCCAGTAAAATGGGGATAATGACATGGAGCGGCTCGCCATGTGCTTTAAGTTCTGTTGACAAACAGAGTGGTGTAAAACCAAGGTATCACTCTATTATTATGGGTCTCAGTTAGAAAACTTTTCAAAGGAAATTTTGCTCATTTGTTTCCTTGTTATGTTTTTAATTAAAATAAGCCTCTTTTAAAAACTGGACTTACTGACTGGGCTCAGCAATTTTTCATGCTTTTTCATTTACAACCCYGTCCCCTCCGAAAGAAGCAGTTGTTAAAATACTTTGATTGATCAAAAACTCTGTTGTGCTGGTAATGCTGCTTTGGGGCACTTTGATAAATAAAAAAAAAAAGCAATTCCTCTAATTTTGTTTGGCTGTCCCCTGTACAAACAAGCTGCATTGCCTTGCCAAAGCTGGGATTTTGCAGGGCATGGAGCCCCCTGACTTTGCATGGTGGCTTTGCATCCCCGCGGCTTCTTTTGCTGCTGTGAGCAGCATTTGGGACTTGCACAGACTTCACTACACTGCGGGAGCTACATCAGTGCCAGAGTCCTCCGTCTAGACAAGCCCTTAAACCTGATTCCTTCATTCCATTACTGATAAAAAGCACTAGACATGGGAATGAGTTTTCCTCTCCATCCTTTTTTTTTTTTCCCCTTATATCCCCGAGGAAGGAAGACTTGATTTTTTTCTGATCCACCCAAAAGAAACCACAGTAACCACAACTGCAATTATATATATATATCTTTAAAAAAAAACCAAAAACCTTTCTGGCAATTCTTTCGCATTCTTTTTTAAGCTTCTTTGCTACATGTAGGACAATAAATGATTTAAAAATGAAACATAAAGGCATCTGTTTGCACTATATTTGAAATTAAATTGGATAAAGCTGAGAGGGAGCAGCTAGTGACTAATACCAAACAGTGCCCAAGTAATAGTATGACGAAGTTAACAGGACCCAAGTTAAGCTAAGTTTCTTCCTAAGGCAGGAAAGACTCCTTTTCTTAGCTCCCTCTAAATGTCACACTGACTTTTTGCAAGATGGGGCCAAAATATTTATTTTCTAAAGTTATTTTTGGTAGAGAACTGTTTTAGTTTTTTTTCCCTTTGTCCTAAGAACATGACAAAGCCAATTAGCATCGACACCAAGGGATTATTGTCTGGTGACTTGGCTGATACAAAGCCATCACCAATATAAAATTCTCACATCAAAGTATTTTAGTGACTTACTGGAGAAAATGGAGCACAAACCAAAAGTGACAGAAAAGAAACATCTGGATGTTTTGCTTGGTTTTAGCCCATCTGCCCATTCATTTAAATTGCTCATGCTGTATTACTGTTTCCAAGGAGGCCAAGCTCTAACTGGTTGATGATTTTGGGGACACAAGACTGGGGAAAAAGTGGATTTGTGGCGAGTCACTTTGCTGTGCCCTGGGAGATGCTCTGTGACCATGGACATGGGATGTCGTAGGTGTGTGGGTGGTGGATGGACTTGGTGGGTCCCACAGAGGGGCTGTGGTGTTGCATCCACCGTGAGAAGTCCTCTGCTCTCAGCCCATCTCCCTCACAAAACCGGTTATCTTGCATAGTAGTTCCTGATATTAAGAGACACGTCCTACGGGTGTCTGCATTTCCAACAAACTGCCCTAAAAGGTCTGCTTTGAGCCTGCAGTCCTCATTCCTGCAAACGTCCCACCATCTGTAGGCTCCTGGAGGGACAGCAGATGACCAGGAAGGCAGCTGGCAGCTACAGTTACAGCCACAAATCTGCCACTGAGATACATGGTGTTGGATTTGATCTTATCATCTCCACAATTAAAAAGAAGTATCAGTTCCACAAAGCCCATAACCACAGCACTGGTGTAATTACAGCAGTCTCGCAGCGCATTCACACTGCAGGATTATCCCTGTCCTGCCAGCTATAAATTACGTACTAAATACAACTCATAATGAAAAAAATGGCATCCTCAGAGCAGCTACCAAGAACATTTTAAGTGCTTGGTTATTACAAAATGATGGAGCATTTGTAATGAGCCCATTGTTATGGTTTGGTTCTCTTTTGCACTTGGAGTGGTGGTGGTGGCAGGGAATTTATCCTGTTATTTTCATATGTTTCCATCTTTTTTAAGGCTTTTAGCACTCAATAAAGCTTAGATATTCATGACAATATTCAGACAAGCTAGTTAATGAATCTAGTCTTTAGCAATCACAAACCAACTTTAAATGAAATTTACATTCTGAATCTGAGAATATTTAGTCCTTTCTAACTTTAAATTTTTTGTCTGTCTGCCTCGCAAATCAGAAGTATGTGCAGAGTAAGTGCCCATAGATGACCCTGGGGCTATTTGCTTATTTTGTTAGGTAAAAGAGAAAAATACGGTRATTATTCATCAGAACTGAAGGCCTCTGTGCCCACATAACAAGCAGAGATCTGGGTTTACGTTAGCTGTTTCTGTTCTCTCTAAGATAGCTCCTTGAATCGGCAACATCTATACTATTGCCTTGACCTGTTGATGTGGGAAGACTTTTCCAAAATGGAGCTAGGGACAGGCTGTCCAAGACTAGGCACTGATGGACATAGATGTGCTCAGTGGGGTATCCACAGTTTCCACGCTCCTGGATAGTTTTGGTGCCATACTAAAAAGAAAGGGAAACTCGGTCTTCATGGGCACTTTGGGGTATTTTGCCTATGACTGTGCTTTTCAAGGTTTCATTGCTATTATGCATCAAGATTTCTGTTAAACATGGTCTCATGCCTCAGAAATGGGACAGGAGTTGGTTTGTGAAAAGTTAGATTAATGAGCTGAAAAGGTTCTTCTGAGTTGAGAGATGATTTTGGCCCTTTCCCTCCACTTTAAATTCAATGCTAAGGACCAACCTGTGACAGGGCAAGTAGCAGGAGCCCCATCAGTCCTGTCCTTTCTCTCGAACTAATAAATCTTGTRAGTTAACATGGGTGATGCACCCAGCGCTTGATTGCTGCAAGTTGGGACACTGTGATCTCTGAGCGCATACTTATAAATGAAGCTGTGAAAACACACAAGGAGGATAGGATGAAGAACAGGAAAAAACAGTTATATTCTTGGTTATTGTGCCAAGAAAGGGCAGGCAGAAGATTGGCCTCTGGTGTCTTCTTTATCCAAGGAACAGGTATTTTATAACCTGAAAAATCCAGTCACAGAATAAGAGCATTTGCAGAGAGAGGAGGGGGTTTTACTGAGCCAATCCAGCCAAACTTTTTTCCCCCTCTTTGGAGGCAAAGTGGGATAAAAAAGAAAAAAAAAAAATAGAAAGAAAACAAATTAAGTATGTTCCCAGAATCACAGAAATATTGGTGGGAAGGGGTCTCTGGAGGTCTGTAGGTTCTGCATGGAATGGGATCAGATCATCCATGACTTTAGCTGGACCTTGAAAACCTCCAAGGATGGAGATTGCCACCACATCCCAAGTGACCTGTCCCAGTGCTGCACCACCTTCTAATGAAGGCATTTCTCTTAGCGTTGAGTCTGAACCCCTTGAGCTTCAAAGACCACTGCCCCTTGTTATAGTGTCTGCCCTGACTGAGAAGAAGCCCTGGTAAATCCATGCTGCTAGCCCTCCCAGTTTCTCAATATCCCTCATGAACTGAGGGGATGTCCAAAACTGGACACAATATCCCAGGTATGGCCTCATCTGTGCTGTCGGATCTGCAGCATCTACCAGAAAAGTAGGACTGGGGTGTATCCAGGCTCTCCACAGAGGAGGGACACCAAAAGTCAGAGCAGACTCAGACAAGTTGTTCCTTGCCCATCTTGCTCCTTATGGGTCTCAGCTGGGATGGTTTGGATGTGGGTCTGGATGGAAGACACCCAAATTCCTGAGTGTTTGTAGCCAGAACTGTGTTTGGGTTGGATCTGTGAAGTTTGTAGTGCTCCACCAGAGTGAGTTATTTGTTCTAGAAAATGTACAAACAAGCAGGCAAACAAACAAAAACAGAAACGGAAAGAAAGT
This sequence comes from Phoebastria nigripes, assembly GCA_035582835.1. Classification (NCBI taxonomy): domain Eukaryota; kingdom Metazoa; phylum Chordata; class Aves; order Procellariiformes; family Diomedeidae; genus Phoebastria; species Phoebastria nigripes. The sequence continues at coordinate 2,542,460 of JAYKAV010001445.1, read as the reverse complement.
CTGAGCTGTTCCACCAGCGATGGGATTAATCAATCTCAGTTTCCTACGGGTTTGTGATTTGAATGTGAGTGCCCATGTGGATTTGATGATGTTTCACAAGAGTTGATCTCCTGCTTCAACTTTTCTCTCTGGCCACCCCTTTATTTTTTTGTTGACCTTGTAGGAACTTAACATCTTGAAGACCTCATCAAACCCAACCAAAAACGGCCAGGGAATTCCACAGTAATTGGTGAGGAGTGATGGGCAGACGGACACATAATCTGATCAAACAGGGCCTTGTTTCTGTAAGAAGCTGGGCTAAAAGGTAGATAGAGGTCATAAGAAGTCTATGTGAAGCCTGTGTTTATTAACATATAGATGGGTCCCTGTCTGCCTCTCAGCAGAAGAATTTGTTGTTCTCTTTATCAGAGGTACTGTGATTTACAAGAAGAGGAGCAATTGAGAAGGAAGAAGAATGTGTTAGACAGGAAAGAGTTTATAGATTTGGGACCATACTTGTTCATACTCTGAAATCAGTGGCCTCAAGGCTGCGAAATAATTTGTTTGAAAGTTTCAGGGAAAAGAAGTTTCTTAAAAAAAAATAGTGGATAGGGGAAAAAAYGCAGACCATCAGTGAAGAAGAAAAAGGGTTAATTCTGTCTGCACCAAGACAGCCATTTCCTCACTTCCAGCTGAAAACCATGAGGCAGAAATTGCAATTTCAAGAAAAATACACGAAATGAAAAGCATGTCYGCATTTATAAGTGGCCGCTCTGACACAAGGAGTGAGAAGGTGGCGGGAAAAGCCAGCCTGAGTAAGATAGCAAACAAACAAACAAAAGCGCTTTGAAGGTGGGTGGCTTCCATGTCAGACTGTTTGCCATTGACTAAAACAAAGTCATTCTGTGGTTTGTAATTGAGTGGATGAAATGGGAGCGTATGGGCCTTTGATGATGGGTGTGGTTATACGGCATTTAGCAATTTGGCGTGTCCTGCTAAGTATGGAGCGGTCCGTATTGTAGCACTTTAGTTTGGCCTGTGAGATGTCCAAAGTGTGAGTTCGGGTGTCAGCTAAGTGAAAGCAAATCTCTTCAAAGCAAGAAGGAGCTAAAGCAGAGGGACTGCTGAAAAGAAAAGAAAAAAACAAAAAMCCCCACTCTTCTGAGCCCATGGAGATAAACCCATGGGTTAAAGGCTCTGCCTGGCTACTCTTGCTCTCTTCTCCTCAGGAGCTTCCCAAAGAAGTCATCGGCACGGCGGTGCTTCCCAGCATGGGGTGGCAGAGGAAACAATGAGTCAGGTGAAGAGTCCCAGAAGAGCGTTTCATAAGCCTTTGGAAGGGAAACCGTGCAGCGCTGCCTGAAATAACTCCGGGGTTGAGAACCAGCGAGCTCAGAGAGCGGCAGCCAAAGCACACTGGCCTTGCGGAACAYGGCCAAGCAAGGCGAGGGAAGCACGGGCCTGGGTGGTGAGCTTACCCATGAGGAGGACAGGAGATGCCAGGTCTCTTACAGGGCCAGGCTCAGTACAGGCCACCCCAAATCCTCCGTTCCCCAAGTCCTTGGCCACAGTGATGGGGCAGAAGCAAGGACAGAGATACTGAGCTGCTTGCAGCATGCTTTAAGCTTGCACACAGGGCCTGAGAAAGAGGAAGACCAAGGTGACTGCTGGTGAGGACACCCCACTTTTACCTGCCAACCACCTTGTGTCCCTGCATGAGAGGGAGGGTGAAGAGAGGGTTGAGTGGGAAGGGAGCAGATGGAGGGGAGGGAAGGCTTGCAGCAGGGTTCATCCTGCTGAGGTCAATGCCTTCCCGGCTCCTGGGGGAAGAGATGGAAGAACCCCACCGTGTCATCCAAGAGGAACTGAACCACGGCATTCATGTTCAATGTTATTATAAATAGAAAAGTACACGCTGAAGAAGAATGCAGGGCTTCAAAACCAGCTTGGCAATTTTTCCACCCCAAGATTTTATATTTATTTCCTCTTTATATGCAAGTCACCTAAAATGATTGGCTTCTATGGTGATATTAATAGATGTTTGATAAATTTTGGAGACTGGAAGTTGGTTAGGAGCATATTTTCACGCTAAACAATACAGGCTCCCTCCTGTGGTATAATTAAGGTCTATCAAGCAACTATGTATGTTACAATATGCTCCATAATTCAACACAGGATAGAGCCATCTGCCATGTCAGGACTCATACATATCTGTAAGAAATTTAGCCTTGGATCTTGCACTGACAGCGTAAGGATCGGTTACAAGATTGGGGCTTCACTCCTTTGCACGATACTGTGACAGAAAAGAAATTAAGCTGTAGAATTCAAAGTCAATCCAAATTGTATAAATAGGCACTGCAAAAATTCAGAGCTGCTGCTAACCACGTATGGCTTAGGCTGGACTTCTAACTTACACGGCAGCTCCTTGCTAGCATAGATGTTTCCAAGCCAAAACACGGCATTACTGGTCATATGGTGTGTGGAGAGCACCAATGCCCTTGCCCTAATTGCAGGGAAGGGATTGAGGATTAGGAGTTCTTTGAGTTCAAGAAGGCTGAGAGCTTGATGCCATTTGTATATACATCAAAGGCTGTGTTTCTCCACAACTCATTAATTTGGGTTGGAAATCTCACCAAAGCAAGTTTTCCAGAAATTCTGTGTTCTGGTTTACCCAGACAGTGGCAACTGCAAGTGACAGCAGACCTTGGTCTGGGCTGGAAAAAGATACAGAGGCAGACAAATAGGATATTGGTCTCCTGTAGCAAGTAAAAATAATGACCTTTGATCAAAAGAATGACTTCAGTAGATAGCACCTGAAGAGGACTTGCAACCACTTCTGTGTATCAGCCCCAAGGTAGGAGCCAAGGTCACAGGCCCCCAAACGGGTATATGGGTGCAGTCCACCCGTACTGAGTTACCAGGGGTGAATTAACACAAATGCAGAAGATTATAATACATATGTCCACGACCCACATGCCTGTAGAATAGGGTACCAAAAATATACTTCAACCTTCCAAACTCTTGATTTTGGCTTTGAGAAAAAGGTTGGTTTGTCCTCTTAAGATCAATGCCCTCCAGGAAGGAAGATCAGACCTGTGGGAAGATGTTAGGCACAGAGCACTGCATGGGGAAAGCTATGAAGAAACTCATCCCTCCACACTGGGCCAGCTCTGAGGGAGCTTATGTGAGGCAGGGACAAATGTGTGGTGCAGCTTGAAAGAAAACTTGAAAGGGCAAAGTCAGACATTTGTACCCCACTGTATCACATTGTGCAACTTTTGACCACAGCTATTGGGTTTGATGTTCCTTGTCCTGACACCAATGCCCAACGCCCACTCCCCAGGGTGTCTCAGCCCCAAGATAACTGGGGCTTTAAACCAGACACGACACATTTCTAAGCCACAGGCCACCTTCTGCCAGGTGGCACAGCCTAGGGACAAGGTCTGGCACTGATGTGGAAGGCAGGAAGGCATGGGCCAGGACTCAGGGCAACTTGGCTCTATCAAAGGCTGAGTCTACCGTCTCCTGGGAAGGTCATGCTGCCAGAGGCTGGCAGTGTTCAAGTCACCTTGGATCATTCCCAATGCCTTGCCATGGCAGGAGGTGATGCCAGTGAGCAGACAGCCCAGGGCTGAGGAGTGTTGCATCAGGTCCTGGCTCTGATGTTCTTTTGCTCAGTAGCTTTGGTATATTCACTTCCATTTTTCTGTGCCTCAGTTGTCCTTGGTGCAAGGCAGAGATAAATAATGCAGTCTTCAAGCAGAAGTGCATTGAAGTTGGTRAAGTCTCACCTGTGTGAAGGCATTAGCTGTAAAGCCAGAATCGGGCCCTTTCCCCTGGGAGGCRACATTACAAATTCCATTTAGATTATTTAAAAAACATAGCGATTTGGTTACATAACTAAATCCAGGGTAGAATGAACCAGAGTATTTTGCTTAAAAGGCCAACATGTAAACTAACTGTTTTGCTTAAAATAAACAGGACTCTCCAGAGGACAGAATTTCTCACAGTCTCCTCTGGGCTGGCCGTGTTCCTGCAAGACACTGCTCCAAAGCACAAGGTTTAGATGCTCTGGGGCCTATGGCGATACGAATACGCATTGCCTCCAGCTGGTGAGAAAAGTTGAAGGTTATTACATTTCACAGGGAGGATAAGGCCTCCAGAGAGAGAGAGACTGACTGCACAAGAACAAGTGGCACATTAAAAAGTCCGTGCTGATATTCGTTATGAAATGATGCTATGGGCAGTATCCCATGCTTTGCTTCAAACCTTTCTCAGGAAAGCCATTAAAATAAAGTAACATGTGGCTGAAAACCTCTTCATATCTGCACTTGGATTTGCCAGAGATACCTGTGGTTGCTCTTCCCCATGACTAGGTGGACCTCTGTCTTCGCCTGGAGTTTGCTGCTGGCAATGTTACAACACCCTGCTAGAAATGTGATGTTCTGTCATTGCAGCACACGTCTTAACGAGCCTGGAGAAATGGATACACTGAGTTGAGTATTGGAAAGCAAATCAGAGCAGCATAKAGCCAGGCAGCCATTTCTTAGGCAAGGCCAGATGCTTTAGCAACTGAGGTGGCCTGAGACAACCCCTCTGAGAAATGGCACTGTACCAAAACCGTCCTGCCTAATCCCTACCTAGAGAGAGTGCATTAACGTTGCAGGTATGGGTGCTGGCTGGAAGAGGGAGGGTTGGAGCTAGGTCGATGAAGGTAAAGGATGGCCCATTGTTTTCTTCCAGCTCATGTTTATTTGGCTTTTTTCCTGAGTGTTTCCCATTAGACATATTTCAGTAGCAGCTTTTGACAGATCATGGAGGGAGAATCACACCTCCTGGTATACCCATCCATCCATCACTGATCTGAGAAACAGCTGTGTGCTGAGACGAGTCTGACGGAGGAGGATACCTGCAGAGAGTGGTGGTTGCTCCACTGCAGCCTATAGCTAGCCTGGGGGTTATTTTGTAAAGGGCGGGCAGTCTGGGGTACTATTTTTTGTAGCAGGGAGCGGCAAGTAAGAACTGTGGGCTACAACAGCTATGTGCTTTCATAGGATCCTAATGCCGAGAGCAGCTTGAGGGGGAAGCAGGACACCTTGCATGAGGCAAATCTAGACTAACCTATACCTACAGAAATGTCCTCCCATCACCATCAGTTCATGAGGGACATTAATGCCCCAAAGCTAGGCCTTTGGATTGCTTTTTGTCTTTGTTATTCTCCTTTCTGGCATCCACATGAATCCTTGGCTCATTCCTTAGCTTTCTCTGGAAACAAAATTTCTGAACTCAAACATTACGTTCAGCTGGAGAGCTGGTAGAAGAGACAACGACCCAGTGAGGGCCAGTATCTCCTCCTGGGCCGGTCCTGCTGGCAGCCCAACCAGAGTAACTGTGTCTTCAAGCCAGGGAGGGGATGTAGGAGGGTCCCCCACATGCATGGGCAGCAAGRGGGGCTGAAAGGACTGCTGGTAGGTGTCGCAGAGACATTCAGCATCAACTGTTAAGAAAAGTGCTATCACCAGTACGTTACTTACAGAAGCAGATGTTTGGATTCTTAGCCCATGGCATTTAGGTGGTCTGGTGGATGTGCAAGGGCAAAAGCACTCTGTTTCTCTCAGCATTGTAGCATTCTTTAGTCGGAGAATAATTCTGTATAATATCATAATTAGGGCCGTGTTTCAGCGTTAACAGAAAATTCAGCTTGGACTCCTGTGACTCAGCACTGCGGCATATTACCCCCGCTCAGCTCCCTGCGAGCCATTGTCTCTTAAATTCGAAACAGAAGGTTGGAAAAACAGAGAGCCCTGACCTTTTGGGAAGGTTGGGTTTTACACCATGCAGAGGGGCTGGCGGGGGGAGGAAGCCTCCAATTCAGTTTACCAGCGAGGAGCTGAAACAGAGCAGCCAAAAGGATGTGGCTAAGGAAGCTGAGGGCAGTGCGGCCATGGGCGATGACTTGTGTGCATGGCGGGGAGCCGGGGAGAGGGATGTAGGTGAAGTGGCGGATTCAATGAAAATAAGGTTGGAGCCTTCCCTGTCCAATGGGTCTCAGATTTGGCTGAAATTCTCCAACAGACACTGCACTGGGAGTCCCGGGTGGATGTGCTGGGTGCTTAGGCAGTCGCCACGTGAAAGTTTGGAGGCTGCAGTGCATTTGCTGTGGCAGCTTTCTTAAAAAAAAAAAAAAGGTCCCCAAAACCAAAGCCAAACTGTAAAATAACAATGTGTTGAATTAATTCTGCTATCCGGGAACATTGAGTGTCTAGTGGTGAAGTCCCAGGAATGTGATGCTGCTGCTTCGCAATTCACCCTCGCAGAGCCTGGGGGTGGTGCATTGTCTTCCAGCTACACGCTGAGGGCCCAGGAAGAAGGAAAATGCATGTGCGTCTCACAGGAAAGTCAAGATGTCTGTGTTTCTTGGTCACAGGCAAAGGATTAGTAAAGCACCATTAACCCTACTATAAAAACACACCAGCTAGGGCTTCTTTCATCCCAAACAAAGTTTATAAACACACCCTTATCACTSGGAGAATGTTTATCTTCATGTGCTATAAGTGGATTCCAAGAAAGCAACAGTAGCTAATGAAATTAAATATGATGTTTGGAGATACATTTTCTTCATTTAACTAACTATGCATGTGTGCGTGTGTGCATGCGTGTGTGTGTATTTAAAGAAAAAGGAGCAACACTGGGGTTTGGTTTAGCCTAAGCCTCCCATTCCAACATTAATTTAGAGGCCTGACTGATACACGTGGAAGAGCAGGAAAGAGAAGGAAGGAAAACTCTCTTCTCCTGTTCTCCTTTCTTCTCTCTTCTCTTCTCTTCTCTTTTCTTCTCTTCTCTTCTCTTCTCCTCCTATTTCTTTCCCCCTTTCTTCCTCTCATCCTTTCCCAAGCCAGCTCAGAGAAGAAGGCTTTTCAGACCATACTCTGGGAGGATTCCGAACACATTTGTAATTTATGATCACTCACTTTAGAAGCGATTAACGGCAGCAGAAACCTAATTACAGCCTCCCTGGCTGAGTGCAGTATCCTTTGGGGCTCCAGTTTTAATTGTTTTCTATTTACATTCAAGTTTCCAGGGGCTAACTGCCTAGCAAAGACCCCCAACTAACCCCTTCTACTAAAAGCTTCATTTATTCTTAATAACATGTTTATAGACCTAGCCTCATTTTTCATGAGAAGGTCACGTTTGTTATCTGTGGTTGTTAGGGAAATGATTAAGGAATCCCGGAAACAGTGGAAGTTCCTACTAAGGAACTGCACAAATATCTGTTAACAAAATGCTCTTTCCAGCCCATGAACAGCCATTCATGAACATCGACAGGAGGATGCGTATGGCATATGGGATCTGTACCAGGGAGAAGAGCGGGAACTGCCTGCACGGTTCAGCTTAATATGCTCTAATTAGTCCTCTTGGCCTTGACCAAAACATAAATTACTGCCATCAGTGTTGTTTTTTACTAAGGGGAAAGTRGAATAGGTTCAACCCACCTCACAGAGGTAGGAAAATATTATTGCAGACAATAAATTAGTCAGTACTTTATTTGGGGAACTTGAGTGCAGTCACTCTGTCGTGCCAGCATCCAGGCAAACRCGGAAGCTTTCAGATAGAAAGATAAAGCTGTAGAAAGGTCTCTCAAAAGAAAATCTTCTTAAGCAAACTGGAAGCACAGATCCCAGTGAGGAAGACTGGTGAATTTGCATTTCAGGTTTACTTCTTTGTATTAAAACTAGAATGACCATTCATGGATGAAGAGCTCAGCGTGGTAGGTCCTGTATCGCTTCAAATCAAATACGTTAGTCCAACTACAGCATGCTTACAGAGCAAGGCCACTGGTGGGAACAGACAGATGAGGCTACCGTGGTGTTGAAGTGTTTGTGACACTTAGTTTTGACAGAATATTTAATTTGGGTGAAAAAAAAAAAAGAAAAAAGAAGTTTATTGCAATTTCATTTCCTATTTTTTACTAACTCTGCTTTTACTGGTTGTATTTTGGTCATCTTGATTATTGTGTGTCTAAAAAAGGGGCTTAAGGTATGACTTGCAAGGGGATTTCTAGGTTTTTTGGAGGAGCTTAGAGGCACATTTAGATTACTGTGAATCGCTGCACATCAGCTGAGCCTTGACAAGAGGAGCAGTAGATGTTCCCCCAGATGTCAGGCAACGAGCATTTCCTTGAGTCCCTCTGAAGGGCTTTTCAGGACAGCCTTTAACTCATGAGAAATATTGAGCTAGACCCAAGCAACTTTTCTCAAGAAAAAATTTGGTTGAAACTGGTATATTCCTCCAGGAAATTCAGTTTGGACTCATCATTTTCTGATGAAAACCCCATTTGTCACAAGGACATTCCCGACATCTCTTCCCTGAATAGCTTGAATTCCCTTCGTAGAAACAGAGCAATTAGATTACTTAATATTTATAGTAAGGAAAGGCGCAGTCCTGCTTCCAGACCCTTTTTTGGGTGTTCATAAATGTAACCTCCAGCCACCAGCTTTTCTTCATCATCTGTTGTAGACAACCTGCAGAGGACACAGGATGTGCTGATAAGCCAGACTGGACTGTAAGAAGGGCTCCCTCTGTCTCAGAGTCTCACTAGTCTTTCTGGAGCCTGCGAAACTTAAGCTTTTTAAGCCCATTTACAGAGTCGTGGCTGCTTAGTTCAAAGGCTAGCAGCCAAGTTTCCATTCTGGAGGACATGCCAGTCAAAGGTGCTAACCATGGTGGCAATGAAGAGGCRGAGCAACGCCTCCCTGCTGTGAAGGATGCTGTGCGGGTTTGGGTAGCAATGTTCGACGAAGTGGTGCATGCTTCCCCTTGGGAGAGGATTGAGTTTGGCTAAGTGTGCAATGAACACTGGGCAGTATAAGGCTGGGCTGTCATGAAGCATGGAGGAAAGAGCGGTTAACTGGCCCTGTGGCTTTCAATGAACTCTGTGTGCCAAAGGACATTCTTGCCTCTTTGCTAATCACAGTGCTCATTCCAAAAGGGAACACTGAAGGGCTGGCTGTATGGACAATCATGGACAACTACATGCCTCCACCTTTGCTACACGCTTCCTTGCCTCTGGGTTGTGGTGCACAGTGCAACAACTCATGGAAGTGCAGGGCTAGGGGATCTCAAGAGGTTTCCTACCTCAGCTTGCTGCAGTGATGCAAGGGTGAGTCTTTCTGTACCCTGAGATGGAGGGTCTGAACCATCAGCCCATCCTCCCACATTGGCCATGGAGAACAAGTGAGGCCTGAGGCTTTTAAAACAGCCTTTTCTTTACAACAAGTGCATTGCCCTGTCCCTTACTGCAGCCTTCTCCTCTCTAAACCAAACCAACATGACTCCTCCAGCCTTTCCCTGTAGGTTGTGCATACTCGTTCCATCACCTCCACCATCCAACTTTTTTTGGACTCTCATTTTTCCCTTGCTTCTCCTGGGGGATCTTGAGACATACATAAATATTCCTGGGGACTCCAACAGACCACTTTCTGCTGAGTTACACTGCTGGAAACCCAGAGCAATCCCACTCATTGGAAACACTGAAGTCAGTGGAGCTTCTGCAATGTACACCAGTGGGAGTTGAGCAATGTCCTGAGCAATTTCCCTGTGTGTTTTCCTCCCTTTCTGTTCCTGCTCTCTTCCAAGGGGGAGAGTGAGAAAGAGAAGATGAATGGATGTGTGAACCATGCAAACACATCGACTCCCTCTAGTGGCTTTGACTCCATATAGAAGCTAATGGCTCATTCCTTCATCTCCAGCCACAGAGGTTTGTGGCCTGAGAATCAGAGGGTCTGGGTTCATGCATGACAAGGGACGTTGCTGGAAGACTTGTCATGCTGTTAGACCCTTTTGCCTGAAGAGTGAGCTGATTTTGAGAAGAAACAGCTCATGTGCATTAGGAGGAGAAAGCAATGGAGGCAAGAGCTCCTTGTGAGCATGGAGAGCCCAGAACCCGCTCAGGATCAAGTACCTGACAGCCTCTTGCTTGCAGTGCCTCTTGTAGAGAGCATTTGGTCCAAAAAGGACTTTTATTCAGATTTTTCAAAGCCCTGTTACCAGAACTTCTTTGATTTGCCTGTTGTATCAGCCCTATGCTGATTATTTTGTTTGGAGCTCTCATTTCTTAGCTCGGTGAAACCATACATACGTGTGACTGCTGCTTCTTCATTTTATACTGAATGAAGTGCTGTAGTTATTTCTGCAGCTTCAGTAAGCTCAGCATGCCCAGCATCACTCCCAATATCCTCTTTTCTGAATGCATGAATGCAAGAGTTAAATTAGTTTTACTTTTTCAGTAAAAAGCCTTTTTAATTTTTGTATTTTTTTTACCAATACCACAGCTCCCTAAGGGATATTTTTTTCCTCCCAGAAACAAAAAAAAAGAGAATTGTCTTCAAATTGTAGCTACAGAGGACAATGCCAAAGACATGCTCATTAGCTAACTAGGTCCTCAGTGCAAAGATCCTGAATGTCCCTCTAGATTTCATTGGTTCCATGCAATCCCCAGTCCCATTACCGGCATTTGGGCAGCTATGAAGTCTTTGCATGTTCACACTGTAGTCAGTGTGAATAGACTCACACCTTCTTTAAGAACATAGCTTTTTCAGCATGGCTTGCTGCTGGTCTTATTCACTGGCCATCACTGGGAGCCAAGCCTGAGGCTTGGCCACAGTTTGGGCTTGTCAAATCCTCTAAAATCCCCACTCTGAGCCCACCAATCCCTTGATCCATCAGCACAGTCCACGCGTAGTCCTCTTGCAACATTGCCCATGGTGGTGTCTTGTGCCCCTGTCCTCTCCCAGCTCTGTGTCTCACCCCTTCCCTTGGAGCAGTGCTTCCCAGCTCATCACTTCACACAGGGCTTGCTCCTCATGTTGCAGCTCCAGAGCATCCGTACCTACAAGCCCTTGTCATACCTACAGCTAACACTTACTGGCGGTTTCTGCAGGACACCTGTAAGATGTGTTTTCTTCTGTACATCCGTGGAGCTATGACTTTGTTCAAGCTCTTCCATCCCAACATTACTGCAACATTGTCTCTGCCTTTTGCATCCAAGGCTGCCCCATTTAGAAAGCTCCTGCAAAGGTAACTGTCCCAGCATGTGGCTTTCACCATGTCATGCCACCAGTGCACTTCCCCATCTCATTTGTACCAGTCCTTTTTGTCGCTTGTCCTATTCTCATGCCACTTGTCACTTCCCGTTCAGTATCAAGAGGCTTTGCATAGGTCCCTGATGTTTGCCTTCATTGCATGTGTGCTGGATTTTGTGCTCTCTCCTATGCTTGGAGGAAGCAACCAAAACCCCCACACATAGATACCTCATAGACCTCCTGACAAACCTCCTTTAAAGTCTCTTTTGCCACAGTGCTAGGAAAAAATGCACAGAAGTTGGGCAATGACCTGTCACGTTGAACGCTCCTATGCCCTGTGACAGTGGAGCTAAGAATAGAAGAAATGCCAAAAATAATAATTAGGATGGGCTAATTTTTATTATTTTTCCAAGGAAACTGGAGTGTTTCCGTCAGTGTGATGTCTTGCACAGAGTCTTCCCTCTACAGTCAGAGGAGATAGAGAGGCACAGTCTCTGCGGGGTGACTTGGATCCTCTTCCTGCCAAAGCAGAAGGGCTCTGGACCACACAGCTGAGCKCAGGTGAGACGGATCCATTGGGGCTGGAGGGAGGTGAAAGTTTGCAGCTGCCTAAGCCCCAGTGCTTTTAATGGGATGGAAACCATTTCAGGCTTTTTGAAGAGGCAGCCCTTAAATTCTTGATGTGAGTTTTGGTTTTCCTTTTGTAAATGAAGTTAGCAATCCCAATTCCTGACCAGTCTTTGTTTGCTGACAATGTAAACTCCTGGGGCAAGGGTACTTTTTCTCTCCAATTGCAGCCAAGAGCTTGGCTGCTTGCTCATCCTCTCTTGCTTGGGCCTCCGGCTGCTGCAAGGGCACAAAGGGATCATCATTTTCAGTTTACAAACACAAGCATCTCCTATTTTTTTTGTGGTTTCCTGCTGAATCTCCAGACTAGGACACTAAAACACATACAATTAGTAAATCTTCAAATCCCCAGCTGAAACAATTACAACTCCATGCCTGTGCAGCAATGAGATGTCGTTGGATAACGTAATCACGGCTTTACATGGCTGCTGCTGATCTCTTGGTTTATAATGATTTCATTTCCCCTCTCCCACCTCCTTTATATTTTCTATTATGTAAAACCCTAAGAACTAATTACAAGTGGGTGGATCAAAGATCATACATTTTAATTTTCCTTCCAGCCTCACCCACTCACGGCGAGGAATCCAGCATGACCCATTAAACTGTAGGTACTTGCTGACAGAAAGGGAACCATCTGCTGAACAACTTCTGTTAATTATTTTGGAACACACTAACGAGAAGAAAGTACAGGCCCGTAATGACCTTTCCCTTGGTGGCAGAATCCACTGCAAAGTAGACAGCTGTGGCTTGAAGCCAAAAGTTAATGGTTAGTATTGGCACAAAAGACTCAAGCGTACTAGTATTTATTAATTTCCCCGTAGTGGAGAAAATATTCCAGGCATTCTGAGTATAAAACTTCCTAGCACCTGCACAAAAGCAAGCTCCAAAATATTCATTTAGAACATTATTCAGAGTCCCTCAGAAAAATGTGGACTTCACATGTTTACTTCCTTGTGGTGTTCTTTTCGTTTTGTCACATCTGATTTGGTCAAACAACCTTTTGTTTTGTTTAGCAATGAGCAATATTTACACAGGGCTTTTTTGGCACATAAGAATCACAATTATTTCATGTCCCTCAAGCACAGAGGTCGATGGAAACTTATGCCCCTTGTAGACACGTGGACTGGTCGCTCATACATTTTATTTTTATCTATTTTGTCTGTTTTAGTGCAACTGAACAAACTGGCTTTCTCTTTGCCCTTTCTGATAGATGCCTGCTGGGCTTAATCCAGAGCTCATGGAGGTTTCTGTGAGTCTCCTTTCTGTGGAGCTGAGCAGACTTTGGATCACTCCTCAAAGTATCTGGATATCTTGAGTATGAATTACGCATCTGCCTTAATACTTAAATGGTGTGAAACTCCACCGTATTTCCTAATACGTTTTGCAAGAGAGCTGTGCCACTGTTTTGAGGGAATGAAACAGAAGAAGGATATCCCACTGAATCCTGCAGAGTATTTCGGCTACAGCTCTGTCCCTAGATGTTAAAACATTGAACCTTTGAACTGTGTTTTAAATTAGATGAGGAATTGCCCATTACACAGGGGACCTGGTCTACTCTGTTTGATTTCTGTGGGTTTTTTTGACTCTGGAGACTGCGGCGTTTCAGTACAGAAGGGCCATTTCAAGGAGAGTTTCTTCAGCAGGGGCTCTAACCAGGATTGCTCTTTCCAGGTCTGTGTTTGCACCCTTATTGCTCTAATAGCAGCAGGTAAAGTAAAGATGCAACATAAGTGGTAAATTAAAAGCTGTTTGTGTCTAAGTCATCCCATCTGTGTCTTTTGGATAGAAGTCAACCATCTTTGAAACCACATGCATCAAGCAATTGGCTAAATGTCCTCGTAGACAGGATGTCTCCTATTTGCATTTGAAGTGCTGCGCTTTCTGTTTAAAATATGAATGCAACTCACTTATACCATTTTCTTAACTTGTTTACAAATAGTGGTTATTACATAATCGAAAATAGGTGTTAAAATGCTGAAGCTGTCAAAGGGCTTTAAAGCATCTTTGTGTGAAGTACACGAGATTTATTGAAAACACCTGAGGTAGCGTACACCCCAGCCTCTCCTCTGCCTCCAGCCCAGCCCACCACCACCACTGCCACCCACCACCACCTTTGATGTCACTTCATTGGTCATAGACGTGCTGCAATTTCGGGTACACACCTATCATTCAAAGGGCAATATATTATCTGCATGACAGATGTAATCAGTCCCTTGGTCTCTTAGAAGTGCAGCTGTTGGTGAATTCTTTTTTGTGAATGTAATATTTGAGAAGACTTAAGTTAAAAACTGACACTTCCATTGAAATCTCATCTCCTTTGGAAAGAAGGTTCCCATTTTCTGGCTCTCCTCCGTGTGTGACAGCCAGGGATGTGTCAAACAGCATTCAGCTGACAGTTTCCAACAGAGATGCCATTAGCAAAGATGGCATGAAAATAACCCTCCCTTAGAAACATTTTTAATGTGAGCTGTTTGTCTTCAGAGCTGTGGCAAGGCCAAACCAAGAGGAAAAACCTCATTTAGGAGGAAGGCATATATTGGGGAAAAAAAAAAAAAAAAGATGCTGCAGCTTGGGAACAGGTAACGGTAGACGCAGAGGAGCCAGAGGGAGTGGGGCAAGATGAGGAGTGGGAGAGATGCAGGGACCAGCAGTGTTGTTTGCGATGCCGGAGCATTTTCACCCTCTTTGTCAACATATACATCGAGTAAGACGACTCCTGCCCAGAAGTCACACTAGGAAAGGACATTACTCCGAAGGGTGGAAGGAAGGCACTTCCTTGCTTTCCAGACAGGGAAAGGTACCCGTCCCCAGCTGGGCCCACTGCCCAAAGTCACACAGGGAGCTCGCGGCCGAATCGGGAAGCGAACCCCGGGCCGCCCGAAGGCTCGTCCAGTGCCTGAACCACAGGCTCGTCCTTTCCTTTTATTGGTAAAAATAAAAATATGACCTTCTTTTGGCAGCCTTACAGAGCAGATGCTGCTTTTTAGATGACAGCATAGAAATGCAGAAAAACTTTGGGGATTTGCAGAAATTCTTTCCAACGACAGATTGTCTGGCCTACTAGTGTCATAATGTCAGCCCTGAAACATGCCATAAAGCTTTCTTTCAGCAGAACAAACATAACCCCCTAGACCAGCTCTTTGACAAGTAAGTAAAACAAAGCAGGGTAATTGCGGCTGGAAACCCACCAGGCTCTTAATGTGACCTCTTGAATACTAATAGTTATTAGAGATGCAATGAATAAATGTCAAGAATATTACAAGCAATCCGTGTTTAAGAAAAGGACTCCAGAGGAAAGTTTGTGAACGAAAAACTTCTGAATGTGAGTTACAGTAACGAGGAAGCGCTCACGTGGCTCCTGGAGAGCCTGAATGTATTTTTCATGCACTGGTGGACTGAAGGATGGAGAAGGAGGACTCCAGGCTGCTACAAGCTACCAGATTGCTGGATCCCCTGACACAGAAGATAAAAGCCAAAGCTCTTTATGGAGCTGTTTTGTTCAATAAACACACAGGTGGAAAATAAGTGAGGAGGGAATAAAGAGGGTATGGTATACCGCATGTTGATGCAACTTAGCATCTTTGGAAGACCACAGGTTGCCTATAAAAAGTCTTTTGTGTGTGTGTGCATGTGTCAATCACACAGATGAGGCATGCATGCATATGCAGAGATCAGCCCCAGGTGCCCAAGGCTCTTGGGAGATCCCTCTCCTTTCTCCCTCCCACCCAGTTACTGGATAACTGAGGGAGGTGAACCAGTAGTGTGGGGTTAGGGTCAGAGTGCCTCCGGAGCAGGAAAGCTACCTTTCCTGGCAGAGTTTGCCTCTGCCTTTAGCTTTGGGCATTCTAATTATAGTCTCAATAATTTTTCCATTTCCAACTATTTCCCTTGTGCTCCAGCACCATGTGTGACATGTCAGCATACAGGTTCTACTCAGAGCTAATTTTGTAGAGAAAGCAATGCCAGAACTTTAATATATACAGCCAGAGACCTGGTTTTGGTAAGACCAGACTGCAAAATGCAGAATATATGCTTTGTTATGCCATTCTGGCCCGAGGAAATTCTGGTTTTGCTGAGAGCTTTCTGCTCCTCTTTGCATAACAATGTGAACAGAATTGACAGAATAAAAGAGAACCAAAAAAAGCTATATTTCGTTAGTGTAAGAACTGGAAAAGGAGAGAAATGGGACACTGGGTTTTTCCATACGTGAGCCTCAGTGCTGCAAAGGAGAAGCCAAGAGGCTTGGTCCCAAATAGCCACAGCTGCGTGACCTTCATTTATGCCACTGGATAGTACCTTTTACATTAGACCCCTTGAACTAATTTTTGAACTGAAATGACTCAGATGGCATGGATGCTCCTTTGGCTGGTGTTTGGCCCTATACCCATTGCAAGGAATAGGTGGACCTCTGTTAGCCACATTTAATAAAGGTGCAGATGTCTTGTGGCAGCACAGCCAAAACGACGTGCAGCTCGTGCAGAGCTGTTCTCCTTTAAATTGGCTTCTTAGCTAAGCCATTTTTGACTGTGATTTCAGCGGGTCGGATATGTCAGCCTGTTTCCTTTTTCTCATTCCCTTCTCCAGCGTCACTAGTGATATGACTTAAGACTTGGGAGGTAGCACTGAGGCTTGTTGGGTGGTGTATGTAAAATGAGACAGTGTTTAGTTTCAAGGCTGGGAACTCAACAGTTTAGCTGCACACACTGGGTAGAAAAGTGTTTCTTTTTATTGGTTTTGAGTGTGTCACCTTTAAATGTCATGGAGCAGCCCCTTGTCCCTGCAGGAACAGGAGCCACGGACCTCTGCCTCTGCTTGGCTGCTTCCTACTCTGCCATGTCCTCACCTCTTTTCCTCCTTTCTAAGGTAAACAATCCCTTGGGGGTTTTTTTGTTTTGGTTTGGTTTTTTTTTTTTTAGTGGGAATAAAAGGTTTCAGCTCTAAAGCAGAGGTTTAACTTCAGTGATTGAACTTGACAGGAATATAACGATGCCCTAAAGGTATGCAAACACCCAACTGCAACAAGAGGATGAGCCAACCCCGGGCAGTCTTGTTTTGAGTCTGAGCTGGGTTCCCACATTGCAAACCCATGTCTCACCCAAAAACAGAGGTGTCCTGCAGGGGAAGCTGTGATCAACGTGGCAATGATTAGACCTAAAATGGCACGAGACTGAGGTCCTAATTGCTTTACTGGTTGTTTGCATCTAACTGGAGCAAACCTGTGGGCTGCAGGATGGGGGCATGGCTGGAGGCTGTTTTGGTGGAGATTTTCTTGTGTGAGGAGATGGATGATCTGGGCCAGTTACACAGGCTCAGTGCTGGTGGGCTACCCAGAAGGGTGTTTCATCCTGTTTCTCACTTGCTGCAATTAAAGTTCCCCTCTACTAGCCCCCCTACACTTCACAAAACCTTTTCTCTTTGCTAGCAATGCTGTGACTCTCCTGCTCAGACGCTCCCGCACTGTGCGGTGCGATCGCCAGCCGAGCAGGGTCAGACCGGTGCTTTCTTAGTAATGAAGTTCAGAAAGAGCGTCCGCCTTATCTGATCGGCCCAGAGAGCCTTGCCGATTGCTTTGCTCTCAGACATCCACGCAGGGAGCAAATCCCRCCGCGACGCCACGTGAAGGGACGAATCCTCCTAGGTGCAAGATGGGATCTAAGTGGACGGGAACCCAGAGGGAGACTATCATCAGATCTGTCTGTCTGCCTATGAGTCCTAAAAAACACATCGGCTACGGCATGCATACCCCAGTGTGAAGTCAGCCAGGAACAAGCCAGAGAACCTGCCTCTGACCCTGAGGACATTGCTTGAAAAATATTTTCCAGAACTCGGTGCCTGGGGACCTGCAGCTAACAAACATTCTGGAAGTGTAATCACAGCCTTTGGCTCTGCTGCCGAACCACCTACGGGAGGTGAGTTTAAAGAGAGCGGCTTTAAAGCTGTCAACATAAGAAGGAGGAAAGCCAAATTGCTTTCGTGCTTGCGTTCGCGTGCCAACCGGTTTGTCATGGGATTGGTATGTAGCAAAGATAGAGTTGTCTGCAGAAAAGCTGTATTATTCTTTTTTTGGATGGGTCCACTGGAGATCAGTCAGGGCCCACAGTAATTTCCTGAGGGGACAAATCTAGCCCTGAGATAGGCCACTGGCTCCTCAGCGGTTGCATGGAGCTTTGTGTTGGGTCAGAAAGTCAGCCTTTGAGGAGAAGAGCTGGAGAAGCCTTCCAGGCGTGAGGGCTGATAAGACAGCAGCTCCCCAGCTGTGCTGTGGCCACACAGTGCCGCGTATGTCATTGGAGTAACGAGAATTAATAACCCTGGGCCAGACTCTGACCTCTGCTATTTAGGCATATATCCCTGGCAGCTCCACCAGCTTCTCTGCTGGGCTGCGCATCAGCTTGTGTAACTTGTCTTAGCCCTCCCACAGCCCAGGTCTCCTCATCTCCTATGGACTCTAGCTGGCGTTGGGGACGCCTGGTCCCTCTCCAAGGGAGGCCCATGGAGAGAAGGATGTAGCGTTGGGGAGCAAGATGAATGCCAAGGGCTGTGCTCCCCTGCGGAGCATGGAGCACTCTTCCTCCTGGCATCTGAAATACAGACATGTGGTGTAAGGACTGCTGGGCCTGGGATGCAATGCTCTGTGTCGGTCCAAGGGGGACCACTTAGATTTGGTGAGAATGTGGCATAATGGGTCAGAATTCATGAGCAGTGGTACATATGCTTGATAGAAGGGAAATCCCTGGTCCCAGGCAAAGTATGTAGTGTATTCCCACAAGGATCCAGGTAAAACTAAGGTCAATCACATTAACAGGAGCTTTTCCAGATGAAGAATTTCCCAGGTGTCCCTGCTGCAGTGTGAAAGGTGTTGGTCAGCATGGAGCATCCTGAAATGGCCACGTTGGTGTGAGCTCTGTCTGTGGGCTGTTGGGACATGCACAGCCTGAGTGACAAGTGATGGGGACAAGGTGGCCCCGTGCAATGGTGCAGGGCAGGAACACCTGCCCTTTCCATTGCCAAGCCATCCTGGAAGGACAGGCAAACAAAGTCTTCCCCCTGCAAATTAATCCCCAGTGTTCTTTCAGTTTTTTTCTCCAAGATGTAGACACACAGATGCCCAAGGTGGCATACTCAGTATTTCTCTCAATAACTCGTTAAGTTCAGTTGCTCAATAACACACTAACGTGAGAGTGGGAAGAGCCGAATGGACTGTAGAGAAGCAAGCGTCTAAATTTATGCAGCATAAATCAGGGCTAAATTGTCCCCAGCCTGTGCTCAAAGAGCTGCATTTGTGGTCTGTGCAAGGATGGGATCTTTGCTTGGCTCACCCGCTACCAGCTCCTTGGGCACCTCAGGGTGAGAAATCTCATGGCTGGCCAGGTTGGGCTGGAGGGACCTGACAAATTGTCCTCCTACAAAACCCCAGCCGGGCTGCAGCCCTGCAGGAGACATGAAGCCAGAGGGCTTTCCTCACCCTCTTCCAAAGAGGTGCCTTCCCAGAGACGTGTGGTCGGCACCCACCACCTCTCCACGCCTGGCGCTGTGAGAACAGCCGTGCGTGAGCTGGCAGCCCCTGCAGCCTCCTCCCCAGATGTGGCTGCTCCCCGGGTGATGCTCAGCCCACACCCTGCGTCCCCATCCTTCGGCGAGCTGTTCCCACCCTCCAGCTGGCCGGGGAGAGCCGCCAGCTGCCTCCGTGAGTCAGGAGCGCCGGCTCAGCCCGTCCTCACCTTTCCGAAAACATTGGCAGCCGCTCTCAGGCCCCTCGGGACACGGCTGCAGGAACATTTTCTCAAATAAGGTCTGCAATGTGTAAAAGGTGCGGTGAAGAAAGGCAGGAGGAAAGCTCAGTCCCGGCTGCCGCGAGGCGCCGGGCTCGAGGGGGAGAGGTCGAGCCCATGGGTATTGGGGATGATGGATTTGTTAAAGTCACTTTTCTTACACCACTGTTGCCTCGTTGATTAAATCATGAACAACCAAGCCTGGCTCAGTGACTCCCGAGTTTATTGGGGTGGATGGATTGAATGGTGCTTTTCTTATTTAGTGGAGGTGATCTGGAGGTAAACTGTTGTGCTTGCGACTGGCTAGAGATGTTCAGATGAAAAACACGTGCAGTGCTGAAGGGCTGGGAAGGGACTTGTTAAGTCCATGTGTTGCATTGTATTTTCTCTCTATCAGTCCCAAGCTGCAGGCACTTACAGGGCCAGACAGACTCCTCGATGCACAATTCACCTGTAGACCTCATCTGGGTTTTCCCCTGAAGCACAAGAGACTCTGCAGCCCCAGAGAGGCTGTGGGGTGGAGAGGACAGTGCCAGGCTGGTGGACTCCACCAAGGATGAGGATGGTGTTGCTCCCCAGAGACGAAGCAGGGGCATTTCCTTCCACCCCAGCTCAGACTGGAAGGATTGGCAGAAAGAAGAGGTTTTTGATTCACTCTTTAATATGCATATATGGAGGGAACTGGTACTGTACCTCCAAGATCATCTGGGCATTTCCAGGCTACTGCAGGGCTTTAGGACATGAGTAATGCCCTCCTGGTTTTTTTCTGGGGACACATTACAGCTTGTAGTACAGAGGTCCTGATGTTTGCTGGGGTACTGGCGAGTGCTGTAAAGCTGGGGGTCCAGGGAGGCACGGGCTAACCCTCTGCCTGCCCGAGCCGGCTGGTACAGGTGGTCCCTTCCCATTCTCAGTTCCTGAGATATTATATCATATGATGAGTTTATCCATCTGTTTGCAATCTTGGGGAGGTTGGTGTGGTTTTAATTAATGAGCAATTGTTTTTGTGGTTGTTGTGCAGCGCCCCGAGCGATTCAACAGGGGTGGGGGTGCTTATAAATAAAACAATTATTATTACCCAACTTCATTAACATGCAATGCCGCCATTCTCTCCTCCTGTCCTGCCCCCTCACTGCTGTCTCTATCAGGTGGGTATGGAAGGGAGAAGAGTTGGCAGAGCCCAACTGCCCTGAGCAGTGGCAGTGTGAAGTCTCTGGTGTCTCCTAAGGGCTGAGCCTTTCTCTCATGCAGGCCAGAAGTAATATCTCTTTCCTCCAACCATTTGCCCAAAACTTACAGAAGCCAAATTCTTTTTGAGAGTTTTACTCATCTGCCAATTTGGGCTGAAATCATCAACAGGTTAAAAACTACTTGCCATAGATAGACGTTGTGTATATACACCTGTGCACAGTATACAAATTCTGGTTTTTTGGGGAAATGAGGCCCAGAAATGGACATAGGTGCCTAAAACCAGATTTAGGCAGAGTTCAGTACCCAAGTTTCAAAAATTCCTCCTAGAGGGGCTCTTGGATGCTCCCAAGGTGCTGGATGCTTAYGTGCCCACGAGGTGTTGCAGCTGGTCCGTTCCCCATGACCTGCTTCAACTCAATAAGGGTTATTCCCAGGTCTGCTTTTTTACTGTCTGCCTTTTTATAGCTCCTCAGGCAAAAAGGGTCCCTGGAGCCTTGTGTTGTCCCTTCTCCAGAAGATTTTATAATTGCTGCTGCCGCAGGACTTTCTTTTTCCCCAATAACCAGAGCAATGCAATACAAACCAGCGTGCTCAGCCTTGCACCTGATGTGAAGACGGAGCCTGTGCCCACCCCCAGTGCTTTGCATTTTATTTTGGATTTAAACTGTCAGGTGGGTATTACACTGGGGGAAACTCCAGCCTGATGGCAGGCAGCTTTCAGGACTCTCCTTGTGCCTCTCCAATGAAAGGGTGGTTCACGCTGAAGCTGTAACCTCACAAATTAAAATAAACCAGGGCCCCTGTGTGACTCCCTGGCAGCCTGTTCTTGCTGCGGCTGTGATGGCCTCTCTGTGGCGAGGACACCTCGTGCATCACCTTATAAACATGTGCAGCTTGTGTCCCTTCTCTGAACCAGGGAATAATTTTGCTTCCCTAATGACCAGGACTCAAAAGGCTTTTTAAAATGCAACATCTGAGCCTCTGAGCACCGGGTCGTGTGATGGGACATGGCAGCCCGGTGATGGTGCATGGCTTGGAGCAGTACCCTGCCAGTGGCATCGCTCTCCTTSTCACTGCATGGCTGTAGCCTTCCTCCGGCCCTGGGACACAGGAGATGCAGCCAGCTGGCATCTCTCCAGGGTCCAGGTGGTCACTGGCCCTCAGGGTCTGCATCTTTGGGGATGGATGTGGCCCAACCCTGACTCATTCCAAGGGCTGGAGGGARCAGGAGCAGAGCCCAGCTGGCTTCTCTCAATCTGTGCTGATTTGCCTGCGTCTTCATCCCAGAGTCAGGCCAGACTAACTCACATAAAATCAGGGATTTTGGGAGAAGCAAGCCCTGTGCTCACACCACAGACAGACCCAGACATGCTCCACAACCACAGTACAGTGCAAAGTAAGACTGCCCCATCAGACAGCTCTGCTTGACCCTCCACATGCATGTCTCCTCTCTGGGGAAGGGTGGTAGATGCTACCACATCCTGATTTTAGCAGCGAAAAGGCAAGTCTGGCTGTGCATTGGTCAGGTCCAGCCACTCAGGTCCCCATCAAGGTGTAAGTAGGTGTCCTGGGAACCGTATTAGCCCTGTGGCATCAGCTGGAGCTGGAGGAGCTCTGCAGAAACCTTAGATGTCCAAATGCTGCGACAGCAACCTTTGGGATGTCTTTTGTGGGGGGCAGCTCAGACGTTCAGAAAAAAGCACCTTTGCTCCTTTTCTTCCTTGCAGATTCCCCATCCCAGCACCTCATGTGGTGGGAGGTGCACCGTTTTCCAACCCCTTTTTTACCAGGCGGGGGACTGGGAGGGGATCCCCGAGCCGAGCTTTCCCGTGGCACAGCGGGACCCGGGTGACATCAGCTCTCCTGTAGCTCTGAACAGGCGGGAGCGACAGGCGGCCACGCTGCAAGAACAAGCGCGGGCGTTGCTGCTGCTTTTAACGAGCCGATGAGCTGCTGATCRGCAGTGACCAGTGGAGGCGGTTAAAAGCAGGAGGGGAACATGGCTGGAGGGCTGGGCTGCCAAACCTCTCCTCTGAAGCACATGCTGATCCAGGGAGAGCACTATAGATTATTTCTGTGTGTGCACTCGCCTTGCCAAATATAACTAAGTAGCGGGAGGTTGCTCTGTTTCTAATTGGGTGATGAAAGCCCGTTTAGGAGGCCAAGACCGAATGGTCAGAAGCAGGGGAGGCAGGAACTGAAATGGCACTGATTCCCGATGCAGCAAGGACTGAGCGGCGAGCACCAGCTCTCCCCTCTGTGCCGATCTCGGTCCTCCGCGCGGTACGGGGGAGAGAGACGAGGCTTGGGGAGCTCGGGGCTGCACTGGGGGAGGATGGGGTTGTCTCCTGGGAAGGCCTTTGCGTTAAAGGAGGGGTGGATAGTTCATTCTGAGCATCAAAATGTGTTGGCTGTACATTGTATTATATTCATATTAGGCTTTCTAGAAAAAAAAAAAGGAAAAAAAGAGCTGATTGGAATGACAATTTTTGTCAAGCAAAAATTCACTGTTCCAGGGAAGGCTGCCGTATAGACAAACCTTCAATTCCAGGAGAAGAGTGCTCGGTTTCTGCATAGATGCATTGTTGACTGTCCCCCCGACATGTCCTGCCTGGGGCCAGAAGGCAGCATGGACCCTGCAGAGAGCAGATGAGCAAAAGAAATCTCAGCCTGGCAGATGAGAAGGAACAGTCTGGAGACCTGGAGCACGTGGTAAGCACAGGGCTGAGCGCAGATGCTCCCTGCAGACTCAGCGGCTTCGAAGCCATTCCCGTGGCACCCCTCCTACCAGACCCCTGCACAGTTTGCAGTACTGCTATGGGTACCCCATCTCTGTGGGGTGAGAATGAGGGACTCCTGAAGGCAAGAGCTGTGATCCTCCCTGCTTAAAAACACCTTGCTCCTCAAAGGGAGAATATAATGCCCTTAGCCCCACTGTCATGGGGGTCCCAAGTGTTGTGCTTCAGCAAACCCCTGCTGTCATCTGAAGATCAGGCAATTACACGTTTGGCCCATGTGCTGTGTTTGCATAGGAGGGGAGAAGAAGGGATGTACATGTGAGATACAGGGGAGTGAAGTGATGGAATAATTCGCTTAGTATTGGGACATTTATGAGTCACCTTCCTCTTCCCCTCCCCTCCGAGATAGATGTCATAACGGAGACTAACTCCGCAGTAATCTCCATATAACATATGTGATATGTTTACTTCTTTCTTTCCTCTGTCTTCCCTGCTCTGCAATGTAAATAGTCATTTGTTCCTCTTCCAGATGCTGGTACATGGTCTCACCAGTAGGAAATATATTATCATCCAATAAAACCAAATTCTTGGTGGCAATGATGATGATTTATTGATTTTGGCTCCATTGACTTCACAGATGGAAATAGAAGCTGGCAGTTAGCTCATGTCTTACAACCCAGCCTAGACCATTTGCTTTAGCTTGCTGAATGCTGCACTTTGGAGACGGTATCTGCTCCTCAAAAGAAAATTTCCAGGGTTGTGGCTGGATTCATTTAAGGCTGCAATCAATGTCGATTAAATGTGAATGCATCGTGGGGACCCCTACTTCCTAATGGTAAGCTACCTCTGGGATAGAGACATCCAGGGCACATCTCCAGCCCTGCAGTGATGTGTCCGCCCCAGTAAACATACGCACCGGGAAACTTGCGAGCCAACCTAAACAAACACTGCAGAGCAGCCTGCAAAGTCCTGACCCATGGAAACTTCCTGGGTCCAAGGGTCTCTGCAGCTGGAGAGGATGTCCTCGCTCACAGCTGCGGTGGCTGCTCCCTTCCCAGAGGCAGCCCTTCCCTTTCCCTGCCCACCCTGACCCCATACGAAGCCACGGGGCTCTGGGAAGTGGCCTGGGAGACCCGGTGTGCCTCCTTCCCAGGGTCTAGTGCCGGGCTCCTCCGCTTGCTGGCTGGCGTTCAGCAGGCAGAGCCTCCGCTGGAGCAGGGTTTCCAGCCGAGCCCACGCACTTGCGCTGTGGGAAGAGCTGAGACCTCTGTGGTTGGTTCGTGTTTCAGAAGCCACTTGTGTGTGGAAGCCTCTTGGCCGGGCACTACTGGCTTTGCAGAAAGACCTTTTTTTTTTTTTTTTTTCCTTGCCAGTTCTCTAACTGGGCCCAGAGGAACACAAGGAGCCACCAGCAGACCTGACAGCATGCTCAGGGCTGAGCAGATATTGATGGCTTTTGTGCAGGGTGAAGACTGATGGAGTTAACAACTGAATCGCCTTGCCTTGCCAAAGCAGCTGTTTTGGGGGCCTGGTTTGAGTCCCCATAAAAAGTCCCTTGCTTATAAAAGAAGAGCCACATGCGGTCCCTGAAGCCCCAACCTTTCTCTGCTCCTCAGGTCCACAGCTTCCTTAGGAATACACCACCAGGGCTGGGTAGAGTCAGGGCAGGGCAGTCACTTCTGCTCTGCCATCTTCACCCTGGTAACCCTCAGGGCAACCTTTTCTTGCCCGTATCCCACTTTGGGTTGCGTCACGCCCCCCCCCCTCCCAGGGACATGAGCTGGTGGAGAGGGGTTCGCCCAGAGCAGCTGATGAGCAGTAGCTTGTTTTCCCCAGCAGTAACCTGCTGGCATGGCCATGCCTGGGGTTAGACCGGATTACAAACGCCCTTAAAACTTCTGCTTCATCCTCCAATTGCTCCTGGTCAGAATCTTTCATCTGTTTTGGGAAAGTTTGGTTAACTTTCATGTGGTTTCCAAAAAAGAAAATCATCCACCAGAATTTCCTGTTATGCCATCAGTCTCCAGCCCAGCCAAAAAGAGCAGTTTACTGTTGTTTACATAGCTGCAAAAATGTACTAGGACCTTCCCAGCCCAAGGTGCCTGCTTATTCTTAAAGCCTGGCCTCCCGAGGCTCCGAGTGCCATTTGCAGCTGTGTTTTGCTCTGCAGGCTCTCGTTTCTGGGGAGAGAATTTCTCTGAGGCAGGAAACCATGTCTTCACATGCCTCCGCGCTGTGCCTCATGCCAAGGGGCCCTGATTCTGTTGAGGGATGCAGGATGCTCCGGCAATTGCAGACGTGTACTAGAGCCGGGACAGCACAGCCGAGAGGGAAGCTGCTCTGAAAGCTCCTGCTGCCAGCGTGAACGCCGTTAAACCCGTGGCATCTCCTGGCTGGGCACGGAGGGAAGAGAATGGCTCGTGGTGCAGCAGCCGGGGCGGGTGAAAGGAGGGACCGCGGGGCAGGAGGAGGGAGGGCAGGAGGAAAGTGGGGCATGGAGTTTTCCAGGAAAGCTTGCTGATATTTGGGGAATGATGCTGAGCCCTTGCCAGGTGGGAGCCAGGCTTGGGAGCCCATCTAAAAGGCCTCTGAGAACAGCGTAAAGGCAAGCAAATGGCCTTTATCACGGGGGTTCCTGGAAGCCAACGGAGAACATGTGGTCTCCTGTATTTTTGTGTTAATTTGCCTCTTTCTGGGTAGTGGGTTTTGGCATATGGAAAAGTGGGTACTTGCACAGGAAAATAAACTTGTCCTTTGAAGTAGACCCACTATGGGATTTAGAGAGCATAGAGGAAGATTCTGTACCCATCCGCTCGCTGCACCTCTGCCAGGGAGGACCTCTGGAGTCCTTCAGACAGTCCCAATGAAAAACACCCTCTCAGCAAACACTAGTTTAAGTGTGAGTATTAAACAAACCATCTCTCCTTGGAGGTCCCGGGAGGCAGCTCTTGCAAAGCAAGCCTGGCTCTTGGTCATCACCCAAAAGGCCACTGTGGGAACACACCTATAGGAGAAAGCCCACCCTAGGGCATCAGGGGAGGAGAGGACTATTTTAATTTGTACCTTCTAAGTGCTGGAGGCATCATTTAAGTCCTGAGTGCCCAATAACCCCGATATCCCCAGCTGTCTAATGATATGCAACGATACATTTGTTTCATCACTGAGACCTAAGGGATTCGCTGCAATGGGATTGTGCTGCTTTTTGTTGGCAGAGCAACACATGCTTAATGGAAAGCAGCAAAAGCCTAGATCTAGAGGTGATATCTGCAGTGATTTCAAGGTCTCTTGTCTTTGAACAGCTCTAGAAGACCTGCCATGAAGATAATCCCGTTTACCGTTAAATTCCTTTCACCTGCAGGGTTTTCATTTCCCAGTAGAAAGAGCTGAATCACTGAGCTTCCCCCAGGGCACTGAACACAACCATAAAGTGCCACTGAGGTTTATGAAAGGAAAAGCTGAGTTCCATTGGTCACACATCATATTTGAAGTTTATAAAGGGTTAATAAAAAATTAACAGGCAGTTTTGCAAATGGTTACTCGCTTTGGTGCCTAATGCCGTCCTTCACAGCCATCATTTGCTCATTAAGATCAATCTATAATGCAGAGTATTCAGACCTGTACTCTGTCATCAGAAATAATTCAGTTTCATTTTTCTGATGAGAAAGATATTTTAACAAAAACACAGTTCTTTGCAATATACAAATAAAATGTTTGAAATGGCTTGCTCTTTAAGGAAAAAAGTAAATTTTTAAACTTATATTTTGTTTTTATGAGAAAAGAGTTTTATTTGTTCCATCTCTTTTTCCTTTTCCAATATGGAAAACTACAAACAAAATAAAACCTGTGACCTTTTTCATAATATACTTATCCATTTTGGCCAGATTGACTTTAAAAAACAATTCATAAGCATACTCTTAACAAAGAGCCTGTGCTTGTATTGCTATTGATTTACAATATTCTTAAAGTTATAGAGCCAAATCTCTAAGTCTTCACGTCGTTTTTCCATTAATGGAAGTTTGTGTAACTAAAGAATGAAAAAAGAGGTCACTTTTGACTTAAGTAAGCCTGTGAAAATTTTGCCCAGGTAAGAAGTGATAAGGATTTCAAAATTTGGTCCTTAGGAAAATCTCTGTGCAAGATAAAATAACATGACCAGCATAGAAAAGGTTTTTTTTCAGAATCTTTTATCAATTTTAAAAACAACACCAAAACATTCTCCTGTATGTCTCTCGGATAGTGGATTTTGGAAAATGCTTCTCTTGCAGAGCAAGGCAAGAAAAGTGGAGACTGCAGTGCAGTCTTCTCGGGGTTGCCTCCTTAATCGAAACCAGCATCATATAATGCTTTCCAATAAAAAGAATGTTCTACCCGACTAGAACTCCAGTCCTACAATAATCAGTCAGAATAAAATTATCCATCCTGGAATTAGATCAGTAGAGCTAGTGAAAAAAAAACCAGTTAAAACTATTTTTATTAATTTTTTGCTTTTCTGTTTCCCTAAATGAAAAGCTATTTTCAAAATTTATTTAAATTGAAATGTACTCGCTTGAACATCAGACACTGGAAAAGACCTCTCTGGATGAAAACTATAGTGTTTTCTGCCCTCCTCCTCCAATTTAAACTTGGCAAAATAAAAATATACCTATAAAAATTGTTTATTGACTTTCTCCATGGGAAATACCTCCTATTTTCTGACTCCCCGCACTGGTGTTAGTTATACAATGGGCAGCTTCTCTGCCCAACAGTGGGTGCCCTGGGAAGGCAAGTCAAACAGTTTCAGAAGAATTCCTGCACATTTATGTGTTGGTTGATGAACAGACCCTCAGCTTCTGAACGAGGGTGTAGGACCCTCAGTGGCAATGCAGTTGAGGAGGCCTTGGGTTTCCATCTCAGCTGCAAGGCAGCATTTCAAGCAGCCTACACAACTTCTGAACAAGGTCCATCCAGTCCAGGTTCTGCCTCCAACAGGAAAAAGACACACCAGGAGAAGTACATATGGTGTTTCTCCCAAAACTCACACTACCTCCAGCTTGGAGAATTTCCTTAGCCTGATGTGACTCATCTATTTAACGATCCCCGTGGATTGCTCCTCCAAGTACTTGTCCAATCTCCCCAGGATCCCAGGTAAACTTTTCACACCTGTAATTCCCCTTGGCAAAGATTTGCACTGCTCCATTACCCACCCTGGGGGAAATACCTCCTTTTGTTTATTTTCAGCTTGGCTCCTGGTATCTTTGCATGGTGCTTCTCCTYTCCCACATCCTGCACAGATGTGGTTCAGTACTGTTTGGGGAGGAAGGTTTCCCACATATGAATCATCCACAACACTCCACAGAGCATTTCTTGGTGCCCTCCGTTCACGTTAAATAACCAATAAATTTCAACAGGTATTCAGCTTGTGAGGGCTGATAAGATCACAGTGAGAAAGGGGACAGTGCCAAAAATATTGAGCTTTTTAAAGGATGTGCCATATAATGCTTTTAACATTTGCAGTCCTTAAGGCCAAGGGGATCATTAGATCATATACTGTGACCTGTATAATGCAGGCTGGAGAATTTTGCCTGCTTACCCCCACGCTGAACCCAGTAATAACTGGTGTTTAAGTGAATGGGTAACACTGAAGGTATTAAAAGCACTAGCACATGAAACTGAAGCTCCAGTAGCAAGGAAGGATAATGAATCTGTCAACTGGGGGCCACTGTCCTGGGACTGGAGAAGGAAAAACTAGTGCCTAAATTCACACAAGTGAGGTAAGGAGGGCAGGATGCTCGTGGCTACTGGATGCCCATTAGCTGACCTCATTTTTATGGAGGGTCTGAGAGCAGAGTTTGAGGGGGGAGCGGGAGCATGGGAGATGGAGAAAATCCCATGTGGTTTTGTTAAGGACAGATCGTGTTGCTTTAACGCAATGTATAATCATAGATATTCAGTAAGATAACTGACTTCTCTGACAAGGGGAACTGATGGTCCAAATCTGACCCTAAACAATTTAATATCGGGTTTGAATGAAAAAGGAGTGGGGATCRGGCTACAGGGTTACACTAGAAACCCCTTATACCTTCAATGGAGTAACAGGTCAAAGAAAAATTTCCTGTGTTTCTGGGGGACTGGCCATAGGACATGACACCTGAAGAACATGTGGCACTAGTGAAAAATGCAGGTAACACAAYGTTGAGTGATATTATTGCCAATTCTGAGCACTACCAAAGAGGTAGCCAAAGTAATCTTGTGGAGTGGCAGAGAGCTGGCCACACAAATGCAAGGTCAAGTGCGAGCTAGAACCATTCCCTGAACTGGACACCAGAGGTTTGGAAATGTAGAAGATGGGAGAGATGGATATACTCCTTCATTGTGGACTGACTATGGACCATCAGCATGAAAATAGCTAATATGTTGGTCATGAACACGTTTAGGCTGGAAATCAGAAGTTTGACTCTTAGAGACATGGGACTCTGGACCCCTCACCAAACTCAGGGCGTGAAGAGCCCAGAGCTGCTTGTGTCACACTGGTGGGCACAATCCTGGAATTAGAAACGAAAGCTTGTGGGATGATGTGTTGGGTGTCGGACTGTCTGGAATTTCCAAGAGAGGTTAGAAGAAGAGCCGATGCCCATGTTTGTCATGCAGCATTTACAGCACATTAAATTAATCACAGGCTTTGGAACTTCCTGGCTCTTGCAGAGGATGAGCATTATTTCCTCACCGCAGCTCCCCTCCTTCTCCTTGTGCAATCTCACTCCTGGATTTCTTTTTTTTGCCTTTCTCTAAAGCTTTGGTGACTGGTCCCAGCCAGAGCTGACAACCACAACACCAAGATGCTTCTCAGGTGGGCCTTGCTCACTGCCTCTCTCATAAAAGCATCAGTAGATCTGTGTTCAAGCAGAAATTTTCTCTCAGCTTAAATAGGCAATTACAGTTGGGACTCCTGCTACAGGATGGGTCATGGGCCACTTCCAAGTATCATTTTCACCTGGCATACTTTATTCTACTGTATGGTCCAAGCCTCTGGAAGCATGCTTGATCTCTCCTGATCTCTTCCTGTGCCACACTGCATTTGTGAGGCTTTTTGAACTTCTGTCTAGAGAGCTCAGCTGTGAGGTTTTTCCCCTTCCCCTGGGCAGGAAGGAAGTAGCATGTGTGGCATCACACTATTGACTCAGTCGACAAAAAATTGCTTACCTGTCCGTAGATCAACCATGGCTTTTGATCTTAAATTGGGTAATTCTTGCTGCAGTTGCTGCATCAACACATCAGCTGCATTATGCAGCAGGCTTTGTTCACCTCTTTTCACTGTAGCAACTGTGAGTAAAACAAAGCTCTAACAATGTTCATGTATGGGATTCTATTTTTGATGAGGTGGCGTCAGTGAGAACACGAGGAGAAGAATGAGCCCCATAAACACACTCTTCCTCCCTCCCAGAAGCTGGCTTTGATTGTTCTTCTCCATTTTGGCTCCTCAGGAGGGGCAAAGAATCTTCCCTAGGACAAGACAATAGAGGAATAAAAGTGTTTCTTAGATTTCTCTCCATGGCCACCTCCTCCTCCTCATATTGTTCCCTTTTCTACCGGGGCTGAGGGCTTCAGCTGACACCCTGTTGCACTTGGTGCTGCATGTGGTGAGAGATGGACCCTGCAGAAGCTCACAGTTTGGGAGATAATGCAGGGCTATGGAGGACAGACTTGCCAAAGGCTACGTAATGGGTCAGTGCCAGAGTGAGGAACAAGGCATGGATTTCACATTGGCTGGTTTAGTGATTGATGCAGGGGACTGTCTCTCCTGCTGCGTGCTGTGGGGGCAGGACTCCTTCTGTGCTTGTGACTGCACAAGCACACACTCAGTTTCTCAACACCAGCACACCCTGCGCAGCTACTTGGCATCTGCTCTGTAAATCAYTGATTGCCAGTAAGTGGGGCAGATATGATATACATGAGTGCAAATGGTGGAAGGATGAGCTAACGTGGGCACAGGGAGCTGTATTTTCATCACAGGTTTCAATAGGTGCTTACACAGACTTCTGCCTTTCAGACACAACCAACACAAGTGCACATGCAGATGGTTGTCTCTGAGCACCTGGAGAACCAGATGGGGCAACATGACCATCACTAGTGAGCGTGGTCACCCTGTAGGGACATGTCAGACAGAGCCAACACTTGCACATGGCAACGAGAAGCATTGTGCCCCATCCTGCTACACCTTCAGTCTAAAATATGGCAGGAATGTGAGAGGTTTCACCAGCCCTACAAATCAGGCTCAGCCTTGCAAATGCTTCATGTCACTCCGCATAGCAGGGACGAGGAGGGAAACATCATTTTACATTAAGAAAGCTCTGAGCAGGCACCATTTGTCTGCAGAAGAGTGTGGCCAGGCCTGTTTCGTGGCTGGGCACTGGGGACAGCAGCCGTCTTTCACCATCTGTGTATAATAAATGAAGAATTTGGGTCATAAAAATTTCTACCCTGTTTAAGATGCACAGTATTGCTTTTCTCAAGCTAACTGCCCCTGGCAGTTCCAGTTAATACTTCCGTTTGAAATAAAAACCTTAAAAGCCTTTTAAGTTGACATTTAAAGTAATTTGGGAAACAATGTGAAAACATAATCTCTCTTCCAGGGTCTTTTTGCAAGGTATGGAGTTTAGCAGCTCTGCAAACCCTTTGCCCATGGCAGACAGCCTCTGTGAAGCCTCAGGAAGAAATGTTTATCCTAGTTGTGCAATATCATGTCTGGCTCTCAGCCTGGCCTTCACTGCTATGATAACTGTAGATGCATCTTTTCTCCAAGGGTTTGTACCAGTTTGACCAGGGAAAGTCCTATCAAAATAATACTGGAGCAGGTAATGATGCTTAGGGAAAGCCTTGGCACTCTCTACAATGTGAGGCACGTGGCAAATCTCAGCCTTCCCCGAGCAGGCTGGAGCCATCCTTCTGGTGGTGAGAGGAGCTGCTGGTGAGCCATGCTCATGGGCTCATGGGCTCACGTGGCACCGTCTGCACAGGGTCTGGCCCTCACATCCCACCCTCCTGCAAGGGCAAGGGACTGAATGTCCTCGTTTCCCCGAGGGAACCATGAATCACCCCTTCCTGGGCAAATCCCTCTGCACCTGCAATGACCCTTGGCAAAGGAATTGGGAAGATGGTTTTGTGCAAAATACCCAAAATGTTTCCACTTTGCAAGGGCTGGATGGGCCCGTTTTCCTGGCAATTATTTTTTAGCCATTTTTCCACAAACATTTTTCCCCTCAAAAATACACGGAAGTTTTTGTTTTCTTTTTTTTTTTTAATTATCATGTGTTTGGAATCCTGTCTTTAGCAAGTGCATGGCTGAACAGCTGTCTGTGAAATGAAGAATTACAAACATCATTTCAGCTCACGATTTTGTTTACATAGTTTGTGGAAAAATGGTAGAATTTCAGTGATGTCAGAAATTTTTTCTCAGGATCTTTCCTTTAGAAAGGAGGACTTTCTGGTAAAGGCATATCTTTACGTGCACCACACCAAACACAGGAGACTTTGATCTTCACTAGTGCTCTGAGTTTTACTATAAAACTAAGGAATAGAATTTCTCAAGAGAAAGGTTTATCACAAAAAAAAAAAAAAAAACCCAACATGGAGGGGGAATTGTTTTGAAATTGCTTCCAAATTTATCCTTTACAGTTAATCTGCAGCTGTATGACTGTTACTCTGAGAGACTCCAACTTAGACCAGTCCCAAGGGGCACATGGTGAGAGATTCCCAAAGGCACTAACCAGATATATCATGGAGAGAAAATAAGACATGTATTGACTGAAGGCACCAGGGGCAGACTTCATCTGATACAAGGTACATCAAAGTCTACATCTGAGCTACCCACCTTACATCCCTCTATAGGCAACAGAGGTCTAATCAATATGGTATATAGGCTATACGGATGGCCATGAGGAAGATGTCCAGGTGCCATCCCCCTCAACCTAAAGTAGATGCCTACATTTGGTCATGAAAATCAGATGTGAAATATGATCTTTTTTTTTCCCATTCAATATAAAGAAAATCCTGGGATGAATTGCTCAGGTGAAGACACCCATGCCATTGACAACAAAATTAGAAGAGAACATATCTTAAGTTGACCAAGTGTCTCCAGGGCAGATGGGCAGGTGGCTGTGAGTGCTGTAGTGGCACTCCTTAATTACTACCATCAGTTAATGAGTTTTTAAAGATGATCCTGGAGTACCAAGCACTGGCCGGGAGCAGGAATTTCTATTCTGCCAGGGTTTCCAGTGTTTTGTAAAATGAGAAATCATTCCTGTTTAGAATTAAAAGCTAAAAGTCACTATTGCCTCCAGGATAAAAAATACTGAAAGAGAGTGTATTGGGATGTTTTGTTAGACTGTGTTGCAGGAGGTAATTTGTTTTGACTTTTACATTGTATCAACTTTTAAGTATAACTGATTATGTAGAACTACATAATCTACTTTAATAGAACAGGATTGTATTTTGATATAAAAGTCAAAATGTCACAAATTGAAACTATGCTATCAAAACGCAATGTTTTGACTTTTTCCTGACCAAAAACTGTCATTGACATTTGAACAAGTTCCTGCTTGATTTCAGAAAGAATAGCATTTTCCAGTGGAAAACCTCTTGGTCAAAAATATTTTGACACGCTCTGCTAGGGATAGAAATGGAGGGTGACTGCAGGAGAAATAAATGCTACGGCTTTTCTGCCTGTGTCATTCTGCTCCATCTTACTCTGTCCATCTGAGGGTCTATGGGCCAGAAGTGGAGCTGGTACCTGAGCATGTACAGCCATGTGCAGCTGGGCACATCCTTTCTTGCTTTAGATAAAAGCTATGGAGTCCCAGTGACCTGCCCTGCTCTTTACTCTGCTGAGAGACCAACCCTCATGATAACCCAGAGATCCTCTGTAATTATCCCACCTATAGGCACTGTCATGGAGAAAGAAGTCCTGGTGGTCTCCTGTTCTGCTTGGCTTAGGGGCAGCTGATCTTGCACGTTAGTGTGTACCTGTCCATTTCAGGCACTGTATAGGAGAGATATTTAGGATCAACAGGCCTGGTGTTGATGTTAGCACCATAGCCAGAATATTGGGACTTAGCCAACAGTGAAAAACAAATGACTCTCCCTTTCTCAAATTTTGGATTTTTTCATCAAAGTTCTGTGGAGCAGAGGGGAGGCTTCCACTCTGCAGTTTTCACCTGAAAAATGCAAGGTTTTTGATGTAGTCATTTTCTTGCTACCCAGTAGGTCAAACACTGAACAGCCTCATTCCCCCCAGAGACAAGCTACAGCTGATCTGCTGCTGATGGTAACCTGTGAGCAGCAGAAATTGTCACCTAGGACCCTTTTAGACTGTGGCTAAGGGCAGTGTCTCCTCCCAGCTCCCATGAATACATGTCCCTGCAGAAGTAGCTCCACAGCTGTGGTTAAATTGAGTCCCTGCAGGTTGGGAATCTCTGGTCTAGGAAAGAAATGTGAATTTTGTCTCCTGGTCCCCTTAATGCACACAGCATTTCTGGAGTTTCCCTTCRTGACACAGAGAGATGTGGCCAATGCCACAGAGGCGCTCAGCTGTATCCACGGAGCATTTTCAACACCCTGACACGTCATTTCAGTGCTCAGCTCTCCTGAGTTCTAGCTCTACCTAGTTCAGTTGTTAACTTGGAGTAGCACTGTCMTGAAGATGGAAACTTCCCTCATTTGGAGCCTATGGAATTTATACAGGAGGTAAAATTACTCATTGTTGAGACAAAGGGGCTACTTGCCCCAAAGAGTCTACAGTCAAAGCCTTGCTGCAGTGGGGACTCGTGGTCAGGGTCTGACCCACACAGGCTCCATGCACGTGTGTTTTCAGCTCCTAAACACATGCTCTAGAACCACTATAAATACGTTTTCCATCTAGGCCCTTCCTAACCCATACTGAAAATGATGGCCTTAGTAAAATTTTACGCTGCACTTCAAGGTTTATGAGTCTGTAACGCGTAATTTACCCCTGGTAAGGGACACAGTGGTGGTTTCATGCTCTATGTAATGCTCAGCCAACACCAGCCCTAAAGATAGATCATCAGTGTTTAAATTGTGAAAAGAATGTTGATGACATTTTCTTTTCTTTACTCCACTAAAGACAAGAGAGGTTCATGTAAAACATAAGCTCTGGCCCCTTTCCAACATTAATGCAATTTACTGCAAAAGTGCTCACTTTTTTAATTAAGCTGGAATGCTGCTACTCTTCGTAGGAATGCAAAACGAACGGGTTACTGACAGAGGAAAGGGCTAATGACTGCAATCTGCTCTTAACTGAGCAGAGCAAGACTTTGCCACCTCTGCTGGGCTTTGCTCAGGAGCAACGTTTGCTCAACGGAGCAGGCAGCGAGCAGCGTTGGGTCCCGGCAAGCAGAGAGCCTGTTCAAATGTCTAAGGAGTAACTCTGCAAGCCTCTTCCCTCTTCGGTGAAGTCACCATGATCAAGTGGCTGGGATGTGAATTTCATAGGCTGATCTAGTTTCTGAATAAATAAAAGTCTGGAATTTTTTTTGAACTTCAAATGGCTCAAAATGAAGAATCTACACCCCCTCCACATGTGCCCATAGCAAGCTGTTTATGAAAGTAGAGCATAAAATATTTGATCATGGTTTTGATCCAGAACATGCAAACATTTGTCCTCTTGTGCTGGCTTCACCTGGTGGCTTTCATTTTCTTCGACATAAAGACAGGGTGAAGCAAAGTAATAGAAAAATAGAAAACATCTTTGTCGAAAATGAGATTGCAGCTGTGTAACTGGAGCGCACAACCATAAATCAGAATGTCAAATCCAAAGCACATGACTTTTTGCGAGTTCTCCATGTGTGCTATAATGTGATTACAGCCTGGTTACTATTATGATTTAAAACAAAGTCTTTCATGCTAGAAACAAAATGCGGAATGTGAGCAGCCTGGGGGAGAGAGATGGGAGACTTAGCCCTGACTGTCAGAGGTGGGCTAGCGGGTTTCAAGTGCTTCTCCGTCAGGTGTGAGGGGACGAGGGAAGGACTCAGCCCCAGCTTTGGCAGCAGTCTTAACATCAGGGACAAATTAGCCGGTGGTGTTCAGCTCTGTCTAACAATCCTCAATTAGGGATGGGGTAGGTTTCTGTCTCCCCATGTCGTAGAAAATCTTGAAGCCAAATACACAGATTACAGAAGTCATTCTTTTCTGTCTATCACATAAACAAATGGTCCAGCTGTTATTGCTAAGATTCCAGTTTGAAAACTTGGACTTTCTTGTATAAACTTCAATGTAATGGTATTTAAAGTGTCATAGACAATAAGCATCTAATCCTAGTCAATAAATTGCAGACTAGTTGCATGAGCTTCGAGAGCTGTTAAAGACAGCTGTGCTTTTTTTGTAATTCAAGTCATTTCCAAATTGGGCAGCCCTCCTGGTGTATTTTCAGACAAACACAGTGTGCTCAGAAAATGTGTTGTTTGGAGCAGCACGAGCATGAACGCAAGGGCGTCACATCACCCAGAGACAGAGTGGAGATCGCATTCTCCATTTCTAAGAAGCTCAGGTTGACGAGGGGGAATTGCTGAGATGTCTGTGAAATTAATAAATAGCCCTACAGATCTCCCAAGGGAAAAAYGTGGCACCTGTGGAGAAGAAAGGGAATATTCCTATTAACTTCGGTTGAGCCAGCAATATATACGGGTCTGTAGAGACTCCCATTCCTTTCAGAGAGAGGGGAAAGAGGGCAAACATTTTTTAACTACCACTCAGCTGTTTTGGAGAAACAACAGCCTGTAAGGGCTGAAGAAGATGGACAAAGCAATATTTTCCTGGATCCAGCCTGCTGCCATGTCCCTGAGGAAGGCTGGTTGGAGCCACATGGGCTCCACCAACGTGAGGTGTCTGGGACACATCTCAATGCACGTGACTTCTCCTGCTGGGATCAAAGACAAGGGGTCAGAACAGGGCTCCCTGGGTAGCAAATTTTGGGATCATGATCATGGTTTTGCAGAAAGAGCGGCAACCACCAGCCTCTCTAATTCCTCTTGTTGACCTCAGTAAGAGATCAATGCTTCTGAAGACCAGACAGGTGCTTGCAATAAGCTTTCAGAGCCTCCCCACCAGGCTCAGGGTGGAAATCTTGGCTCAGATGTATACTTGCAAGGTATTTCAAACGTTACATTTGAAACCGGTTAGCACAGGGTCACTGCCTAGTATTGCGAGGTGCCCTGCAGGATTTGGTCGAGTCGAAAGGCATCTGTGCACTTGCTGCTGGGCTGTCACTCTCCCTCCATTGGCAGCTGTGGTGAAAAACATCCAGTTGAGCTGTTTCAAGGGTATTTTTCCACATCTGTGAGCACCAGGCAGTTTAATCTATTTCTTTCCTTCCCACCCCCCCGTAAGCCATTTTATGACCATCAGACGGTTTACACCTGAGAAGCAGCCTTGCCTCCTGCAAGCACTGCTCCACGGTGCTCAACATCTGCCCCTCAGCACATATCAAATATCCCTCTCCTTGTCAGCAGCATGAGGAAAACAGACAAGCTGGTGGAGAAAATATAAATCAAAAGCCTCCACTGCAGGGCAGGATTTTGCCAGACCTTTTCATGGGGCCAAGTCCCCGGCAAGCTCGCCTGGGGGTGCACGAGTCCCACTGAGCACCTGAAGCAAGGGCATCCCACCACCGGCATGGGTTTAAATACGTGCAAGCAAGATGCTTTTGTCAAACCCACCTCTCCCTGACTGCGTTGGCCCAGCACTGCATGGGGAAGGGTCCCAGGACAGCCYCAAGCCCGCATCTGAGGCCCGACCCCGGAGCCGGGAGCCTTGGCCTCGATTTCCAGCTTGGCCACAGGCTTCCTGTGTGGTCTTGGGCAAATCATACGCTGCAAGGCCCACTCTCAGTTTGCTGATATTTTGAGAGTGCCGTGGTTTGGCAGGTGAACGAGCTGCATACGTATGTGGGGAGAGGAGGTTTTATTATTAGCCCTGGTCGAAACACAAGCGCCGGCTCCGTCTGTGCACATTGCAATTTTGCGAGCGTCCCAGCGCAGGGTTGGGAGGAGAGCGCTCGTCGGAGCATGTGTACGCCGGGGTTTCATCCCCACCTTGTGTGTAAATGGCAGCATCTCCGGGAAAGCAACCCTTGCCGATCCAAGCAGCCGTGAAACTAGTCCATCATCACGTATGTTCTCAGGAATGTGCTCTTGTGTGGGTCTCTGTAGACAACCCTGATTCATCACCTCCAAAGCAATTAATAAAACTCGGCTGGCCCTTCCCCAATATATTGAAAATGATTTGCAATTTGAGAGTGAGAGTCAGTGTTGTTTTTCACATGGAATCAGTTTAATTAATCACACTGTTTGAACAGCTGGGTCCGCCATGCATTTCTACTCGAGTTCAGCATTCCTAGAAAACTTGTCAAGTATGAATCAAAATAATACCATCTCTCTGCTTCCAATGATTAATCGCATATCTCTCCTTCTCATTCACACCTAAACATCAGCTAAATCAAAAGCAGCCTCCTTCCCCACCATTGAGTTTGTGGCTACTCGCCAGTCTCGGGTAAATTATCTAGTGAAGGCTTTGAAAAGCTGTTGGTTTACCCTCAAACTTTTGTTATCAACGTCTGTTGCAATTTCACATGTATTTGTAGTCTCTAGGAGCCAGGGACCGCACAGGAAATGTGCACATTCCAAAATTAAGGATTTGTGGCACAGAATTAAAAAATAAAATTAATTTCTAGCATCTGGAAGTCCAAGTGAGGTATTTGCGGGAGGTCTCCAAAGGGCGTCTGAACAAAGGGCCAGAGTTTTGAAGAATATGGCTCTGATTTCCAACATGAAGTCTGGTATGTCCCGAACATTTCTGTTTGCTTAAAGCAAGACTTTGTCTTTGGCTTTGCGGCAGTTTGCCGACACAGATGGTGGATCGTGGTCACTAACACCATGTGTGTGCTGTGAGCTTGGGCCATCAGGGTTCATGCACGAAGCGGTGGCTGTGCAAGCAAGGGTGAACCCACAAGAGGTGAATGCATGAGGGATTTCTCCATGGGTCCCTCCAGGTCTGGGGGGCTCTTGGCAAGTGGGTACAAGTTACAGCCCCACCAGCCCCACCCAACAAACAACTGGTTTTGAGAATGCAGAAGTGAAGATGTTTGTAAAAACAAGGGAGAGCTTCAGGCAGAAATGAGAAGTTTGTCTCTTCGAGGGCAGAGAAGAACGCTTTAGGCTGTTTGAATTGCCCACCCCGACGGAGTCACAGTATAGCAGGGCTCTTACCAAATCCCTACCGCAGAAACCTGCTCCCAGCCCTGGGAGGGGTCATGGCTTGTTTTCTTCCTACCATGCAAGGAGGCAGGAATATGCCATCGGGCATGAGCCTTGAGAAAGCAAAAAGAGGTTAGAAATAGCTGAGCCTTCCCTGAGGACCACCCAAGACGAGCTAAATGCGGGGTTTCTTTTAAGTGGGGTTGGGATCAAAGAAGAAAGGAGATTAGAGCCAATAGGGAGCTAAAAGGTAACATCTGGTCCTTTTCAGTGATCACCAATAGAAAGAGGCTTTCTCTGGAGAAGCAAAGTGTCCAGAGGAGCCTGTCCTTCAGCACGACAGTGTGCAAGTGGAAAAGTTGGGCTCCGAGACGTTGCTTTGGTGTCTTCTTCCGGTCCCAGCATCTCTCCATGCTGCATGAGAAAGGCACCAGGCCTGGAGCCATGGTCTTGATCACTTTAGAGGCCACCTTAACCCATCTGTGCTCCACAGGGAAGTGCTACGTGGAGGCACTTGAGCTGCCTTGAAGCGAGGAAAGCGCTGGCTAAAGGGATTAAATACTGTCCTGATGTTGCTGCATCCCTGTCACAGCATTACAGGGCCAGGACAAGGCAATGTGCCCCATCTCCAAGCAGCACAGCATCCTCCAGGGATGGACACATGAACAGACAAGTCTGAGGCTGCTCTCCTACCCTCC
This sequence comes from Phoebastria nigripes, assembly GCA_035582835.1. Lineage (NCBI taxonomy): Eukaryota > Metazoa > Chordata > Aves > Procellariiformes > Diomedeidae > Phoebastria > Phoebastria nigripes. Next base: position 2,502,130 of record JAYKAV010001445.1, on the reverse strand, counting down.
TCTCACTGCTGTCTGCCTTGACATTAGTGACATTACACCCATCCATTCTCCATGAGTGAGTCCTTCCCCGTGTCTCCTATTTCCATGGGAAACACTGTAAAAGATGGGTAGACAAGGGTGAGGGCAAGCTTTGTGTCCTTCCTGGGCTCACTGTGAAAGGCTCTGATGGGAGGCCATCAATCCGCCCTGTCACCAGGGGTGCCAATTAACCAGAGTAAAGTACCTCTGGGCGATAAACAAATCCAGTCGTTGACCTTCTGAGGACTGAGCGATAGCAGGACAAGTCCTTAACTTGACAGCTTAGTGGGCAACACATGACAAGTCCCTGTTGCTGGAGGCCAGCTGGCTTTTCCCAAAGGTTCCCTGTCTGCTTTTTAAGCCCATGGTCCAGTATTTTGGTGGTGATTTTGCTAATTCTTAAGGAGTGGAAAAGGGCGGGTGTCATTTTCTCATGATCATTGTGTTTTTCCATCCCTGCCATCCGCTGACCCATCTGCAAAAGCCTTGCCATGACTTCTGGCAGAGCAGATGTCTTGCAGGCTTTTAAATAGTGACACGCAAGTGCGTTTGCCAGAGTACGTATGTCAAATCACTCGCCAGGGTTTTGTCCTTAAATGTGCTGTTGGGTGACATCCCCTGGTCTGCTGCAAATGTATTAAATACCAGATTGCTGCAAAAATTAGCCCTCAAAATGAATCACACCTCACTGACGTGCTAGTGTTCAAAGTGGCCAGGCAAACCTGGCTTGCTCTGCAGATCCTTCAGGAGCTCTCAGTCATGCTATTTAGCTGCCTGGGGTTGTACATGGCAGCAAAGGGAGGGAATAATCTGTCCCCTACATCCATCGTTGGCAGGAAAAGCAATCCTGGATGTATCTTGCAGCAAACTCAAGGAACTTTCTAACAGGCATGATAACGATGTCAGGATGGGAGTATCTGGGGAGGATGCAGTGTCTCCATCACCAGGTCAAGCTGGTTCTGCGACGGGGCAGAAGGATGGAGGAGGAGACCTCTGGAGTTGTCCCAGCCCTGGGACCCACACATCTGTGCACACGAAGGATGTGACGATGAAATCATTTTGTTGCTCCCTCAGGCTTCTCACCCACAAATTCCCCCATCAGATCCCACTTCTTCTATATGTTTCTGGCAAGAAAATGCATACTTTGAAAAAAAATTAAAAAAAAAAAAAAAAGAAAAACCCTCGGTTTGCTCTCCATAATGATACCAGATATCCTGCCAACAAAAATACAAACCCTGAAATGGATCTAGTTCTTTTCCCACATTTTTCTAAATATAAGGTCTGAATAGCAGCTCCAAGCTCTCACTTGGAAAGAAAGCTGCAGCCCAGTGCTGGGGTTTAACTCAGCAGGGAGATGATTGCCTCTGACGGTACCTCAAGATTGCAACCCGGACGGAGGGTTTCCCTGCAAGTTGCCACTGGCTGAGCTGCTCCATCGAGGCTGAAGCACGTGGGCAGCTGCATGGGGCCAGCCCAGGCTGGCAGTAGCACGTTTTGCTGCATCCAAGCTAGTGGGAGACTTTTGTTGGGATAACAAATGGAGCAACACCAGCAAGATGTTGGGATCCTTGAGGTGTCTGGGTAGACTGGGGCACCAAGGGGACTTGCCACCAGGTGAGCAGCCACTGCTGACCTCAGCTCCCTCCTTGGGGGTTCCCTGCCCAGCTGTATTTTGTTCACATCCCAAAGGTGCCTACCTGCATCCTTATGAATTGTCTTCAAAGGAGCAATGGGAAATTCCAAGTCACGCAGTGGAGCGGAGCAGTCATACTGCCTACATCAGGCATTTCTAGTAGGTAATAGAGATTCTTTCTAGTTTCCCTTCCCACTGCTTGGATTGCAACAAAATTTTTAAAAAAGAAATTAATTCAAGATAGAAGAAAAATGTAACCTTGAGAACAAAAGTGATTTTTTTCCATTTGTGCACGTGCAGTTCATCCCCCTTAGGTCTTGTTGTAGGGTCCAGGATGGAGACCATAGGGATTACAGCCCAGATGTGCACAGGTATATAAAGCTCCTGATGAGTTCAGCAGCATTTGGGGCCAGTGCAACTCAATGTATGCTGTAGAAGACCAAGGTATGTGCATTTCTGATTGCTTCAGCTCTCTTTAGATGCTGTTGAATTGCTTGTGCCCTGCGTGGGGCACTCTGGGACAGGGGTATCACTCACGGGAGGTATGGGTGAACCTGAGAGCATCACAAACAAGTTCAAGGCCAGGTGGGGAATCTGACTGAAATGAGCAACCTTCTTAGTGGGTTGGGGTCTCCATTAAAACGTGAATATCTGCGTGTTTTCAGCTGTACTATCCTCCTGTGGGCTGCAAGGCTCAGTTGTCTTCCACCCACAATTTCATCAGGTCCTGTTCAGGCTCTTTTCCAGGGCTTGGATTGCATTAGGTTTACAGGATCATCCACCACCTCCCCTTCAGGTTGTTCCCATTTGGTCCTTTTGCTCCTCCCAAACCCTTTGCCTTAGAAGGAGTTGGGGAGGTTGGAGATGCCATGGCTCTGGAAACGCAGACCATACAAACCCCAGCTTCTAGCCCTGGAGGAGAGGGGTGCACTGAGGAAGCCTAAAGAAAGCCTTCTCGGGTGCTGGAGGTGGGAGTGACATACACGTGGGGAACCCCGCTGGACCTGCCCCTGAGCCAGTGCCACCCTCCCAGGTGCTTCCTCAAGCCATGCTTGTCAAACACGGTGTCTGTTGAAAGAAGTGACCTTTTTTCCAAGCAACCTTTTGGAAAAGGTCACAGTTTTGGAAACTCTGCGTTTTTTTCAAAGGACATTGGAAAACACTGATTTTTAAATTTTTTTTTCTCCATTTTCATTTTTTCCCTCATTCTCTTCTTTCTTTTCCATTTTCAGTGTCTGGATCCTCCAGTTCTCCCAGTAAATGAAAATGTTCCTTCGAGTGGGAACCTGCGAAGCCTCCCAGGGACGCCGGGCCCTGAGCTCGGTGGGAACGGACGCTCATTCACTCAAAGCAGACTTTTTGTGTGGCAGTCGCTGAAAAGTGCCTGGTATCTGCCTGGGCTGTTTCAAATGTAAGTCATTCAAAACATTCCCTGTGTTTTTTAGCTCATAAAACTGCTGAAGTACATCCTGTACAGTGAACAAATTACTCAGCTTTAAGCAGATATTTATGCTAATTATCCATGGGAAGCTGTTTCTGCCATTGTAGTTTTTCATCTGCTGGCATAATATTCAAAAGGTTTTATGTGGCGTTAACTATCAGCAGTAAAATCCCCCAAAAGTAACATGAGAAGGAAGAATCTGCTCTGCATACATTTATTTTCTTTAAATGTTCTTGATTTGCCATCTATGAGATGAAAGTGTTTACACTCAGCACTCCCTCCCCGTCACTACAGCAGCGTTCTCTCCCTGCCTGCTCTTGCTTCAGTTTATTTACCGAAGAATATTCATATTTTGTAAATCCCAGGTATTTATTCCCTTGATTATTTTGGCATGGTGCATTTTGAGGATGTTTGCTTTGTTTTAAGCAAATCCTTTTTCTGCCTTTGAAAAGCAGAGCACTAGTAAAAACAAAGGCAACAGCAATATTTGTTAATGTAAGTCCACGCTCCTAAAATATTTATTCTTTTTTCATATGAAGAAGATTAAATGCTTGCAAAATTCTACAGACACATGCACATATTTGACCCAGAAGGACGTCTCTTGGGATTTGTAACAGCAAATGTGTGTTGAACAAAACGTCTTGGCCCTGTACAAACTTACTTTGTGTTCTAAAAGCCAAAAACTTCATTTTAGCATGACCTTAGAAGAATAGTGATACTTTTAGTATTTCCTGGTATTTGGTGCAAGGAATGTTTTTATTTGAATGCAGATGTCATTTGGTTTACAGGAAGGATTTGGTAACATGTCCATGCCAGTACTGCACTTATCCCAAATTTCCTGCTATGGAGGAAGAACATATGTCAAAGCTCACTGTTTGTTAAATTGAAAAGATTCAGTACACCAGAAGCTTCTCTTCTAAACATTGTGACTTTGTGCAATTTACAGAATGTTCTATCTCCATTAAACAATAAACCCTTGACCCCTGGAGCTGGCTTTCAGGATCCTGCTATTTGAGAAGGTAGACATAATGGATGGCAATAATAAATGAAAAGTTCAAGAGGTTAAGAAAAACTGTTTAATTATTTCTCTAGAGCGTGGGCTGTAGAAGAATTGCATATCTGCCTTCTCTCTTGTAGAAACCCTGCAAGGAATGACTCCGGCAGTGCAGCTCGGGCAGGGTATAAAGCAGGTTGCTGGCCCTCAGCTGTGTTTATGAACAAACGGTCTCTAGATACTCTTCCATCTCTGAACCTTTCAGTTTTCTGTGAGTTAACTCCCTGCCAGCAGTGAGCCTGTGCCAGCCCCACAAACCTCAGCATCTGTTTTGCAAGGATCTTTTATTTGTTAGCATGTGAAAGCTATTGCTCATGTGTGCTTCCCAGCTGTGGTGTACTTGGGCTTGATATCTTTAAAGAAATCTTTGCCTTATTTGCTTGTTAAACACAGACACACACAAAGCAGCGCGTTCCCCCCTCATTATGTGAGCCTGTAATGCAACCTCTGTTAACAGGTCACCATTGCCTGCCTTTCCTCCACGTTAAAGCAAATCCAGGACAAGAAAATCAGTAGGCTTTTCCTTCCTCCCCTTGAACAGACATCTCTCTTTTTTACACCCTTGTTTGGTTTCTGTCACATCGCTTGCTGCATTCAATTACGACGGGCTTTATCATGGGACCGAAAGCCCTGAGCTAAAATCATCCTCCAGTTATGCAAGTCACTGTACAAACACCCAGCAAGAGAAAGGCTGCTCCAAAAACATCCACGGCAGGGCAAGGGGTGAGGGCAGAGACAGGGCTGAGGAGTAATGCTCAAGGTRACCAAGCACATCCAGGGCAGAGCCCCAAGTAGGAGCCTGCTCTTAAGGTCAGACCCTTGGCCACCTGTTGATGAGCATTTCCTTCTCTTGGACACCCCGTGCCCTCCATTGTGGTGTCTCTTGGGACATTTCCCACGTGCAGGGAGTGTGGCAGGGCACAGGTATGGGGTTGGATGCAGCGGTAGTGTCACCCAAGGAGGAACTGGAGTATCTGTCTCTCTCATTGGGACCCAGAGCCCTGGTGAATCTCCCCAATCTCTTTCCAAGGGCAAATGCTCTGCTTTGGGGTCACAGCTTGCCAGGCAAGATGTCCGATGCCCTTTTTTGTGTCTTGCACGGCTCGAGGCTGCCTCTGAGGGTGCTTTGGAAATTTAATGCTGGGGCCAGGAGATGGAGCAGACCCTACTTTGGGGTAAATCAGCTTGTATATGTGACCTTCAAGATGCTAGATCAGTCTGCACTGGCTAGAAAGCTGGACAAGGGTTTTTTATGACAGCTTTTGGAAGGGTTTTAAAAGCTTTTCACATTCATTTTCTCCTTCTAAATGCCTTGATCTGCAACTTATCCTACCAGGAGTCATTTTCSCAAGATGAGCCTGGTGCAAGAAGTATGGCTTGACTTTGTTCTTTCTAAATAAGTTCCCCCAAATCAGCTTTCCCTCTCTGCCTACTGTGTTGGATATGAAAGCATCCCAAAAACAAGCCTCTGGTCTCCCCACAGCACCGTCAAGCGGGTGGGAAACGAGACATCAGGTTGTGACCCTGATGGGACCCTCTCTGTTTAAATAAACAGTCCGGGTTTCATGTAATGTTATACTCCATCATGAGCCCTGAAACAATAATAGTGCGGGAACCATTCACGTGACTTCTCCAGGATATATCAACAAACAGAAGGAGCGGTGAGCATTGGTGGCTCATGCTGCAGGTTGGATGGGACACATTCTCAGTCTGCCACCAGATGAGCAAAACAGCTTTCCAGAGCCACCACCCGTAAAGCACKAAATAAAAAAGCTTGGGATGGAAGATTTTTTTGGCCCAAAGTAAGTTCTAAGAAAAAGTACATGTGAACATGGTTTCCAAGTGTAGAAGTTAGGCAAAAGGGTCTAACATTTGTTTGTGGCAATGGAGGGGGTCATCCCCAAAATGCCTTTGCAAGCAATCTCCTTTTGCACCGCTGAGCTTGTGATGTAGCCTCCTGGCCAAGTTTGGTTTCTTTCCACAGGGAAGCTGGTTTTGATCCATTAGCTGTAGTGAGAGGCTGCAGCCATGGCTCGTTTCTTACAGGCTGTAGGTGATGAAAAAAAAACAAAGAAGAAGTCCATGGAGGTTGGAGGCGTTGTGAAGTGAGAACGCAGTCTGTGTACAGGGCATGGGAGCTCATCCTGGCAGAATCACCAAAGCAGAGGGGTTTCTCCTCTATGTCATAGTCCTGGAGTACGTGCCATTTTCCTCACACTGGCTACTTCTACAACAAGAAAGCCGTGGGATTTTGAGCTCAGTCTTCCTCGGTAAATTCCCCATCAGCTAATGACTAAAATTACGATTCCCCACCCTGTCCCCTCCCTTCCCCTTGTGGGTGTGGTGGGAGAGCAGTCAAAACCTCTCATTTCCACTCAAGAAGGTGTAAGGAGGAGCTTTGGCTCACGGTAAAAGCTGTCCCYGCTTGACCTGGATGTCGGCAGTATCTGGCCCTTTGGCCTGGGGAGGTTCAAGGAGACCGAATAGGATCATGCCCAGGTCCCTCCCCTGGACACTGCCGGCCATGCAAGCTGGCAAGACCCAGTCTGGGAAGCTTTCACCACATCCCCCTCCAGGCATGCTGAGTGCCTATTGGCTCCATGCCACCAGGGCAGCTCCACATCCAACCAGCATCCTGCCGGCACCCGTCCAACCACAGCACAGAGTAGGCTTTGGACCATGTTTGAACCATTCACTGCAGCCCCACTGAGAGATTTAGGCACTTGGACTCACAATATCCTTCCACCTTTCCCTGTGGGTGATGTGTCCCATACCCTCGTTACTCCTCTCTGGAGTGGATGCCCCCATCTTTCCTGGACCCAAAGCCCAGACAGCATTGCAGTGCTGGGGGGGGAGCCCAGGGGACCTGCCTGGCTTACAGACCTCGCTCCTAATTACCTGTCGTGGTAGGATGTGTGCACTGGTGACTTTGCTCAGCTTGTGGTTGTTCCCTGTGTTTGCACAGTTGCAGATTATGTGCAGAACCATCTGCTTGTCTTGTATTGATTCATGTCCAGTTTTCAAGGCTCTCGCCCACAGTGAACAAAAAGATTATGTTTGTGTTAGGAAAGAGAGAAGGCCAGTTGGTGCCTGAGACACTCAGGCATGCCTGCTGCTCCATGAAATGCAAAGGGAGGACAAGTGAGTCTGTTGTGTAGGTCCACCTGACAAAGCTCCCACAATGTGGAAGGGCAGAGGCAGACAGCCCAACACCTATGGTTCACTTTTCCTGTCCACTGATTTTGTAGGAACTGGGGTAGCCCAATTACAGGTGTGCCTGGGCCCAGAGCAACGCTCGTGTCCCTGTAGCCCCAGCAGTATGGTCTTTACACTCCTCCACCCCATAGAGAGAGTGAGGGTAAGGAGGGTGTGCAGGTTCATCTTGAAAGCAAGTAGTACATGTTAAGTTTCCTCCCAGGACATTCTTCTTTTGCTTTCCCTTAGTGGGGTTGAGCCTGAAGCATACAAGAGCCATGGTTGGGGCAGGATATGACTAAACCCCATGGGGTTTTTTTGCTTCACACCACATGTCAGCAACGATGTCTCCCTTCTACAAAGCCACCCTTCAGCCCATCTAGGGCAGGTACAGACCCACCATGCTCACCATTTTCTCTTTTAGAGTGACTCAGGTATCACTGAGGGCCCCAGTTTCTAAGACATAGGTGACACCATATCTTGGCAACTTGATGACAGAGCAAACCAGCCATGATGGCAGATTTTCTCCTCCTATGAGTGCATACAGAGGAGACTGGCACTGCTGGAGTGACCCCCCCACAGGAACTGTCCCTTGTTGCCTTTGCACAGCAGCATCAGGAGGGAGTTTTGGTGGCTTGCAGCTCTGCCAGAGGAACGAGGGGGAGGTAGGTGGCTCAGGAGGTACAAACCTCTTAGGGACACCCTGGCCAGAGGAAAGCCAATGAAAATAATGACTCACTTGACCCCTCACAAGACAGCCAGCACCCAAAGTTTTCCACGCAGCGTTAAAAAACACCACGCACTGGCCTCAAATCACATCGGCCATGCCAGACTCCCACCTGTTTATGTGGAAAACTTTATGCACCCAAAGCATGAAGTTTTTCAGCATAATATGTTGGGTGGATCAAGGTTTCCATGTGCTCCAGCGCTGTCAAAAAACGGTGTCTTAGCCAACACAGGACGATATGAGGAGGGCACAGAAAGTTTGAGTCTTCAGGAACTCATTTGCAGAGGCTATCCTGTTCCTCAGGCACTCAGAGACCTCTCACCTCCTGCCCTTTTGTACACAGAAGAGCTGCAGATTCAAGCCAGCTCTGGAGAATGAAAGAAAAACCCCACTCCTGTACTGCTTTGCAGCTGTGCCCTGGAGGAGAACCTTGACAGAGGTATCCTCTTCCAACTGAAATTGAGAGTATGATGGGTACAAAACTTGGCACATGTGACAAAATAGAAAGTTGACCTAGGTAAACCAGTGCAAGAGGTAGGATCTAAAAGCAGAAGAGCAGGTGATTAGAGAGCCTGGTTAGGTAAGAAGGTAGGTGGATTCTGCACATGTTTTGTGTCAAAGGATGAAATGCAAACATCTTCTCTGAGGAGAACTGCACTTGTCCAGGAGCAATGTCAGGACTCATGCTGACTGGCTTTAAGCTGGGATGAGAGACTTATCCGAAGAAACTGAGAAAGCTACCTGGACAACGGCAACAGCACTCCCTGATGCTCTGGAGCCCATGAACATAGGAAGTGGTGCAACCTCCCAGCCAGCTCTTGGGAAAGGGCATTGGGTGTCCTGATCCCAAACTTCAGTCTTCCTTGCTGCCATTTGAACACCTGCCCTGTGTTCCATCCCCTGAAAGCACGGAGAACAGAGCGTTTCCTTCCTCTTCGTGGCAGCCTTTTATAAATTTTTCCTTCAGCAACAGAACTGCAGAACTGCTCAAGCTGGGAGGGACTGGGCAGGTCTGTAGCTTAAACAGGATCAGCACTGAAGTCAGATCAGTTTGCTCAGGGCTTTTCCAGTCACATCTAGAAAACCTCCAGAGTTTCACTCTCCAAATTCCTGGCTGGTATTAAATCCCCTTATGAACTTTCTCTTCCCAGGCTGAACAAGACCTGATCCCTCTGCATCTCCCTGTAGGACATGCTCCAGCCCACCTTGGTGGCCATCTGCTAAACTCAGTCCAGTTTATCAGTATTTCACTTGTACTGGGGACCCAAACCTACACAATGCATCCCGGCTGAGGTCTAATGAGTGCCCACTAAATGGGAATAATCACAACCTCTCGCTGCTTGCTGTGCTTCTGTTGTACATTTCTTCTCTCTTTACTTGTCACAATTTGCTATGGGTGCCCCAGCAAGCAGTTGGAAAAGCTCCAGGCTAGAATAATTTTCAATAGCAGAATGCAGTTGCATTTCTCAAACCCAGAGCAAGAAAGCATCAAACAGTAGTAATAAAAAGTGGTGTTATTTGACTGAAAAATACATACCCTGATTACTACAAATTCTGGTGATGAATTCTCTTGCTAGAGAAACCATGCAGCAAAAGGCTGGGTATCCCAGGGACAGTCACACTAAAGCAATGCATTTCTTCTTTGAGACTTTCTGTTCTTGGAGATTGCTGAATTGAACTCTAAGTTGATAAAGGTCCCGGGACTGCAGCAGTGAGTGACAGCTTTGTTAAGCTATGATTGATGACTTTGCTACCAAATTCTGATTAATGTTTCCTTCCAAACCCTCCTTGCCCTTGCAATATGCTGTCCATTAGCCCCTGCCAATATCTGCCTAAAATAACCTTCTTGCTGTGGTAGGAGTTGTGTGATTATAGTTATCTAAACGTGTGAATAATTGGGAGGTTATGCCATATTACATGCTTCATCAAGTTCTCTATTCAAGTCTCAGGGAAACATTTGAAGTTCAACACTATGTCTCAATTATGCTTGAATTTCTGGCAAGGGAAAAAAAAAGTCACATTAACGAAGCTGTCAAAAACACATTCTGCTTTAAATTTCCTGGGACAATTGGACAATGAAACTTGCTCACACAGTGAAGAGCTGCCTTCACCTCACACTATTAACAGGCTCTTGAATTTATTGAATTTCTTTCTTGCTTAGACTCTGAAACTAGATCTTGATAAAAAGGAGTTGCGCAGTAAATGAGTAAGCTCTGTAAACGATAAATTCTGTGCTGAAACATTTATCTCCAGACAGTCTATATGGAAAGCAACGCGGTTCTGTTGGGATATGTAATGAGTTTGCACTATGGTGATATTCGTAAATTATAAAAGAAAGAAAATAGGTGTGTTGTTGCAGCTCTGGTGCAATATTCTTGTTACTGAAAGTGAGACTTTATTTTTATGTGTGCTCTGGACTGGGACTCTTCCCCAGGCAGCTTTGCACTTCAGGACTTTAATGGGGGACAAACCTATCCATATTCTGACAAATTCCTTTGAAATTTCAGGAGCAAAGTGTTATTGTAGAGTTATAGATGTCAGCATTGGACATCATCACGGGCTGTCTGAGGGAGAGCTGGACTTTTAACAGAGAAGCCAGACCCCCAGCTGGTTTTTCTCCCAGTGATCACAGCCCTGTGTGCTGGCTGCATGCTCTGCCAGGACAAGGGAAACTGGAACAAGCTGAGGCTCAGTGTGAGCAAATACCAACCGAGAGGTGGTTGGAGAAGTCCAAGGGGTGTCCAAGAAGAGGTAGGAGGGGTAGGAGGATAGCAATAGCCATCACCTCTTGGGCTTGTTCTGCCCCGATTTCCAGTGACAGACTGGTTTGGGACTGGGAAGTCACCATTGAGCTTGTTGCGGTAGAGGTAAATGACACCATCAGACAAACCCCATTTCTTTTAAGACAGCATTGAGGAGTTTTTCTTTGCACAGCTTCTCCATGGAGTGGAGGCCATCGRCATATCAGCTTCCTGCCCAGTACATTGGGGTTGTAATTTTATGAAGAGGAAGGACTGCTGCTCCATCATAACAAAGACCAGGCAGGGACTTGTTCATGGTTATTCATATATAGGCTGTATAAGGTAACACAGGGCCAGAACATCAGTGGTGCCAGAGTAGGAGTGGTGGGTAATGCTTTATGCTCTCGCTCTATGTGTGCTGAGCAGGGGCCAAAAGCCGTGGCAGCTCCTCAGCCCATGGGTCTGGAGGGATGGCTGTGCAATACCAGGTCACCCATAAGRTGATGGCAGAGCCAGTCCCAAGCCTGCCCTGCGGCTTGCCCAGTGCATCAGACAGCCATGCCACCAGGACTGGTGATGACCAGGGTCATCTCCTTGCAGCCTCAGTGCCCTGCTCTTGTGGTGGGAGGGCAGGCTGGCAGGCTCAGTGGCAAGGTGCACAACCTCACAGCGTGCCAGAGCATGAAATCACCTTTGATAGGGACAGTAGTCACATGGGTGGTAGCTCCTCCCCACCTTCCCCCTCTTTGGGTCCTTTCCTTCCTCTCTTGGGGTGCTTCCCGCTGCAAATCCCACCGTGAACATCCCCTCTCCAGCAAGGGGCTGGCCATACTGCAGCCATACTGCTTCTTACCATGCAGCAATGGTGGGAAAGACAAGGGGGTGAAAGGCTGCAGAAAAATCTTAGCAAGGTGAATGAGTGAAGACAAACCAAGTGTATTTATCTTTCCCAAAATATTGCAAAATACATCCAGGCTTGGCCTACAGTGAGAGCACAAGCAGTGAAGAAATCTAAAGTGTGCAGATGCATTGCATACCAGCATGGAAAAGTGACAGCAAGACAGGGCCAAAACAGGCCAACCACACTCCCTTGGGAGTCTAGGAAATAAGTGAATCAAAGAGGGCTTGGGGCAAAACAGGCCAAAAAAGGATCCCTCAGGAGTCCAGGAAATAAAATGAATCAAAGTGTGTTTGGGGCTGATACAGGCCAACCACAATCCCTCTGGAGTCCAGAAAATGAATTTAAGTGTTGTCTGGGCCAAGACAGGCTATTAAACTTTCCCCCACCACGGAACAAGTCAGTTGTGAACTGAAGAAAGTGGGGCCATTCTGCCTGAAAAAGGACAGGACCCCAAAGTACATGTCAGCAGCCTCCTGCTTGCCCAGTTCCCCTTCTGAAGCACGGTGCCCCAGGGTGCATGGCTGGTGCTTCGGGCTAGAGTCACCTCCTGGCCAGGACCCTCCCTCTGTAAATTCTCTTTAACTTTCCACAGTCCCTTAATGAGCTTCTCTGCCATCTTCCAGCATTGCCCTGGAGGCCCAGCTGCAGATGCCTGGGGCCAAGAGTTGTCCTGGCATCTGTCTGCTTATGGCAGGCCATGCCTGTGGCACTGTTGACCATGTTCATGGAGTGCTGGCCATGTTTGCAGCAGTCTTGCCCACATTTATGGTGGTGTTGGCCATGTTGATGGCAAAGTTGATTTGTGAACTGCAGTGTTTAAAGAGGAGCAGGAATAAGCTGCTTCTACCATTCTAGGCTGCCATGTGGGTCTGGGCCCGTGGATACTGGTGGGGAACGAGATGTTGACTCCAGCTTCTCATGCTCAGCAGCTGCTCCTTCAGCATGTGCTGCAGAGCCCTTGGGAGCCATGGTACTTCAGTAGGACAACTAAGCCCACTCTCCTCGGCAGGTTGGTCCTGCTCCCTGGCACCCAACTTGTGCAGTTAATCCATCAGCTGTGGATCCTCACCTACCCCACTGCCTCCAGCCCTGCCTGCTCCCCCAGCACTTTCCCGGAGTGCCACTGAGCAGGGCAACTGCCTCCAGAGTGGGTCTGTGAGCCAAAGCCCTGTCAGTCCCATGGCTCCTATGGCTGTGGGGCTGATGGCCACAGCAAGGGATGCAGCAAAGAGCTGTGAGCCCTTTCTCAGAGTGAAGGGAGAAGGATATTTTCATGGGGACCTGCTGGACTACCCGACCGACAGCGGCCGATGGCCCTGTCTCCCTCATTATGCCTTTCTCTGGGTATCCTGCATTTGGGCATCTCCATATGAGGATTTTTTTTTTTTTTGCCAAACAGTCGCAACCGCAAACCATGGGGGGCCTCAGCACCTTCTCTCGGAGGCTGTCACCGCTATCACTGAGGGGTCATGAAGGGAGTAAAACTAGCGGCCACTTCATTTTATCCATGAAGCAAATGGTGGGTAAATGGAGAATAAATCAGAGGAGGTACTGACAGTCTGCAGTCAGGCACGGGGATTTACTGCTGCAGAAGGTTTATTAATAGAGCTGTGGATATAGCAGCACTGTCTGTAAAGGGCTGTGGGATAATTTAATGACCAGCAAGGACAGAAAGCTGAGATAAGGATAACTGTAGCATCCATATTAGCAATGTTTCCTCTCTGCGGTGGCTTAGCTCCCTCTGAAGGGCCAGCCAGAGATGAAGTAAATCATGGTTAGCCTCACCTCGGGTGTCCCTGTCCTGTGCCCCTCCATTAAGGCAAATTGCTATTTCCTAGTGAGAAAAGTCTTAGATACCAGCACCCACTTGAGGGCTGTAAGCAGTCAAGTGTCCCCTTAGGCTGAAGGGCAGAGGGGGACCATGGAAGTCCACCAGGACAAGCACCTCAGCGTGGCCTTCAGAGGAAGAGATGCCACCAGCACGGTGCTGCAGCTCTGGAGGGTGGAGTAAACAGAGACAAACACTGCCAGTCAATAACTAAAATGGAACTTTTAAGTAAGTGACCTAATCTTAGTCACCCCTGAACGCCATAAACAGCTCAGGCAAGGTCATGAGGAGTCTCCTATGAGATGCCTGCTGCTAAAAATGCCACCATCACTCATGCTGCTTTTGGTGACCTCCAGAGCAAACAGGTTTCTTTGCTTCGTGACATGCTTTACCTTCTTAAAATGAACTGAGAACACAAATTTGGCACCTTTGGGGTTTCTCTCAGCCTTTTAGCTTTGGGTCAAATTGCTACTGAGCAGGGGAATTTCTATCGTAGGAGACAGAGATGGAGGCAGCAGCACAGGCGGCCACTCTCTGTCCCAAACTGAGTTTATTGGTGTCTCTTTTCGTGATGGACACACTGAAGCAAAGTGCATGAGTCATTCCCCTCCCTGTCTCTGCAATGCTGCAGTAAGTGAATTGACCTGGAGTTTATAACACAGCCGGTTAAAATAAGTTTCTGGAATTAAACTGAATTTCCTGGATTAAAAATGCAAACCCACCCAATGCAGCAAAATCAATGCAAACTCCTTTTTATTTGGTTTAGTGGTGGACGCTCCCCAAAGTCTTCCTGGAGAAAGTCAAAAACCATGTGTGTCTTGTAATTAGATCTAAATGATTATGAAATTTTGGGAAATTGGTGTTTATGACACCTGCTGAGGTACACTTCCTCCTCCTGCTGAGAGATGACAACGCAGGAAAAAGACCAAGCCTAACTTGTCTGACCTCCTCCTGACCTACAACAAAATCACTCAAGACAATTTAACTTGAAAAAGTGATGGGCTCCCGGTTGTTTGTTGAACTGAAGAAAATCCGTTTCACTTCCAAGTACTAATTTTCATTATTTTGCATCTTACTTCGGGGGAAAATTCAGAGTTATTTTGAAACCACAGGTGATATGACCCATTAAAAGTGGGATTTAAGCATTGGTTTTATGCAGCAGATGGATAAACTATCAGTCACTCGCCTGTAGGTGGAAAAATCTTTGCTTAAGCCATTAACACTCCCTAGCGTAATACTACCTGTGTTAAGCAAAGGGAAATCTGTTTTCTTACTGCGATTTGATATTGGGAAATAACAGGAGGAGATAAGCTTTATAACAGCACTGGAAATGTGTCTGTGGTAATAAATGAGACACGCAGCAAAACCGTCCTTGCTGCTCAGCCTACGTTGGCATGAGTCTGGCTGCCCTGCTCTCCCCCAAGGGGTCTGGGGGCAAGACGGTCCTGGGACAGGCTACGGCCAAAGGAAGAAAAGAAGAAGAGCATCGTGTCTCATCCTGTGGGCTTCCACCATCCCTCCTGCCATTTTCATCATGCTCTGTGGAGGGATGTCCCAATTAATGCAGCAACAGCAATAATTCAACTACGGCTGGTTGCAGCTCTTGTAGAGAACCCGCCGGCTGCGGCACTCTTGTATCGCTATGGAGAGCACTGCTTTACAGCAGAAATTTTGTCCTTAGCTGCTCCCGTTCATTTCCGCACACTCTGAGTGTCCAGATCCAAGAGGGGGATGGCTTCCAAGGCGAGGAAGCACAGATGTTGGGAAATCCAGGAAGGAGGCTCATCTAAGTATTTAAATATGTAGCTGCTTAAGTGCATGGCTTACCCATGGAAACTTGTGCTTCTGATAGGCCCCATCCAATAGTCACTGAAGTCAATGAAAAGACGGCCCTAGAGTCAGATGAGGTTAAGCTGCACGTGGAGACACAAACGTTTATGCTCCCTTGAAATGCGTATACTTAAAAAGCTGTAGCCCATCCATCCATCACATGGCCCTTGACTTCCACATTTCCCCCGAGTTATTGGTTTCCATGCTCCAAACACRTGCCGGTTTCAATGCTACTGGCTAATCTCACTGTTATTTGCTGGAAAGGATTTCTGTCTAGTAACTAAGTGAAGGTCGAGGGGTGTGGGGGGGTGGTGTTCAGCTTATTATACCTTTTTTTCTTGTGGTTCTCCCTGTGTTGGTTCCCGAAGTCTCCCACATGGATGCAAACAACAGAAGTTTGCATGAATGATGATGATGATGAATTTGGCCAAGGTTTCAATCTTTCCCACTGTATGAAAGCAAGTGTAGTGTTGCCCTGGACATTATATCTGCTGGAGCGGTCATTTGCTATTTTYTATCTTATTCCCAATTAAGAGATGTAGAGCTCCTGTTTCCTCTTCCAAGTCACGGGGAGGGTAGAACACATAGCAACGTCTTTATCGTCTCTTGCCTCTTGACATGTCTGTAGCAAAGACTGCAGAGGTCTGGGAATAGCTTCCCAGAGCGCCACGTAGTGATTGTAAAACATAATCCCACCCACAAATTTAACAAACTGAAGAGGAGTCTTTTGCGGTTGGTAACCCACAAGAAAGTCATTCTGGCGTTGTATCTTCACAGGAAGATAGAGAGGGGTTTCCCAGTCTCCTGTGGGAGTTTGGCTGGTGGAAGCAGGACCAAACTTTTGAAGACTTCATTCACCTGCAGAGGACAGAAGGTCTTTGGCACTCAAGGTGGCCCTGGTGTTCCTGGTGGTATTGTTGGAAAGGCCAGAGGTTCACATATATTCCCAGCCTTTGTGGCCACTCAGGTACATAAAAGTCTGACCCCAGGAGTAGCTAGCAGCTGTGTAGAGGGTCCACCTTGTACAACACCATGGGCTTTGAAGCGTTGAGTGCAGCAGGTCCCCACCAGTGCTGGCAACTCCAACCCATTCCTGAGCATGTCGGGTGCCTGGGCCCCAAGGGCCAGCCCAGCGTTGCACAGCTTGGGGCTGTCCCTCAAGGCACAATCCAGCTCAGAGATGCTAATGCTCTGCGGTGGTTAAACACTCTCTCACTCCTTACCCAGCACTGGGGCAGACATGTGCTTGCACTAATGGGTACGTATTTCCTAAAGCAGTGCGTATTTTTGCATTTCCTTTCTTTCCTTTTTCTCTTTTGCTGTTTTGCAACCATGAAGGCCAAATCCACAACAGACATAAATTAGACATGCGGAGCTCAGGCCAGTTTGTCCCAGCTGAAGATGCTTGAGGGATCTAGGATCTCCGTATCTCAGTTATGCAGGTCCTCAAAGTTCCTGACACAAGAACATTTTCCCAGCCCTTTCTTGCGCAAGCCAGGTGAATCCCCCCCTTTGTTTTCCCAAGCAATCCCTCTCCACCAACCCTCTCTCCGATGCCACGAGCTGTTTATAAGGCGAGACGGGGACTGTACAGAACACCCTGACTCTCATCTCCGTGCGACTTACACACTGTGCCTCTTGGAGACTTTTCCTGAAACAGCCTACAAGTGTACACAGTCTTTTCTCTATTTCCCCACTTTCCTCTTTTCTTCCTCTGCTCCTGTTTTCAATCATGGACTGCCCGGGCAGCGTAGTGGTCAGGCTTAAAGACTTGCTAGAACTGGATTCAAGATTTATGAGAACTAGATGTAACCAGGCCTCTCCCAGAGGTTTGGGAAGAACAGCTGGAGTCTGGCACTTTCCATCATGACAAGGACTATTAAAAACTAAGAGTTGAACTGCAAAAGTGGGGGGAAAAAAAATGTTTAGGCTTAAAATGCAAAACAAGCGCCTGCAGTATCCAGGACGTCTGCACAGGGGCCAATTCTGACAGCAAACGGCTTTCGCAGCTGCTGCTAACTTGGGCTTATTTTAGAAACCACTTTAGAAACAAGAGGTTAAAAGAAAAGAGGGAGGGAGGGGGATTTCAGCATGAGGGCTGTCTGTGTGCGATCTCTGGATGCAAAGCCCTGACTGGAGCGCAGCGGCGGAGTGGTTCACATCCTGCGCTGTCTGGAGGCCGTTTCGGCCGGGCCACCCCACCCAGAGCTGATGTAATGCACCCCGGCCGGCTGTGTTTGTCGAGATCGCTAAGGCGTGCGTGTGTCCGGCCATCCCAAGCCAGGACGGCAAAGCTGCTCCGCGACGAGGAGGGAGGGGATGCCGACGATGCGGGGAAATTTGAAAGCTCTGAGCTCCTGCTTGCATGCTGCATATCCTTGGCACTCCCACCCTGTCCTTGCCCTCCACGATCTCCATCCTTGTAAGCCATCTCAGTGTACAACCTGTCCCACGTCCAAGGACTGCCCAAGGGTTGCCCCCAGCCGGGGTTGGGAGACTCATGGACCTTCAACTGCTGTCAGCTGGCTTGCAACCAGGAGTGGAATGGGAGACCTGGAAGGGAAACAAGAAATGGTGTCACTGCTGGAAAACTGTGAGGACCACTGGCATCAAGTCTACTGGCCAGGTGGCTTGTGCCTTCACCGATGGAAAGGGGGGATGCGTCAGCACAGCCAGGTTGGTCATATTAATTTTTCCCTTCCTAACCAGCACAGCACAGATGAGTATTTCAGACCTGAATTGGCCACCGACTGAGGTGTCAGTGTTGATTCATAAGGGATCCCACACTCCTGACTTAAATACCTACAGCTTTATGGGATGATTCCATACCAGGATGCTAGCAAACAAGGCAATTTGGATTTGCCTGCATTTTTAGCCACCTTTGATCAAGGTTGCTCCATGCTGTAAAAGAATATGTTTCTAATTCACAAGGAAAAGAAACAACCTCCCTATATCTGCTTTGCCTGGCCTGCTCCATAGCTTTATCTGACAGCCACCAATGGTGTGACATCCCAGTGTGGCCAAGCCGAGGGGTTCTGTGCCTTCTTTTGCTCTGGGCGTTTTGTCCCCCATTTCACTGGGAAATCTGGGGGTTCTGGCCAGCCAAACACCCACCTCTTTCCATTGTTTTTGCTTCATCCCAAATCATGTTTCAAAGCTCTCCGTTAGCCCCAGACAGCAGTCATAAAAAACCCAAAGACTTCACAGGCTGACCTCAACATCTGTCTGAGTATCCACACCTAGATATGTACATTCGTGGAGCATCCCTCTCTCTTGACCTGCAATACTAATTGAGGCAACCCCACCACCACCTGCTTGGACCCCTTTCCCCAAAATACAGGTACCATGAAGTCCTTGAGAGATTGGTGCTCCTATTGATGAGGAAAGCTCTGCTAGAGAGATGTGCTGCACAAAGATTGAGTGTGTTACGTTTCCAAGCACCCACTTGCAATGCAGCACCGGCCTTCGTGTCAGGCCACACACATCATTCCTTCTGCCTGCTGAAGACAACCCGAGGGGAGGTTTTTATTCTCATACAGTGCCCCACGCTTTGAGGTCCAAAGTCAGCTAAGTAGGCAATGGTACATTTAGGGCTGTGTGTCCCCATCTCCACTCATGCAGGATCTGACATCTGGCCTGGCATGCAGGTTGGTGGAGACATGAAGATCAAACCAAGCTGAAGTCAATACCCAAGAAAACCAACCACAGGCTGAGTGAAACAAGAGAAAGATGCTGGTATGAAAAAATGACAAAATGATCCAAGAATAGTCATGATGATGACCTCAGAAGCGTCTTCCAGATTTCCTGGCTGAGAAGAGATTTGTGGTGATTTGCTTTGGTGTCAGAAGAAGCTGGTAGCAAGAGAAATGACCCTGTCCATGGTCATCTCTCGCATTGCCTCAAGTTCCACGGGCCTGGGCAGGAGCCCAATTCCTCCTTCCAGTCTAAACAAGCAAAGCAAGAAAAGCAATGCAGCCAAGATGGAGGGTACTTAAAAGGTAGCAGGAATACAAAAGCAAAAATAAATGACCCATAAATTACAGCTCCCAACCCCATCCTAAAAAAATAGGGATAGTTGCACAGAAGAGACCCTCAAACAGGGGTTGCATGGCAAAACAAAGGGAATTAAGCCTTCAAGTGCTAAATAAATTAAAAAGACAAATAAAACTGCCACTTTCTAATGAGCTGCAAGACTGACTCCCAGCTGGTCTCAGCTGAAGCCAGGTTGGCTTGGGAAAGTCCTATGTACTGATGAATGAAAGATCTTTTGAGCACAAAGGCACCCATTTGACCCAGCAAATGTCCAGACATGGTGGTGGCACAGGTCAGTCCTCCCTGGGGATGGCACAGCTGCCTCTCAACAGAGAGGTTATTTGGGGTCTACATCTGGCAGCACAGGGTAGTCCAAGACTAGGTTTCTCCTCACCCTAAATTAAGCTGAACTTGTTCTAGTAGCTCTACCCAGGAAAGGTATCTCTGGTGAAAGTCACTCTCCAGAAAATATCAGTTCAAGAGTTTAAATTCCAATTCGTACCTTTGGCTGCTCCCGTCATAGTGATGCTGGTCTCAGAGACTGTAAGACTGTGACAGCATCTCCCAAAACAGAAAGAGAAAAATACACAGTATCGGTATTTTCTTTTTCCTTTAAGAAATATCCCTGGTCTTGGAGATCCTGCGATATCATTTCAACATAGCTCTTAACAGGATGTAAAATAGGGCAAAAGCTGGCAAACAATGGGAAGACAATTATTATCAACACTTTTCTAAAATATTTGTTTCTGGCTTTTTTTTTCCTTTTTTTTGGGGGGGGGGATGTTAAACAATCAGCATCTTTTCTTCAATTTTTCATTGTTTCTTAGCAACTGAACAGTTTTGGTCTCACACAGCTTTGGGTAAGGAGATAGGAAGTGATTTGGAAAACATGACATTCCAAAAAGGTGACCTTTTTCTGCTCAGAGTCTTCAGTTTGGGCTAATCTCTTGGGAAAAATTACAGCCAACACCAGCCCCAAACAAACTCTCCCCTAATGCTACAAGATGCAGGCAACAACCTTCCGTTAGAAACCTCAATGTATTTATTATTTCTCCTGCTCTTTGGGACTGCCCTCTGCTATGCACTGTGCAAATACGGAGCAGAAAGAGGGTCTCCGAGAGCTCATAACATCTGCAGAAGAGTGGGCACAGGTGTGTTACTGCTTCACACTTGTTGCTGCTCCGTGTGAGACATACGGGCTGAATCTGGCCCCGGGGAGTTTCACAGAAGTGGGATGTTATGGTACCAGGATTGCAGGTCTATAACTCTGCCAAGACACAACAAAAAAGAGCTGTTTCATGGTGGAGGAATATGAGGAGCACATGTTTGGTCAAGCTGGTGGGCAACGTTGTTCCTTCACCTCCCCAGGCTGGCTGGGCTCTGGTATGCCCATAAAAACACCCCCTGCTTCCTCCTGTTGCTGTGGGGGCAACAGAAAACCTTGATTTCAGCCCATGCAATTAAAACCAACGGTTGCCACATGTAAATATTTGTGTTGTTAGCCATCTCACTTCATCTGTGGGGCTCCTAAAAACAAACAGCAAAATGCAACCCTGGCCGTTAGAGTAGGACCTGAGATACACTGCACTCTGAGTTTCCCTGGTGCCTTCAGCAGCAGCCAAACCAGCAGGGCCAGGAGGGCAAGGGAAGCCTGAGATGGGACACTTGCTAGTCTTTGGATCAACACAATGCTTGTGGAGTGGTGCTGATCCTGTCTGCCCTCGGTGGTGGCTCTGTGAGAAGACGACCCTCTTCTCGCAGCCTCCCCAGCTTGCTTGGGGTCTCACTGAGTGTGTGGTCGGGGGGACCGTCACATATGTCTGCATAAAAACTCATGCTCCAGAGGTGGAAAACCCATACCTGATCTCTGAACCATGTCTGAACCATCCTCCCCAGCGATGTATCCAGGGCCCTGGTCCTCAACATATGTCTACCACTAGCAGTACAGGGGTCCTCTCAGCCGAGAACAAATCCCTCATCCCTGCTGAGCACCAAAGAGTTTTAACATTCATCCATGCAGGTTGCACCCACAGGATTGGGTCCAGAGAGAGGAACAGCAGGGCTAAAAACATCCTTGGCTGCTTGTGCCTCTAACCTATGTGACACCTACGTATGAGCTTGTATATTATCCGGGTTTGTTTCAGCTCAGCACAAACATTACAAAATCAGGTCTTTACTGCGCTTGTCTCCAGGGTTCTGCCCTTTGGCGTTTAGGAGTGAGGTGGATAATTATACAGGATTTTTTCTTCCCCTGGGAAAAGACATGAAACCTGGATCATTTCTGGCTTTCCTTGGTGGCTGTCCAAGCAGAAGTTAAAGCTTTCACAGCAATTTCTAAAATCCCCTTCTAGATAACACAGCGGCTGGGTTTCAAGGTTATTCTCAAGGGTGTAACAGCAGTATTTCTTCTTCACTGCAATACCATGATCTAATGCACAGTTTCAAGAAGCTTTAGGACAACTTTAAAACTGGAAAGTGTTTTGCAAAAAAAAAAAACAAACCCAAACCACGCTGTTAATTCCAGTCTGCTTTCTTTGTGCTGTTTTGAATAAGTTAGAAAGCAAACTGGGAAAATTTAATTTACACCAGGAAAAAAAAAAAGAATACTGCTATTCAAGAGAAAAAAAAAGTCTACACTGATACTGTTCCACTTCAACAATTATTTGTAGCGTATCCCATATATATGTATGGGGTATATATACACATATATATAWAAAAAACTTTTTCCCCCCAGGGTTTTCCTTTTAAAGATTTTTGCCTTTTCACATGTGAACTGTAAACAGACTGACAGATGGAATTCTTTTGTATAAACTGTTTCAGATACACTATTCTTCCATGCCTATGTCAGTTGTTTACAGTATCAAAAAGCCACAGATACGCCTAAAAGTAAGGAAAGTTGGAATTTCTGCCAAACATTTGGATACCATCCATCCTCAGAGGCTATACCCTCACTGCACCGGGTGGTGCTGAGCAACTTCTCACTAGAGCATCTCCACAAGATGTGTGTCAGCAGGAGGCTGGGGGATCTTCAAAGAAAGGGCTGGGGAGGGAAAAGAGGGGCAGTTTTGCAGACTGTAGGCCCCCAGATTTGCTGCTGCCAGTGTCTACACTTGCTAATGAGTGTCTAATAGACTGGCGGCTGCTGGGCTGGTGATGGGAACATCTGGAACTCTCCATGTGGGTGGTGCGTGGTCCCCATGGCTTTTTTTTTTTTTTCTTGTGGTTTTCCCTCATTGTTTTCCTGCCCTAAATGCCAGGCAAAGAGTCTAACCTGAAGGGCCATCATGTACCAGTACTCAGGGATCTCCACGACTGTGAATCCTGGTGTGTGAGTCTTTATCAATCTGGTTTGGGCCTTTAAAGTGTGCAAAAAACCACAGCCTTTGAACAGAGTCATCCCAAGGAGTCTTCTTCTAGGGAGAGCCTATTTCACCGGAGGCACTGATTTAAGCTGTCTCAGCCAGCAAGTTTCTCAACCCTGTCGCAGAAACAGCTCTACTGGGTGATCCCCAGTCTCATGGCAAAGCCATGCAGACAAGCCTTTATTTTCCCTGAACTCCACTTCTGGCCCTTACCCTGAGAAGGGCTTCACCTGCGTGGTCTTCAGTCATTGAAAACACCTCTAAATCCTTTGTGCTGCTTCTTTTCTCTCTAAACCATGCYGTGGATTTACCTGGAAGAAGGGAAATGGCCACACACCTCCATCACCACCACGGGCCTGGGCTGGGTCATGCACCAGAGTTAAATACCACCTTTGGTGGCCTGCGGCTCACAAAGATCGGAAAAGCCCTCCAGGTCTGGCAGAGCATTGCAAAAACCAGCCGCACTAGTGTATTGCACCTCTGCTATAAGGATCTATAGAAGATTGGCCATGAGGTGGGAGTAGATGAATGCCTGCTGCTAGAGAGCCATCTGAGAGGAGGCAGGGAAAGAGCCACCCTGGGAGTGAAGGAGAAGATTGTCAAAGATGCCTGCAGCGTGGTCCATCAGGAACACCACTGGGCCTTCAGGTCTGAGGGATTGGGAGAGCCTGAAAAGGCCAAACAGCCTTCAGATGAAAAATCCTCCCCCAACATGATAAAAAAGAGGCCCCATGACACGGAGGAAGGTTCTGTGTGTTTTTGAGTTTAGGGAAATTAGAAAAAAGGGCCTCTGAATGGCAGTGTGTATGACTTGTCCCCATAAGGCTCCCCAGGGATTGTCTCAGGGGCCAACCCCCTTCTTTCCCAGAAGATGTGGTTTGGGAAAGATTTTCATTTTGTTCACCAGGACATTTATTCACCCAAATCTGGAGCTCAAAAAAGTATCAGCACTAAACACTTTGGGAAAAATYTCCATAAAAACCAACAACAAACAAACCAAAGAAAACAACTTCTGACTGGCCACCACATCCCACCCCTATGTTTGCCATCAGAAGTTGTTCTGTGTCAAGTCAAGCCCATAATCTCCATTGGAACAAAATCGGTCAGGAGTTTGTCTGCACGAACACCAGCGATGCTCTGCCTGGGGAGTGTGGATACAGCGCTGCCCTCTCCTGGCTGGAGAGCCGGAGCTTGCCGGGCACCAGAGCAGGCTGCCAGCCCAGCAGTTGCCCGAACACGGCGGGTTGTGAAGCTTGGTCTGCCTGGGCAATCAGGATATCTGCCCTCGGCATTTACTTGGCACGTTCAATACCTTCTGCTAGCTATTTCTCTGTGCCACCATATTCATATACAGCCACATTTCCACATTTCCGATGGGAATAATACATTGCAATATTGGGAATATGGTGGCAGGCAATGGGCATGTGATCAAGAAATGCATGAAAAGTTCAAGAACAGGCCTAAGAAGTTGCTGTTTAGGTCTCCACCCTGCAAGGGACCAAGCCTCTCCAGGCTTCCTCCAGTCCTCTGCACCACAAATACTTCAGCACCCGCTCATCCTTTGCAAAGCCTATATCTGTCCTCCTTTTCCATTCCAATCCTCAGCTGGGAGTCCATCTGACCTGTCTCAAAGATTGTCCGCTGTGGACTATAGGCAGGATGGTAGGATGCATCCTGGAGCATTCCTAGATCACAGCTGTGCTACCTTGGTGAGAGAAACCGGACAAGGCTGACTGCAAAGAGATGAACTCAGAGGATGGGGAGGGAKCAAAGGAAGCTCAATAAGTAGATGAGGGAAGCCCATTAATGGATCTGTGCTCTGCTGCAATACGGAGGAGCGACATGACTGTGCCAAGATTAGGCTGGACTCTGGAGCTGAGCAAGGACCCCATACGGTGGTCCCTTAAACAGAACCCACCCTGACACTGTGTGATTTCACTGTGTCTTTGAACACTGTGCAGAGCATTTGCACCTTTTGCACCTGCCATTTGCAGGTGCGCAGATCAGCAGGTCGCATCCCTCCTCCTGTGTTCACTGTTGGTGATGTTGTGAAGCAGACAGCTCAGAGAACGTGCATACCCCAGCACCTTCCCAAAACACATCTGAGGTGTGAGCGAGGAATCTGGGGGCTACACGGCATGCACTGCAGGAAGGACAAGGGCGTCGCAGAAATTTCAGTTGCACAAATGACCTTTTTGGAAGTGTATTGTGGCTCTGAGATGGAGAACACCAACACAAGGGTGTGCGGGGCTTTGCTGGCTCTCCCTGTGACACAGGCAGCACTCAGCTACTTGCCCAGACAGAGCACAGGCTCCTCTGGCTCAAGGGGAAGAGGGCTGCTCTCCTCCGAGCACACGGGCTGGAGCTGTTGTTCCCGAGGTCTATGTAGCCATGGTGAGCTCTGTGGTCATGTAAACATTACACAATCACGAGCCCCCGCTGTCTGAGGGCAGCGGAGGCACCACCGGACTCCTCCTCTTTGGATTGCTCTTCCTGGGGGAGTGCAGCACTTCGTGAAGTCATGACAGCAAACTCCGGAGGTGCCGGCAAGCCCGTGGCACGCTCTGAATTTACTCACATTGCTGAGAGGATGGGTCACATTTCTGGGAATCCGCCCTGACCTCCTCTGGTGATGCTCTGGCTTCCTGAGGATGGAGAGATGGAACAAATAGATGCTTCTTGCCCAGCCTTTGGTTCCACTTGAGGAACTTTACGACTCCGGGTGATTAACAAGCTCCTGAATACTTGCAAACAGGGCCTTGCCTGGTGGACAGACCTCCTGGAGGTATGGTGAGGACAAGGTGATGGTGTGGGCAGCACACCCTGGGGGCAACGGGGCAGGAAGCGGGAGAAGAGAGCGCTCTGGATCTCCCCCATCACTCCTAAAGGGCTACCTCTTGGTGACAGCAGGACACCGTCTCCAGCACAAGTCCTTGGTGTGCTCCTTGACTCGGGGGCAACGTGGTTTGCAGGTAAGACCACAGCCTTGTCTGTGATGGGGAAAAAACTACGGACACGTTATTTTCTGCACAAAACCACCTCCTCTGCTTGGAGAAAGGTAGAATCCTGTCATGTAGCTAAATTTAAGACAGATCTGCTGATGCTCCCTAAACTCTTTTGCAACCTACAGGTACCAAGTTATTAATTTGCACACTACAGGTTTTCTTTTGAATTTCAGTTTAAAACATGCAAGAAGAAAAAAATGTACATGGGCAGCTTTAGCCCTTCCTGAGGAGCTGCTGGCTGCTCTGGTGGGAAACTCCAAGGAGAGGCAAAGCAAGGTGAAAGCAACTTGATTTGTTCATCTTCATCCCCGGCAGCTCCCTGCAGCAGCAGGAAAGGGGAAGCTGTGGGTAGAGCCATGGCAGGCTGGGTTGAGAGGGGCAGAGCATCGTGTTGAAGCACAGACCCTTTCCACAAGCCGGTCTTGGGCCAACTCTGAGCCTCCCAGACCCRGCACGGCTCTGCAGATGGTCGGACAATGCGAAACGCCCTGTGAGACGCTGCCAGTGTGCTGCCGCGAGGAGCTGGGAGTGCTTTTTGTGAAACAGGAGTACGATGAGCAGACCTTTTACCGCCTATTGGAAACAGATTTTTTCTTGACACACAAGCGCAGAAGCGATTCCTCTGGAATGAGAACCCTGACCAAGGCTGGGCGACAGAAAAGGGTTTCCAGTGAGTTGCGGGGAGGAAGGAAATCCGCCCGTGGGACAGACGATATTGTCTTTTGTTTTACTTTGTAGCACTGATTGTTGAATGCTTTTTGATTTCACAAGAATTTCTGGGTTTTGTAAACTTCCTTCAAAGATTTTTCTGGGAAAAATGGAAACCGTGCTCAGGGTTCTCCTTTTCCAAACAAACCACTCAACATTTTCATTCCAATCAAAATTTTCCACGGATAGCAATGCATATTTCTCAGTGTCATAAACATGGTAGGCACTGCAGTACCATCTAGATAATATTTGTATTCCAGTAGCAAGAACTCAGGTCAGAGCCCTCTTCTGATGGACCTCGTGTAGTAAGAGACAACCTTGCTCTGAGGACTTCAGAATAAAAAAGACAAAGGGTGAGAGAAAAGAGAAAAATACTATAAATATGCTTCAACAGATGGGGCGCTGAGGTGGCAGAAGATGAAGTGATTCGTTTGACGTCATGATCATAGGAAAGCTAAGCCAAAAAGAAGAACTAAATCCATCCCTCTTGGAAGGCTCAGCACATATCTTTAACCACAGCCCATCCTTTCCCTCTGGTGCTGTTGACTTTTGGTCGAGCCTTTGCTCTTCAGTAGGGGATGGCATTTGGTACAGCGCTATTTGCTGAGGATCAGCCCCCTTATTGGGGCGTTTCTTGGCTGAGTCATCAAGTTCATCCCACCTGGCATGTTGGTGGATCACTGGCAGCACTCCTTTGACCATAATGGAAAGCATGTACAACACATGACCGAAATCTGGAGATTTACACCCACTTTGCTTCCTGCGGCAGCACAAATCAGAGTGGCCAAGGGAGCTGACCCTGTTCTTTGTCCTCCTCCTATGTTTCTTGCAGCTGATGGACAACTTTCACAGGCCAAATACGTGGTCCGGTGATGGGGACAAGCCACTTGCTGCTGACCCCAGGAGCAGTTGATGCTTCGGGAAGGGAAGGGCTTGGGGGAGCACAGTGGCGGCGGGGCACGTTGCTGAGCTCTGCTGGGGCTGGCGTGCAGAGCGGGCTGGGATTAGGGCTGGAACTCATAGCATTTGGGCCATTGTGCAATGCTGGGCAGCTGGAGGGTTTCACTTTTCAGAGGGGAAAAGAAAATATGAAAAACTAGAACCAGAAAACTCTTTTCTTCCCTCCTTTTTTTGGACCTATCCAGAGCTTTCCACAATGCTAGTGATTTAAACCAGGCCTGGAATATGAATGCAACTCTAATATTTCTACCTTACTCAGTTACATTGATGAGTCAAGGAGCTGGCTGAGACTGAAATGCAGCAACGTATATACACAGGCTACAGCTGAAATCTCCCCTTGCATAGACACCTTGTCAGCTAGGGCTGGATCCAGAAGGTTAATAATGTTCTCTCCTTTTGGCTAATACTGTGAGCACGGGAAAGAGAATATGAATTTAATTTAAAATCTAGACATTCCTTCAGCTCTGGGACAGAGAAGACAAAGCTAATTTCACCGACGGGCAGAGGGAGATGGAAGGGGGGCACATCCTGAACTCTGCATCCAGGCTAAATCTGACCTTAGAGCTGACTTCTTGGGGCACTTGAACCCATGGGTATAGGAGACCAGTGCCGTTTCTTGGAGAGGAATGAGGTTGCACCCCAGCACAGGGGCTGAGAAGGGGAGCAGGTGCCTGGGGTGCGGGTTGAGCCCCTCAAGTGCAGGCATCCCTTGCTGTCTGGACTTGGAGGCAGCGGTGGGGAGAGCTGCCCATGTCTCTTCACAGGGACCAGAGGACGGACAGGGTCAGGCCTAAGCAGGGAGCAGAGTCGTCCCACAACCAAACAACTGCCCGGTGCTAGGAGCGGGTGCTGGGCTTTGCTCTCTGCAACCCAGCCAGAAACCTTAAAATGGCCTCCTCTCCCCTTTCATGCCTCATCCGCATCTTCAGCCTTCTCACAGTCTCCCCTCCTCCAACCCCCATGCCAAATAAATCTCCTTAGAGTTTAAATAAATGCCGTAGTGTCCTAAAAGTCTTGCAGCCTTGGAGAGAGGAGAGAAAAAAAAAAAAAAAAAAAAAAAAAAAAAAAAAAAAA